>OY735212.1:55885537-56113037 GCA_963457665.1 Thysanoteuthis rhombus | reverse complement strand
TAAGTAAATATACACTAGGGCATATGTATTTTATAATTGTCTTTCAAGTGCTCAATGCACCAATGCAGAGCAGTTACATAAAATTATGAAATGTTACTGACTAATCCCAAAGTTAACATCGTTTCACTTTAAATAAGTTTATTACAATGAGTTTTTGAGTAATCTTGTTAGTATTGAAATAAAGTCAACTTTTTTCTTGAGTCAGCAATATCTATTTATACTTATACAATATGCAATATATACTAAATCAACCTGGTAAATATATACTATTGTGGTAAGTTCAATCCCTGAGTGGATGTCCCATTATTGTAGCACAAAACCAGATTTAGCAAAATCTCTTGAATGAATGTACACATATTGTTACCTAACAGATGCATACATAAATACAAGATTAGATGGGCGTCTAGCGTGATGGGATGGCAAGCAGGCAGATTCCACAGTCCAATTCATGATTGTAGAGAGTTTGATTCATAAGGTTGCACCACTGTCGTTAGATTCTTCCTTCTTACCGGTAATTTATAGAACATTACGACCTATCACGTGTTACTGGAGATGGGTAACGTCAACACACCCTCTTTAATCTAGAGAGGGCACGGAGAGGCCAACCCGATGATTCCATACATCATAGGACCAACACACTTATATATTCATATCTCCTCTTCATCATTCTTTTGTTTTAATGCGTGCATCCTGACTGTCAGATGTTATCCTTTTGATACAGCTATACTTGAGATCATATGCAAGCTTTCAATTCTTGGAGAAACTCAATATAATGAAGTAGTGATTGGAAGCAAACACTTTCTGTAATTGTACAGGTATACGTACAAACTTGCCTTCATTCGGCAGAGATTATACTATTTCGATTCAATATATCAAGAGCGTTATTAGCTTCTGTGCAGTATTGAACGTTTCCTGCATTTTGTTCAGCGTTCTCGCTAGATTTCCGAGGTTTTCATGTGATTTAATCCAATAACTCCTTCTGATTCTCTCTCACTTGCAGCTACCAAAGGGATAAACATGGATTTTTACCTAAGTATTTCTGAAGATGTCACATTTTTTCTTCCAAATTTTAGGTTTTGAGCCCAAGTATGTTTGGATCCAATATTTTACAGAACTGACTTCATCAACAAGAAAGAGTCTTACGTACATTCATGGCCATCCAACCAGCCCGCTCTAACAATAATTTGAATAACTGAGTAGAAACCCATGTTGTTGGTTTTTGTGACAGTTTTGGATGACAGTTTTTAATAACTTACCCACGGACTATATTTTGCAGTATCTAGGGAGGGTTCTGTAAATTGCGGTAATTTCTGAAGAATAAACTCCACTTACTCTTCTTGCTATGAACAATGTTCAACCATGTGAATCAACTTTGAAGAAATATCAAACTAAGAAGATAAGGATGCAAGAAAACACCTGCAATTCAAAATGTGATTATACTGATGTAAGTTTAGAGTGGAGAGGGTAATTTTTGGAAACCTTCTGCTATTACCGTCAACATTGGTTTTTTATTTTTTTTTTCTAGTTTTCAAGTTGGTCTTGCTGGTTCACTATGTTTGTATAACGCGTACAGGTCGCTGGAAATGTATACATTGACTCATCATTACATCTTTTGAAAACATCTTTCATTTGTTTCTTTTTTACTCCCGACCGCAAATGAGTTTTTATCAGAAGTTTCAATCAGCAGTTCGAGTTCATGCTAAAATGATCCCTTAATTTGGGTCTGCTTGTTTTTTTAAAAAATCAGACATATTAAGTATAAATGCCCAACAAAAAGTGAGAGATATAACATTCACTGTTCATCTTTTTTCATTTTTGATTGATCAACCCCAACACAGTGTACTGCCAAAACACATTGGTCATGTGACAAGTTCTATCGAGTGACTAAACAGACATGATTCAAATAATTCCCCAATGACTCTTTTCCGCACTGATACTTCAGTGACTTTAGTTTATACATCTGCAAAGTATTCTGAAAGAATACTCTGATTTATGTCTATTTTTGTTTTGACGTCATAGATTTAAAGAAGTCGTCTGTTTTTGTCGAGGTGATCTTGCTGAGCAATCACGACATCAACATGAATTGAAAGTTTTCTTTTAGAAAATGGTATTGTTTTTGCAGAATTTTCACTGATGAATGAAGACTTGCCAAAGGACTATTCGAATATCCACCTACGAGCAACACAGATATAAAGCAAAACAAGGATATGTAATATAAAAAACAGGCAGTTATTTTTGCTTCTACAAGAGCAATAATACTTCTCAGACAGCGAACAGATTTGGTCATACTGAACTCTTCCGAGTGAATTCATTTTGATTTAAAATAATTGTGAATAACATTCTAATTAGCCATTTTCTACACAAATCATTTTCAGTTCAGGACAATAATCATTGCAAAGAAATTCAATTAAAAATGGTGATGGACACTATTTAGCAATATAGAGTTAATAAATGGAAATATGATTTGAATAAATTGAAAGAGTAGCATTCCTGATACAAAGATGCCCAAGTACTTCATTTGTAAAGGAAATATCGCTTTAATCTTTTAATCAAAGTACTTTCAAATACTACATTCCGCTTATTGCCTACTCTTCAATCGTACACACCCATTTCAATGGTAAAAAAATACACATTCACCAACGGCTCATTGGAAGAGAAATACGTTAGTCTCTTTGGAATTACTGCTTTATCATGAAAAAAGTCAGGTCTAACTTAAACAAAAAAAACTCATTTGATATAATTTTGAGAAGTTTCATCATACCAAAAAGTTCTTCAGGCAATTGAACTCATTCTTCAAGTGTCTGGTGCTACAGTGTTTCTATTTATCTACGCATCTTCAGATGTAGAACGGCTGGAGAAATAAACCGTTTTCTTTTTATATAGAAAAAGATGATGATGCGAAAATGCTAATACACTAAACTGGTTTGGTTCATTCTCAGCAATGTTAAACACACAGTTGATACAATTCACTGCCTAATGCAAATCCGGCAGTTCTAATATTTACAGAAAATGCTCTCCAGTTCCCTCCTGGTTGAATAAAGGAAATTGCATTTCGCTGAAAACCATACCAGTATAACTTACGGAAGCAATCAATAGTTTCACGGAAAACCTGTCTCTCAATGTTAGCACCCTTCGTGTTGCATATCAGATATCTTTGAATATACCTTTTATGTTGTTCGAGGGTGCAGCTACGGCTAGTGTCTCTGTTATATATTTTTAACATTACTATGGGATATTATGAATGCAAACTTTTATCAAACATTTCTCTCTCAAAATACAAACTCAAGTACGAAGGATTCAAAGAGATGCTTTGCAACTGAAAAGCACGTTGATGTTACAACGCCAGCAAAAGAGGAAACACCCTTTTTAAAAAATAAGTGCCTTTGAATTATTCGCTACGTTACTTACGTTAAACAATAGATTGAGGGAGGGAAGAAAGATGGTGATGTCATTAAAATGAATATCATAGAAGGCGTGATGCATTACAAGAAAGTCTATTCCAACCATTTTTGCCAGTTGCTAATGAGGTTTTAATAGAACGAAGCCAAAAAGTTGCAAAACCAATTGAAAATATAACTTGCACAATTTTTTATTGCAGTATTTCACTAGTATACAAAACAATTCAATCAAAGAAAGACTACTTGGTCTTCCTCGTCCTTCTCCGACTAACATGGATGATGGAGTCATCATTTGACTTATGATACTTGTTTTCATATTTCCTACGATAAGGTTACATGTAAACAGTGTCTCGTGATATTATCTTCTTTTTAAGCTGGATATTTTGTTCCAAAAAGATCGTTCATACTATTTTTGATGCAATCCATCAACTTTGACGATTCTGCATTTGATATTCTGAGATTTATCAGAGGTTATCAACACTGTGCATGGACGTGAATATTAACCTAATTTTTGTGGAAATTGATGGCTGAAATGGTTCATAATTGACGCGTTTGGAGCCACACACGTTTGTAAAGTTCGATTTTTTTTCTTCACAAAAGATGGATTTGGTAGTTTACTTGGATATTTGAACTCAGTTCCGCAGATAATCTCAATGCCAGCATGAAGACACGTGTTTAGAATATCCCTTTTGACTTGTCATAAAGGGCAGCAGTGCTTTCAGAGGTATTCCATACAAATGATTGGTAGAATTTCCGTGGATTAAATGGTAAACATGAACGCTCAGAAATGCCCTCCGCTCATTTAAAACTAAGTTCGATTTCGTAGAGGTTTCTGATGAGAAAGCAATTAAAACATCGATAAAACAGTACGTTGATGTTGATTTCAAATGATTATTATTTATAATGAGACACCATTCAAGTTGCATTTGGTGAAGCCTTTGGTAGAAAATCGACGGGAAATATGGATAAAATATTGATTTACTCTTACTTACGTCATTGGGGATTGCCGAATACTTCCAATTTTTCTGATTTATTTAAGCCTAAAGGAATTTATGAATACCTAGAAAGATATTTTGTATTCTCACTGTATATCAGTGCTACCAAATCACCTATTCACTCCCACAAAATAAAAAAATCAAACTCATCCAAGCTGTGTGAAAAACGCCCAATCAGAAAACCAGAATTATGTATGAGAACGAGATGTATATTCCCGTATCAACACGAAAGCGGAGAGGGTAAAGCGAAGTCGTTAACAGGAAATGTTTTGTTGGTGAGAGCACAATTGACTTTGAGGAAAAGATAATTGGAAAAAAAATTATCAGATGAATATGTGCAGTAACAAGAATGACAATCACATTAAAAATATTGCCATTTTATTGTTTTGCTTAAATGGATACGTGAGTCGAGTTTGTTGTGCAGTTAAGGGATTACTAATACTAATCGGAACCACTTATTCATTTGTTGTACTTGAGTCACGCGTTTAGTTTACGTGTATTGCCTTCATTCAATTGTGAGTCACTAAAGTGTCCTTTGAACATGCAATTATGACTTTCATTTTTGCTCAGCCTTTTTCCTGACTATATTACACTATGTATACTTATTAAGTACCAAGCTCTGTGGAATAATTGGATCTGCCTTTGATCTAAATGACAGAAATTGTTTGGACCAATTCCAAGCAATGGAAAATTGTTTTTGAATCGCAATACTGACCGCTAGAAGAATACACCGTGCCTAAATTTGTTACACGTGGGATAGATGCCTACAGATCACTTATGATTTATATCTTTACGAATACCTGTTTAGAGGTTTGTCAAATTCGGAAAGCAGCTTTACAGGTTTTTGCTGTTACTGCCTATGCAGAAGTGATAATTCTTGGGAAATGCTTGCCAAAGTTTTGCTCACCTATTCTCTATCTGGTTTATCTACGTGACATGCAGGCAATACATCTTACAAGAATGAATTGTGGTTAGATGATTGTAAAGACACAATTATGAGGTGAGCACGAGTATTCTTAGCCCGGATGTGAACTAGGTATGCCAATTATTTTTCGGATTAGATAAGTCTTACCTCACTGTGCACCTCCACACGCATACCAGCACGCAAGTTACAACTTGTGATTGATTGACCTACCCTCACAGATCGATATTAATGAACAGATGTGAAATGATTGATAATATTACTGAGACTCTTAGCTAAGAAAGATTCCAAGCGTGCATGTGTATCCTCCACCGTATTTGAGGATATCAATGATGTCCAATTTTCAAAATCCTTCCTTTACCAAGAATTGAATCTTTCGTGTTATTCTTTGGTATAGTTGTCGCAAGCAAGCCGACAGCGCAAGCTTTCAGAATAAACCGACTGATCTCTGTTGTATAAGAATATTTTCGTCCTCCTCAAAAATCTCATAGGTACCCAAATTCTAAAAATATACCCTTTACCAGGAGTTGAATATTGAGTGCTTGGAGGTATAGCCCCTACAATTGTGTAGTTAGAACAAGCGCTCAGATAAAGCTGACTCATAGACAGGCAGCGTTAATGTTCTCTTATATCTCAACCAATGGTAAAAATCATTATTATTATCATTATTATTATCATTATTATTATTAGATCGGTTCTAATGTGTCATTTCCATATAGGCGTATCCTTCAATGTGCATTTATGTTCTCAGGGATTGTGTAACGCCAATTTCAGTTATTGAGGTACTCTCCTTATCATGCAATGAGCCACTCGAAATAAGATGTGAATATCGATCGCTGGCGATTAATATTAACTTGCAGTCGATGCGCCCCTCGATGCTGGCTTTGCTTATGTCACGAGTTTTCCAAATTTGATATTAACTGCGTCACGCATACGGAGATTAAGCTTTCAGAATAGCAGAACTTTTCAGAGCACATAACGATTGGTTTCAAGACCCACCTATATTCTTACCATCTGAACCCAGGCTTGAAGTTTAGCGTATGGTAACAAGTTAAACGTACACTAACGACAACTTATTGTGTACACCAACAACAAATTCTTCGGAACGTCCGTAGGGAGAGTCAGAGTTGATCAGGAAAGGTAATTGTAGGAGCGAATTCATGTTTGGAAAAAAAAAGACTAATAAACTCTTTTGGCTTTAAAAATATTGTATAAAGAGAAGAAAGTAATATGTTCTTAAGTTAGCAACTGACTGACACTTGTTCTTCTCTACTATTTCAGGTCTGCTGTTCCCGAACCCGACCACTCGAGGATTCATTTACTGTGAAGCAGTGAATTAACATTAAACTGAACGACTCATAGAAGTCCCGGATTGGAACCAACTACACGTATTCTTTTTTATCAAAGTGTCGATTAATTGTAGACTATATTCCATAAAAGACCATAAAAAGTCCTCTGAGACATTTACCAGCAAAGATTAAGCACTTTGAAAGAACATTTAATACAGAATCCCACTCATAGAGTCTTAAGAGAAGAAAAAAAGGAGACTGAAGTAGATTTGAAATGCTCTTATAGTTTCTTAGTAAACAACATGAAATGAACAAACAGGATCAGTGCCGATTCACTATGTCCCAAATCTAACAGGAAGAAAGAAAATACCATACCTCTCTGAAGAGCAAGCACCGTAATAGTACTTTGGACAAGAAATGATTTAACACAGTCTTAATTTCACGTCGTGTAGCACATTTAGGAAATTCTGAATAACTGCAGCTCTACGATTAAAGCTAAGGTACCTCTGAATATTACGATTGGCTTAAAATTAGGTCCTTTATTTTGCACAAAGTACGACAATGCTCGAACAGTCTTTCACAAAATAAGATGATATATGTGTTAGCTTGAGAAAAGGAAGTCGTAACCGTTTTGTTGTGTATTTGGATTTTTAGAAAATACCATAATTTTTTATTGTGCCCTGCGATCCGCTTTGCCCAAGTCCCCCCCATGAACTGCAGACTTGACCTAATGATCAGAGCATCATAATTAAGTGTAATGTTCACTGACTGTCAGGAAGATGTATCTTGCCTACTGCAATGAAGGATGCATCGCAAGCCTCGCACAAGAGTTCTACTGGTAATTAACAAAACACTGCAGATTCAACACGAAAGTAATTCATGAAAATCTCTGCTTAAAACATGAAAGTATAACTTTTTATATGCAGTTGGTTGTTGTGATTTTCTATCTTATATTTGTGTAATTGTTATGAGATGTGTAACTTTGAGTTTAATTATAATCCATTCGTGATAAACAGAAGTGGGAATAAAGCACACACTAGTTATTATCTGCTTGGTTTAATTAACTATTTCTAGCGTGTCAGACGAGTTAAACTGGATGAATTGACTGTACATGTGGATATGTGCAGGAGATGAAGCAAGTCAAATCATTAAATCTCTGTGGGTATTGTGAGTCTCAGCGAACACGTCAACACGCCATATTATCATTCTTTTTGGAGGTCTGATGTTCTTTTTGTTGTTATCGTTTTGTTGCGTTTGCTTTGTCCCCCTTCCCAGCCCGACCTCGTTTTCAGACGGATCACATAAAGACCAAAAAGCAAAAAAAAGAAAAAAAATCTCCAGCTCAATTGAAACAGTCGCGTTACCGATGGCTTTTGGCAGCATACCGTGTTGGGATAATCAATACAAAAATAATGAATAATTTACGTCTATCACACCATTGGCACCCCAGAGATTAATTAAGGATAACATTACAATACAAATTACCCCCACTCCGGCCTCTAACAGGAAAAAAAAGTTTTATGTCAGGGGATTTTCACGAATCAAAAAAAATTTTTTTAGACATAATAAGGAGTAAATCTTTAGACTTATAGCTCTCTATCTCCATCGATGCTGTCTGTATATACGATATTAGGGATATTAGCGAGCCAGCCTAACCTACCTTAAAACTGGAGAGAACTTATGTTGACAGTTTTAGTTGGCTGTTTCTAACACGAAAAGAATCAATCATTAGATGGAAAGGTCAATCATTAGATTGAATGATTAATCACCATTAAGACATTCCTATTCAAATTGAAGTCATTTTTTTTTACTCACATTCTATATAAAACTACTTCGTGACTCAGACTGCCTATTATTCTATCAGTCAGTCTGCCGATTCTCCTTTGTCTTCAACAAAGTACCTCCCTGACCCAACCTGCTTCAATGTTCTTGCTATCATTCAGACTGAATTCGCCATATTTAATTCACGTCTTAAAAGTTAATTACGGTTATACTGTCTTCCATTTTATGAGTTGCTTATTCTATATGTCATTAGTTTCATTCATTAAGTCCGTGCTTTTTTGTTCTCACATTATAAATCAAGTATGTCTCGCTTATTTTAGTCGGAGATTCATAATCAAATTATTGATTACTTTATCTATGTCAGTCACTTTTAATTTAGCAGGACTAGCCTGGTGATTACTTGGCGTATACAGTCTCCAGCTGAGTGTATCATGGACAGTTTATTACACAGGCGTACTCATATTCCTAGCAATGGTGCTCCTTACGATATATAAGTATATATATATATATATGTTTATATATATGTTCATATATATGTTTATATATATATTGGCGTATTGGTATGGATTAGACAGCGTGATGTTCAAATGATTAGGTTTCTGATATTGTCATTTCATATATCATACCGGCTGTGATATATATATATAATATATATATATACATATATAAATATGTACATATATATATATATATATATATATATATATATATATATATATATATATATATATATATCACAGCCGACATGATGCGATGAGGTATACCTGGCATTTTATTCATTGAAGTTCTTCTGTCAACAGTATGGTCTTCGTTGCTCAAGCACAAAGGCATCTGGTACGGATAACCTGTTTAAGTCTCACTGCAAATGTATCTCATATTCTTTATCTACGCTTTTTATTCACAGGTGTACACTAGATAAAAAGCAACTGAAATTAAGATGTGTGAAAAAAATTAATCATGAAGAGTCATTTTCTTCAGATCGAAAAACGTGTCTAATACAGAACGTTTTGGTCAAAACTATATTAAATTCACAGATTTAAAAGAGATGGAAATAATGGTGTTTTTTATATGATTGTCTGGAAAAAATATCGTTTTCGATATAGTAATTATAAAATACCAGTACTAGCGTTGCTTTTTTCGTGCAAGAAGTCCGTATTCCGTGAATCCAGTAATTCTGACAATCAGTCATATATGGACAACAGAGAAAAAAAAGGGGTCGCTGGATGCAATTTATCTTGATGGAAGTTTTATCACGATAACAAAGAAGCAGATTGATTAGGTTGAAGCATGTTGCGTAAACAAACACAATAGACTATCAAGAAAAAATATGAAGCTAAGAAAAAAACATCAATCTCCAAAAGGGTAGAGCCAAATCTTTCAGGAATAACTGGCACGTTTCTTTCCGACAGCTGAATATCTGTTTTCTAAGTGAATTCTGTCGACAGGAAATTGCTTGCTACCATTGTGCAAAAAGGTTTTCATTTATTCATTTAGTTATTCTTTTTTATCTCTGTTGAATTTTTCGCTGATTGTCAATAAACAGGGCTTACGGCTAAGTCCCCGACAGCTGAAAAAGAACTCGGACTAATTCCAGTCAGGGAAAGTTGGTTCTATAAAAGTGCATCATTACCACCGACTACACCCACATAAAAAGTCGAATTAATGGGCCACTCCCTATGACAGTTACGACTTGAAGCCTAAGACTTCAACCCGCCATTTGTGAGCAAAAAGGGGGAAAAAACTCATTGGGCTCAACAAACCAGTTTCTTGTCAACTGCAGCGAGTTTAAATCCGTCTCTTTGTCTCATTTTCGCGATCGGAATATTATCATATATTTCTATGATTTCCTAGGCAGTACGTAAAAAAAAGAAAAGAAAAAGAGAAGTCCGTTTTTACAGCATGTACTCGATGGTACGAGATAAAGTTATTTCAAAAGGTGATTTGGAAGTGCTGTATGTTATTTTAAAAGAGTAAAATGCTTAATATCCCTTCCAGACATCAATCAATATATTGTATATTTATAAAATCTGATGTAACAAAGGGATACAGAGTATTTGTGTCTAGTGAAAGAATGGGGAGACTAATCGAAACACTATTAATGAATTTATTTCACATAAATAACCTGACCGCTTCAAAGTAGGACTCAGTCATTTAACCACTGAATTTCAGTTCAGTTATTTGTTATTGCAATTTTCAGCACTTAATTGGTATGATGTGCATTGAAAAATATAAGGAAATTGAAAAATAAATTAATAGGCACCTGCAACCTCGACTGTATCTTGTTGAACTAATATCACAGCTAGCGTAATCAGTAAGCAAACAATATCCTCTAATAAAAATCAGGTTTGATTCGCAACACAATTAATTGAATTAACTAAACATTCCATTTTATAGAAAGAGTTCTATTTATATAAAAAATGTGGTGTCAATTGATTTGCTCAAATTCAGTTTCTAATACCTCTAATGAATTTTGAAAAGAATATTTTTTAATTATTTTCATACATTTGACCGTTCTTGGAGACGGTTTTAACTCTTTCAGAGTCTCTGCACTCAAAATGGTCGTGAATCAGTTTTCTCAGTAGGAATGTAGACAGCGTTTAGAAGCTTTTCATAGTCTGATGCATGAGAAAGTTGCAACTTAGTCCAGAGGTTTCCAGTATCAAATTTCAATTTAATCCGACAATCTACAAGGCAACTTCGTTGGAAGAAACTTTGAATAGAGGAGACCCTCCGCCAAATGGGTTTTGTGAGTAGGTGTGCGTTTCTCTCCGTCAAGAATTAATGCCAATGACCAGAGTGAAAGAGTTGTCAGAGGTTATTACATCATTGTAAGCTTTTCTAATAGAATAAGTGTATGATGACAGATAGTAACAAAATAATGTTATCATATGTATACTGATGAAGATTTTACTAAAGGAAGGCATCGTAAATTATTTCACAATAGAATTTGATTTCGATAGTGATATGCATTAAATCGTGATGAATGATTATCACTAACATTTCAAATAGAATAGAGCTACATATATATATATATATATATATATATATGACTCCATTCCATTTGCATTGGTGTGTGTGTGAATGTGTGTGTGTGTGTGCATGTGTGTGTGTGTGTGTGTGTGTGTGTGTGTGTGTGTGTGTGTGCGCGCGTGTGTGTGTGTGTGTGTTTGCGTAGATGCATTGCTTAAGATTTTACTCTAGGAAGGCATTGTACCTTAGGAATTCACTGGGATTGGTCCTACTAAAGAAAGGAATTTGAAAATCTGGCTCTCGTACGAATAATGTATAATCAATGCTTATAAATTTAAACCATTGACTCATTAAACAATGATATTTGAGGAATTCATTGCAGATCAGGAGGATAAGGTTGACAGTGACCACGAATCAAAAGATGCTGACAGAAGTACATATACTTTCAGAATATGCGATGTTGTTAGCCTAAGAAAGGCACTTGGGGAAGTATTGAAAAAGAAGCAGCAATATATTCACATGAACGTTTATTAACATTGAAATAAATAGTCAGAATGTCCAAGCAAAACAGACACAATACTGTCTCCTCAGCATTGAAAATATAGCCAAGGTGTATTGAATAAGAAAATATATTGATATTAGACGAAGAAACTGGGAATAAGTTTTGCTATAATCTCGTGAAAAAATAAATAAGTCCCCTAAAGCACTTGTCGACTGAAGCTTATTATTTTGTGATATATCCCTCCTAACGTTTCGGTTATTTCGTGAGGAGAAGATAATGGCAGAGTTCATAATGTGTTGCCATTTTTAGACGGTTGGCTGTATAGATGTGAGGGGATCTGACAGAATGCTCGTAAAAAGACAATTGGAAAATGAAGAAAAGAGAGAGAAAAAACAGGTATTATATCACGTGGTCATGTTTTGATGCATTTTGATGGTTGTTAGCGACTCTTTTTAAAGAAGCCTGTAGTGGTTGCAAAGAAAATTGCATGCTATCTATATTTTAAAGGTTTGAGATTAGAGAAATGAATTGAGGAGACTTCTTTGTTTTTTGGTATTTAGTAGTATTGGGGGTGAAATGTATGTATCTATCAAAAAAATTAGGAAAGTATGAAGTGAAGTAAAGAAAAGAAACATAGGCACCTGAAACAGATTTAGAGAAAACAATGACAAAGAACCTGAAAGTAAACATTTGCAATTATTTGAATGGGGTGGGATATTTGGAAGAAGAATGGAAGCAAACTAATGTCATCTGTTCGCTTTAAACAAGGATTGCGAAATTACTCCTCTCATAGTAAAACAATTTCTCTGTGTGTGTGTGTGTGTGTGTGTGTGTGTGTGTGTGTGTGTGTGTGTGTGTGTGTCTGTTTGTTTACCTGAGGGATTAACTACCCCAGAGCGGGATATATATTCGTGTGACGTCATATAAGAAAAATAGCCGTTTGTAACCTATCACTGCTGTTACTTCGTTTCTCATCACTATCTACGAAATGTCTTCAACCACAATATGATTTAATGTTGGCATTTTTCGTGATATATCTCTTCAACTGCTCTGGGACAATCATCGCTTTCACTTCTCCGATCTCTACCGACTAATTCTTGTGAATCTTCATCCGTATGTTGCTACAGTCATAAGGCCAAGGACAAAGATATATCTTGTGATATATCTCATAAACTGATGTCAAGTGCTCAAAGATAAAAGCCTTTAGATCACAACTTTGACTTATAAGATAAAACAACTTAAAAAAGCCAACATTCCGTTTTAGCAATCAATAAATGAGACGAGAATCATTGTTACATCGACTTTGATAAAGTAAATGCCTCAATTCTGACATGGAAAAAGAATAACTTTGGTAATATGGGAAACGGTACAGAAATTCCATGATGGATATCTGGTTAGAATAATAAGCCATTTAAGCGCCGAAGTAAATTGTTTATGTCTAGAAAAAAGTTGAATACATTAACTTTAAATTGCGTTCAATAGAGGCTGCCACATTCAATGCTTATTTTGCTCTCCTACGAAGTTATTTTCTTCCTTTGTCACGTTTTGGATGTTATTTAGTGATTGGTTTAAATGGGTGGAGATCATTGTATTTGCCTCTGAGTAAATAAGCTTATTAAATGCGTCTAAGATGGTTTGTCATGCAATACAACCAATAAAGAATTTCTCGAAAAATTAAGTAGTAGGATAAGGCTTAAGAACCTGAGAGATGAGATACAGGATTTCAACTACACGCACACACACACAGATAGATAGATGAATGAAGAATGATTATAGACAATTGTGGTCCGGTTATCTGCGGAATGAAATACTGGCTGAAAAAAATATTAAAATGACTGCTTCTGCATGTATCTGGTACAAGTGATAACAAAGAATAATTACAACTGCATTTGAGCAACAATCGTATTTGAACCCGGTACAGGGGATTAGTCCAAAGCTTTTCTTAACATTAACCGCCTTTTATACCGGTACTCTACCACTTGACATACTTCAATCATTTACACTCTTGATTTTTCTGGCAGAGTGGGGGACAATTGATCAAAGACTGAAAAAGGTTTTTTTTTTCAGAATCTATATTACTTTACCAAGTGTTGGAACAGTACATTTTGAATTGAAAGAAGTGTTGGTAGTCAAGAATTAATTCAATCGCTACTGAAGAATGAGTTATGACTAAACATAAATATATATATATATATATATAAATATATATATATGTACATATATTGAACTTGTCAAGTGAGTAATCAAAATTTGTTTTAATTACTCGCTTGACAAATAGTGACACCATGAGTAAATATAGTGAAAAAATATACTGAAGCTCCTTAAAGATATTTTGAATCCATCTCAAAATTCAAAGCAGTCTCTTGTCTCTCTCTCTCTCTCTCTCTCTCTCTCTCTCTCTCTCTCTATATATATATATATATATATATATATATATATATATATATATATATACATACTAAACTTAGCCTAAGCTAATACAATGCAAAATTTTAAGAGTGATTAGAAAGGAGATTGGGTTGTCTCAATCTCCGCTGATAGAAATAAGAGTCTTGGTTGAAAACCTAACTTTTATATGGGTTCAATCGCTGATCATATTTGCCAGTGGGATTTACATAACAGAATCAACCAGTGTTTTTTCCCCTATATATTGCAATTCCTGCATCATTTCAGATTTGTCAGTTCTATAAAGAAAGGAGAAATTTCTGCTGACAACACTCATTATTCTTCAGTAACACTGGTTCAAAGATAGGTAAAATATACGTTGATCTCAGTTGCAAAGCTGAGAGATGGATATTGGAGATGTTACGGCCGAAAGCCTATCACAAATATATTGCAGAAGGACAAATACTAGTACGTTATAAATGTTGAATAAAACAAATGAAATAGAGGTAGTTCAGGGTAGATAAAAATAAGAAATAGATATTCGTACCGCAGATAGATGAATCGCCGTAGTCTACGCCTCGACTATAACTTTCTATCTAAAGAATACTGTTTCAAGCTTTGGGTAATGTATGTCTAAAAAGCATTTTTTAAGGAAAAACAAAGAATTTTGTAGATGATGCCTGGGAATGTTGTAGACCAAAAAAGGGACCAGAAGCACTCGGAGACAGATGATTAAAGAGAGAAGAATATGTAGCACATAGTGGTTTGTCCAGTGGGCCTTTGTGAACATAAGGTGTCTAGATTGATGAAGAGAGAGAGGGGGGAGAGACAGAGAGAGGGGGGGAATTGGGGGACCGATGTCTGCTTCGTAACTTAAATAGATATGCATTTCTAATTGGAGCATGGTAAAAAAAACGAATTTCCCATTACTAGATTTTTAGGCAGACAGGCCCTCCCCATTTGGAAGGAAGGCGCAATCTAATCATTCATTTCCCTTCTCCAGCCTTCTGCTGCACCAAGGTAAGTTTAGTTAATGAGATAGAGTTTAGAAAGCGTTTTAGATTCCCTAAAAAGAAAGTAAAGATTTTTAATGTTGATTTTCTAGGTTGACAGGCCCTCCATACTTGATAGACTGGAGTAACATGATATTCACGTCACCATTTGGTGTTGTGTTATACCAAGTTAAGTATAATAATTTCAGGGAGGTAATGAGAAGCGTTTGACCAAGAAAACTGGAGAAGTATTGATTAAAAAGCATCGAAGGGAAATAAGAAAGAACAGATATTAATCTACAAATAAACGGAGAACGTGGAAATTTCGGCTTTTGGAAGCAAAAATGGAGTACAACGAAAAGAGCACCATTGCATGAGGTAATTGAGCGTTCCCTGAACCCAAAATGGTGGTGATGTGTAGAGCTTAGACGCCGGATGGGTGGCTTCTTCCAAGGGCAGGAGACTGAGGTATAAAAGAGAGCGTCAGATTTTGATGCTGCTTCTATAACTGTCAGCTGCATAACAAATGCTGACTGCATGTGTTTTTTTTCGTCTTTTATTGTAAAAACAAAAAAATTGGCATGAAGCAAACCTTTGAAAAACCCAGTGAGCCTGAATCCTCTCTAGAATATCGGTTGTTCATGTAAATAAATCCATTTTCCATACCCACAAGAATAATCTCTAGTTATATTGGATAAGCTAAATCCCACTTCATCTCCTCTTCTCTTAAAGGGACGTAGACAGTATCGATGCCCAGGGCATCCCGAAAAGGGAGTCCCCAGAGAGCAAGATCTTTTTTGTCTGCGACGTGTCCGCATTTGGGTTCCACCTCAAAACCCAAAATTGAGTTGAATTTGCCGAGATGAGGAGTTGAATAAAGAATATAATCACATTAAAGTCTCCTGTTCTTTTTCAGATTGTCCTCCCAAGTGTTGCCTTAATCGTTTCTGCTCATTTTCATTCCCACTTCTACGTTGAGGCCTTTAAGGTAATGTGGGAAAAAACGAAGTGAAAAAGTGCCGAAGTTTTCATGTTAACGTATGAGAATGAGAACTGTAACGGAATTGAAATGTTTCATGTAACTTTTAAGAGAGTCAAGCACAGTAAGAATGGTAGAGATCTGAAGTAAAGTGACGAATAGAACGGAATGACAGAGGGAAACCAAGATAGAAAGAAAAAAGGCATTTTCTCCCGCCAAAAAAGAAGGGACAAATGCAAAGAAAGTAGTCAAAAAGAGAAATGGATGATTATCAAGTAATTCTAATAAAAATTAAAACAAAACACTGGAAAAGAATAGAAAGTGCTACTTGTCAAATAAGGTCGGAGCAAAAAGGCAGGTTAGAACAGGCTCACGGCTTTGTACGGTAATCTCGAACAAACACGAGATTTCCGCTCAAGTTTGACATTTATACAGAAAACAAAGAGCTAACATTGCATGATCTGTCGAACATTAAGCCTTATACTGCGATCATGACGTCATGCGATACCCAGCGATAGAGGAGGATTTGGTAAAGTATTACGCGGTCTCAGAAGGCGCAAAACATCAAACTTGACATTAGCCACGCCTTAAGCCGTTTACACTTTATGCAGATTTTTTCTCACACTTTACTTTCCTTTAAATGTTTTGGTTTTAATCCTATCTGTGAAATTAATTTTTGCTTTCAAGAAAAAGGTATTTTCTTTCTTTCCTTTTTAACTATTAGAAATATCAGAAAATTATATTAAAATTAAAAAAAGATAAGACTGGAAGATTGAATTGAAAAAATTAAAAGAGGTAAAATGCGAAGGAATTGGAATTTAATGAATTATTCATGGAATCTCCAACCGAGAAATATAGATTTAATTCAAAAAATAAAAAAACACATTTTAAATACAGAGATTTGATATCATGATGTATAAGAATATATATATATATATATATATATATATATATATATATATATATATCCAGTGGTTTTGATGTGTGTGTGCGTGCGTGTGTGTGTGTGTGTGTGTGTGTGTGTGTGTGTGTGTGTGTGTGTGTGAAAACTGCCTAAATATGGAAATAGTCTAACCAAATTTAGTATAACTATATTTGATCATCTTATTTCCGTTGTCTAAATAGAGTGATATATTAACCATCTAATGACGGGAGATCATTTCAAAAAAGTTCCTAAATAATATAACACAATTTATAATTCATATTATTATATATATATATATATATATATATATATATATATATATATATATATATATATATATATATATATATATGTATATATATATGTATATGTATATATATATATATATGTATATATATATATATATATATATATATACATATATATATATATGCTTATAGCTTCTCTGCTCTCACACTGTAAGATTTGTTTCATTGTATCTAGTTTTCCTTTTCATGGGATTCATCTAACATTTCGACAGGGCTACTATTAGCGAAGGAGATATGTGCACATTTTTCTGACACATCTTAATATATATATATATGTATATATATATATATATATATATATATATATATATATATATATATATATATAGATAGAGAGAGAGAGAGAGAGAGAGGGAGAGAAAGAGAGAGAGAAAGAAAGGTGTTTGCAGTTCTGCTGTTATTGATCAGTTGTCTGTCGATTGCGATTGCGTAAAACTAATCAGTAGCAACAAAACTGTAAATGTATATCCGACTGTATTTACATGCTATTTCTAAATTTAAAATATTGAGGACTATCACTATAAATAAACTAACACTGGAAACCATATATATATATATATATATATATATATATATATATATATATATATATATATATATATATATATATATATATATATATATATATATTCCCCATTGCTGAATTTTTTTGGCCTCATTTCTTCCGACGTTTTTTCATGCATTTTTCTCCCATTTCTTCCGTTTGTTATGTTCTCTCAGTTCCAACGTGCATGCTTCTATTTTCATTGCAAGTTCCACGTCATTACTCTTCCTTTTATTTCAAGCAAGGAACTTGAAATTAAGCATGGCGGATGAACATCAGTTACTTAACAGCCTTCCAAGCACAATCCAACTTCTATTTTGCCAACAACACATAAAAAACGATGTTTTAATGGAAAAGACGAACAAAGGTAGAACTTATACAAAAAATAGTTCTTCCATTAGCTAACAATGGTAAAATGGTTACCCAAGAGTAAGCCTATGTCTTGCTTGCCTTGTATTCAATCGAAATTTGTTTAGCTTGCAGTGAGCATACCTTATAGTGAAAGCATTAATAATAGAGCATAGGACAGAACACAGAAAGGTTCAAAATACTCGCTGTGCTGACCACACAAACGGGGATAATGAAATAAAGCTATAAAAACAGGTCTGGTCAGATAATCACTCAAGAAACCGTCACGAGGTCAACGTTCATTGGCAAGCATGCCGTGTTAAGGGTTATCAATTGACATGTTAAGAGTGATCAATTCAAAAATTTGTAAAAAGGTGATCAATGAGTAAGTCTCTCTTCTCGTCTTTCGTTGGACGGTGATCATGGAGAAAGTCAAAATTCTCCAAGAGCAAGTGTGAATACTGCTGGACACAAGGATCCAATTTTATCACATGCTTCCAGTGCAAATGTAACCTTACTAAAAACCTATTTAGAAGCGGAACATTTTTCCTTACATGATGGATGATTGTTTCTACGCATGATACAAACATAGCTTGCCATCAAGACTACTTTAAAACTGAAGAAGCCAATTTTTGCGCTTCAGGATGATGATTTCTAAGAATCGGTTTTCTGATATCAGAGAAGGGGAATTTTCATTATTATACATTAATTCTTTCAAAATCCTTCTTATCTTGAATGTTACAATGTTTCGGCCGTTGTACCTTCTGGCCTTCGTCAGGTTCCAAGACTTTGGAACCAGACCATTTTTCCAGTTCTAGGCTGAGTTTTTTCTCATGTTTCCTTCGCTTTCCATGTCAGACAGCATCTCTATATAGTTAATTCATCTCTATGGAGTTGCTCCAGCTTGTTCAAATTAAGCTGCCTGTATGAATTTCACTGCCTGACCACCAGATTGGATTCACTATGATTTCCATATACTTGACCGATGCCGATGTGTAGTAAACTAATGTCTCAGCAGCCATTTGAAGCTGCATACCCACTCAGCTATTGCTTCGTAGTGAGAATTCAGAATCTCCAAAGTAATACATGTTCCTTCCTAATATAACTGGCATTTGAAGTAGGTTAGACGTACAACGACTGGACGTTGGGAATATAACAACCAAGACGAGGATACCAATTCATGCATCAACCGATTCACACGCCTACTGAGATCCTGACACGAAAAAAAAAAAGAAGCTAATGTAATTAATTTCCACCGTTGTTACCAACATGCACGACAAACATTAACATCCTACTCGATTTAAAAACTGCACTAATGTTAGATGACTGCCTCAGGCTAATCGTGTTGTAATCGTCAAAACAATGACGTTGATATAAACCAAATTAACCTTGTCTTGTAAGGTGCGAAATGAGAACGAACTGAATGCACCAGTTGTAACAATCCCGTCGTTATCATTTCAACACTACTCCCAGTATCCCCGCCCCAACAAAAAAAATTAGTAATATTACAGAAATGAGAATCATTAACTCTCTTTTGTGTCAGCCTCTCTCATGATGATACTACGTCGGTAACTTCTATTTATATAAGATTCACTATTCCATCGTCCAGATGTCGTGACGGCCTGAGGATTCTGCCCGCATTCGACGCTTGCCCAACTCCATCAGCAGTCCAATCATCGACATAGATAGCCCAGGCGAGCGCATTCAAGTCTCAACGGGAGATTACCAGGTCAGGACAGCAAGAAACCTACAAACACAGAGACCTATAACCGGATGTAATGTATAAGAAAGTACACTTTAATTATTCCCAAGAACCAGATTAAACATTCCAGAATACAAGAGACACCAGCGGGAGACCGGAAAGAACTCAGACGCAAAAATGTGAAAAATGATCAGCATAAACAAATTAATCTGAATAAACAATATACAAAGATTATGATACCCCGCTTCCAAAATTCAAACAAAAATGTTATCAAGAAGGTATAATTTTGCCTGGAACCAAAGAGCGTGCCTGGCCCCGAGGAATCCTTTTTTAAGCAGCACCTCCAGAGGTAGGATCAGCAGGTGAGTCCTGATGCCTAAGGTAACAGCCAAGGTAACAGCCAATGGAAGTAGGTACCTTCTAAACACGCGTTAAACAAATATTCATCTTTAACCGTTTGGGAGCGGAACATATCTGTTATGGAAATTCTATCTATGCATCATTGATCAAGATATACTGGGCATATAATGTTCAACAAATACGTCAATTCTCTTAATTTAAACTCCCGTAGTATATATCTAGTTATTTTGATCGTTATGATTTCTAAATTCTCCGTAAGAACGGTACTAATTCTCGAGAGACTGTATTTCTATCTCTGTCGAACACACTCATGCACATGGGAGTATGTTATTTTAATTCATTATCTATCCAAAGCAATTTTCAAAAGTCGTATCTTCCTTGCATCTTTACAGAATAGGATTATCACGCGACCCAGGTTACCGGAAATACCTTTCCATGTTCTGTGTGATATTTCGACAGTGTTTTATTAGAGCCTCAAATCTAATATCTTGCCCTCTAATCAAGAGATTCTCATATGGTACTGCTATCCATAGTAAGTCTTGAGATTGGATTATTTGAGTATAGCTTATACGTTGAATCTTCCAGTCCTTTTATTCTCCAGTGTCAGTTATTCATCCTCAACCTTTTGGGGGGATCCTTCTTTTTCTCAATCCATAACCAGAGATACATGAATTCAAAGCCTCTCCACAGAGTATAGCTTTCTTATGTTCCATTTGTCTCATTTTTTCAAGAAAATTTGGAGCGTATAGCAGTTAGATAAGGCCAACAGTGACGAGGGAAACTAATCAAAAAGAATTGATTTGTTGTAAAGAAAATGTAAAAAAAAACTACATTAAAATGCCATTATATCATACATTTATACAATCAAATATTGACAGTCATGGATGATGTAAATATATCCAGAGAATTAGTGCAGTCGGCTGGAAGCTAAAGCAAATTTTGTTTTAATTAGTGAATGTTTCAAAATTAAGTTATCTCCCAACTTGTCCCCATATCCCCAAAAGGTATTATCTTCATTTGCAGTTAATTTCTCAGCATCTCCAATCTTTTTCGTATGATTACCTGTTTCCGAATATATCATCAGCTTTACAGTGTGTAAGTCGAGCATTTAAAACTAAATAACGTTTGGTGGGATTTGAGTCTTGACGGGTACACAGGCACTAGTTTCGTGTAAATGACACCGTTGGATCAATTATTTTCTCTCTGAGATTATAAATATCCATTAATTACCAAAACAGACACATAGTATTTGATAGAAAAGGACTTGTATAAAGGTGAATACTTTTGCTAGAACCTTTTCAAGATTTTGTATCATCATCATCAGCCTTTTACCATCCATCGTTGGACATGGGCCTTCCGGAGATATTGTCAGACCTCTCTATCATGAGCGTTGCAGAGGCAACACTTTCTGAACTTTTCTACCTCGTCACGCCATCTTATAATTTGCTGGTCATAATTTCACATATAATCCCTTGGGATCCGCATTGTGAGTCATGATATACATTGGTTGTCCAACATTCTTGCAACATGACCTCCCCATGGCCATTTGAATTCTCTTAATCAATTCTATGATATCCTTGATACTTGCTTTTGTCTGATATTCTGTGCTGATTTGTGACATTTCCGTGATATGTTGAGCATGATTACGTCATGAGCACGTTGTATGGTTCTCGATTTGTAGGAAAACTTTTCGGATCGGTTTCATTTTTCAAAATGGTGTAATATTTAATTTTCAGTTGAGTTTAATTTTCCGTCTTCGACATACACATCTATCAGCACAAGTGTTTTTGATGGGCATGAATCCCTTGATCTATCATGAGACCTGGATTCTTATCTTTCCCAGGGGCATTCAATCAGATTATCCTTTGACCTAGTAAATTATCATATTACCATACTTTGACCTTCTTGGCATTTCTCTGAGCCACATGGTCAACTTGGCGATGCCAATCTCGTTCCAAATTACTGGCAACATTTCACGCCAGCCACAGGAAGTAATCCTTGGAAAAGGTAGATTTTCGCTTTTCTGAAGGCCATAAATACGAGGTGACGTTTGCTGATTTCATCTCCTGCGCTGGTAACCGTGAGGCAAACAACATACTACCACTGTTAGTATCCCAGTTCAAACAAACAGGTGAAGTAGATTATTTTCGTTATTCATAGTGTTTTTAATGCCTCCTCACTATCTCAAACATTTGTCACCGCACACAATATTTGTGAGAAGAGGAAAGGTTGAAATCTCATTTACATCTCATTACCAAACAAATTCTGAGCCCCTCGAAGAGTTTATAGTAGATAACAGAAACCGTAGACCAGAAATGATAGCATAGGTTTCCCTCAATTTTAAGCTCCTCTGGCTAGCTATGGATGTGTCTCACGCACAAAAGGTGCCCAAATGGAACTAAAAGGCTGAAAATTTGAACAGTCACCAATCAATATTAAGAAAAGGATTTTTTTTAATTTCCCGACCAAAAAATAGTTTTTTAGTTGGGCGTTCGATTGGAAATGTAGGTTTAGATTGAGCTTCGAGAGTAATCAACAATAAGTAAATCATTTTCTTTTTTGCCTCGTCCTGCATACTATCTAGTGCAATTAGATTTCAAGATGATTCTACACGGTCCAGTACAGAATAAAGAGCAACTTTAACTTAGTTAAAGATCATTCAAGTTCCTCATTATTATTCTGCGCTGACAAAGGTTCAAGGTTTTTTTTATCTGGTGCGAGGACTTGGAATGGGACTTCACTTCGGCCTGATGGTCTCTAAGTTGGTTCTGCAAACCATTCAGTAGCATAGCTCAATTTCCACAGGAATGTTTATTAATAATTCTCAATACTATGCTAAGCTTACGGTCGTAAATTTCTACAGAAAGTAGAATAAACATTATGATTCTCCTACTTTTCTACTTTTTTGAAATCCTCGGTCGTTATTATCTTTTGACCAATCTCTTTTCAGTCTTACTTGCTGCTTCATTGAATTTTCCGTCTCCGACAAACACCTTTATCAGCAAATACATTTTTGACAGGGACCAGTCTCTTGATCAATCACGAGACGTGAATTTCTTTTCTCTCCCCCCAGGGGAATTCAATAAGATAATCCTTTGACTAAGCTCAGGCCATCTTTGTCGAATTCCAAAACCACAATTTATTTTTCTGCCAAGAAATCCTCGCCCAAATTAGGGATGTAAACTGTTATTTGAAATTCACATTCTACCGTGATCTGACCTTGGAACCTACTGATTGCTAGGTGGCTATTTTACTGAAGGCAATAAATACATCGATGGAACAATATATTTTTCATAATGTTCAATTCTTACAATTACGATACAAAAGTTGAAGTCATCTTTTTCAGTCGGATTAGAAACTTTGATGGAGTTTAAAAGCAGCCTTGATCAGATAAACAACAGTACTTAAATGACAAAATTTTAATGACGTCTGCTGATTTGCTTTCGTAGTCTAATTGGTAGGCGCTGTCCATCTTAGAGAGACACCCAAAGATATTGGATATGCATCTCACTCTCGTCAGACATCAGTTCTCCATTACTATTTCATGCTGATTAACAGAAGTTGAATGTATAAACGACTGGAGACTTGCGTTAAAAAACAACATAACAAGCCTGATTAGAGATGAACTTTAAATTAATAAGAATAACTCAGGCCATCGTCGTTCGGAGTGCTCTTTTGAATTGTAAATTTTCAACACATTTATTCTTTTAGACTTTCGCCTCTAGCATTGTCCTCATTCGTTGAAAATTATTCTCAAAGTTCCTGCTTCTAATTCTTTTCATGTCTCTCTTTCTTGTCGAGTTTATTATTTGGTGTGTTTTATTCTCCATTCGTGGTAAACTTTGTTTCGTTTTTTTTTTTATTAGATATTTTATACGAATCGAATTAATTCCATAAATTTGATTATGTCTTTATAGTAGCACTGGATTTATTTGGAATATTTTTTGTCTCCAGTTAACCGTTATTTGTTCTTAATTACCATTTTAATCCGTGTCTTCATTTATTTCCATAAATCATTCAGTTTCTTCTCGTTTCTTTCCAAATCATACGAAGTCAAGTCAAAATGTCCAGAGCTTAGTGATAAATGTATAATCTATTTAACAGAAGTATTTATTTTTCAACGTAATCTCTTCCTCTGCCAATTCATTTAAACATGGTTCCTCCATATATCATAAAGCTCAACATTATACATTGGAAGTTTCAGCCAAAAATGTACCGATCATTTATTGTTCTGTCTTCGTACATTGAGATATCAAGATTAACGCTATCGTGTTGGTTGTGGCCATCGCGTTTCGACTGCTGTACCCTCCTGCTTCGTCAGATGATTATCATTTCAGAGGCCGTCAACCAAAAATGTCAACATAGGTTTCTTTAGTTTTTTTTTTCAAAAGTAAGTCTGTCTGGCTGGACTAATGGCTAATTATCTATGTGCTGCTTGCAAAGGTTGCATTGATTGAGCTAAAGGGGTTGGAATTCAAACGTATACTCCTTATCATGTCTACAAAAATGAGTCAATTGTTTTTCAACTCACATGAATTTTGTCAGGGGTTCAATTGACAACGTAAATTCATGCTAATTGTAGCTCATTGTATCCAGCTGCTTTCATACTTGTTTTTTTCAATTTGAACTTTTTGTGATCCAATGTAAGGCTGTGGGGCTTCAAGACTTGGAAAGATTGTCAGTACTGGAAGAAGTCAAGTGACAAGGAAAATGAAGAATTTACGACGGTTAAAGACCGAATGGTGTATGGTGTCCAAGAATTCTTCAAACAACTCTACTCATCCAAACAAGAAACTAAGAACAAGATGTACAAGCCTTGAGTAACTCTTGAAGATTTTCTACATGTCATTCTATGGCAGATGAAGCAAGCCATCAAAGAAACAAAGAAAGGAAAGGCAACAGGGCCACAAAACATCTTAATCGATTTACTCGAAAGAGTGGGAACAGTCTTCAACAGGAAACCAACCATTCTATTCAACATGCCTCAAACAGAGAAAATTCCTAAAATAAGGTGTAAAACTTCTCAGTAGTTATTAAGGGCTGAAACATGGAACCTAACCAGGAGGTCGACCCTCAAACTCTGAACCAAGCAACGTGCACACGAGAGAATCATGCTCAACATTACATGGAGAGATTGTATGACAGCATAGTACATTGGAAGGAAAAGAGGAATTAAGCATATCATAGAATCCGTAAGAAAACTCAAATGGCCATGGGCTGGTCATGTTGCAAGAATGACAGACAACTGCTGGACGTCACCACTCACAACGTGAATTCCCGAAAATCATATGCTAAACTGTGAAGAAAAGAAAGACAAAAATAACTATGACGGAGTGACAAATTAGTCAGATTTAGAAAATACTGGTCCCGGGAAACCAACGATACAGAGGACTGGCGAATCTTGGGATAGGTCAATGTCCAACGACGTACGCTAAGAAGCTGCTACTGTTGACGATGATGATGATGATGATGATGATGATAGACATGGCATGCTGCCAAAATCATGTTGCAGTTTCTTTTGAATGACTCAGAAGACTTAGTCATTAACCTTCTGGGAATTTGCCTTTCAATACTTTCATCTTCAGCTCCGTTATATCCTACGATTTCTCTACTGTTTTTCCTCCTCTTAATAATTTTTTTTGGCCGTATGGTCTCCCATACATAAGTACAACGTAGATGCAGTGGAACATTTGCAATGCAGAGCAACACAATTAATCACCCAAATGTAAAATCTGAATTACACTGACTGATTTCAAAGGTTGAGACATTTGCATCATTTCAGGAGATTATATTCTGAACAAACGCATGAACTGAGCACAAAGTCCCAACAAATCCTTACTACAGCCAACATTTCAGGAATATATGCAGAAACATAGCTTCAAACTGCAAGAGCAAGGGGTAAAGGGTTCAAGGGGGCTCTTCGTGGATGCCGGATTGATGAATCTATGGACCAAACTCGAACAAATATCTCTTACATCAAAGTAAACAATCTCTTCCAAATATAACCTTGTAAAGGATATTGGTCAAGAGAAATTTAACCATCTTTTCTTGAACTAAAAGGAAAGAAATCCATATCAAACAAAATTTGCTGATAGTCTTATGTACTACTACTAGAGTACCTACATGACCAAGATTTCGATATATCTATTTCTCTTCTTTTTCCCCCTTAGTTTTTTTCATTCATTCATTAAACATTTTAGCCAATCCTTCCATTTTCTACCCTTTCTCTTTCTTAGTGCTTTTTCACGCTACTTTTCTTTTCTCTACATATTTTTGCTTCTTTTTCATTTTCATCCCTTTTTGTTTGATCTTTTTCCCCTTTTTAAAAAAAAGTCTAATCTCTCCATTCGTCTCATTTTCACGAGTTGTCCATTCCTGTTCATCTTAAGCTGAACTGAAGTCCCCGGTTGTATAATCCCACTATTTATTATTAAAGCGCTTATCATCCCAAGAATTGCTCTATCATCAGGAATCCAGGCATTTGACCGGGCAAACAACAGAATAACTGCATCACAAACGAAATCCAAATTGATATTTAAATTGAACCTTTCCGATTCGTTCACTTCACCGGGCGTGTACATTGAAGCATTACAAAATCAGATAGCAGATATTTGATAAGATCCTAAGGAAGCTAGTCTCACAGTCTATTAACATTTTAGTGGATCTTATCCTCACTAAGTGACCCATGCTTGTGGCCGTGTATCAGATTAAATCATGCTTTGATAATATCGATACACATGCGCATTAAGTTTGAATAGCGTGTCAGTTCCACTAGTCAACGGGCACCCGATTGGAATTTATGCCAATTCGAGTCGATGTCTGATCTGATCAGCGTCAATGCCGATACCATAAACCCTTAATGATAAATATGGAGGCAGAAGGGTTCAAAATACTCCCATTGTCTGCATTTGTGAATGTGTATCTGTCAAGCAAAGAAAGACACTGTATTAGAATTGCCAACCTACACCCATTTCCTCTATTCTGATTCAAAGTAAGGTAGAGAACTTTACACCAGCAACATTAGAAAGAGGGTAGAACCCAGGTCTTTTGCAGCTGATTTCCCAAACTGAAATTTTGGGACGATTGACTAAACGAAATGGTTCTCATCCTTCCCCCACCTTGAGCAGCACTGTGCAAAGTTATATATATATCAAGACGTGTATGTGTACATAACTCTTCTGGGATGAAGCATCCTGTGAAACAAAGAAATTTGATTCAATTCTTATTGAATTTGTGTTTAACAACCGCAAGAGCAAAAGAGAAACAAAGCTGAAATCAGAATATAGAAGTTCAATGTGGCAATATCACGGTAGACATAAGCCTTGATTAGCCATAGGCTTTCGTAGGTAAATTAGTCAAAACTTAATCTTTGTTGGATATTTTTCCAGAATATATGAAGTGAGTTCACGTCTCATTGAGAGCTACTTATCATTTCGTATTACTTATTTCAACGATCGGATTGTATTTGAGCTACAGATTTATGATAAAATACCAAAATTGAGATTTGAAAAATACTGGACAGAAATTAATGATGAATTCAAATGTCATTTTCAATTCTCCTGAAAATTCAAAATGATGAAATCTAAAGAATGTTTTAAATGTTTTCAAATGAGAATTCGGCACTTCTATTATTTTCTCATGCATTCAACAGCAAATTGGTTTTGACTCTGTGAAAATTGCACATTAGATCTTGACTCTTCTAATAATCCTGGTAAATTAAATCAGAATATTTCATTTCATACCATCTGATCACGAAGGAAATGAACAAAAACAATGGAAACTCTACAGCCAACCGGATATAAATAATTCATTTAGTTAGCAAAATTTGAAAAAAAAATGTCTAATGATTTTTATATCAACAAATGAGCTGCGTCGGTGGTTAAGCTTCATTGCTAAGCAGACACATAATGGCGAGACTTTTCAATTGAATTATTCAAATTGTGGTTGATGGTCAATAAGCAACGACTCCAAGACGCTCCACTTGGTAAGGAAACTGGTTGATAGAGAAACTAGTAAATATAACGGGAAAATAAAGTTGGAGAGAAAGAGTGAATAAAAAAAGAAAAGGTAGAACTTCAAAATTATGATGAAATACAAGGCGTCAGAATGATAGTTAGAAAAGTTGCAGAAGCACGAAAAATGCGTAAGAGACTAAGTAGACCAAGGAACGGAACGAGACAGAATTGCTGGTACGAAACGAGGTTGCTGGACAGAAACTGAAGTGGGGCCATAACAAAAAAAAACAGAAAAAAAAAAAAACAATAAAAAAACGTGGTGACATTGAGAGAAGGTTAGGGGCTTAGGAGAGGAAAATCGGATGGAAGAGAATCGGGACGAGACTGGCAGACGATAGGAACAAGAAAGCACACTGAGCCAGAATGAGACGGTTAGATTTGGAACCAAGTTGGGGTGACCAGGAAGTGGATGGAGGCAGATATGAGCGGAATGATACGGAGAATACTGAAGACTGAATCGAGGCGGAGAGGACTCACGATTAGAGCCAGAGAGTACTAGAGGTAGGAATAAGATAGAGGAAATCAGGAAACGAAGATAATCAGGAAACAAATGATTACAAGACATATATGACCACAGAACGAAATCGAGGAAAAAAGGTTAGATACATAGCCAAGAGCATGAAACATCAGATGAAGACAGAAAGAACCAAGGATCACGAGAAGAGACGTAACTTCAAACCATAACAAGACAGAGACGACGGAAATACAAAAGAAATGAAAATTTAGGACCTAAAAAAGACTGAAAGAGACAAACAAATATTTCTGTGTGTAGTATATTTTATTTTATGATATAGATCCAGTAATTCTACTATTGTATTAGCTTGTGCAAAATTGAGTTGTGGGTTCCAAAGTGGATTTAAGAAACTATAAATTATAGTGTATCATTTCGTAATGCAAATTTGACAATTATCATACAAAGTGTTGGATTAACCCTGATTCACCTTTTAGTGCTTTTAAGATGATTATACATTGGTATATATCATATAATTTGCTTGTATGAGTCTTGTTATTCTCCTTGTACATCTCAATATTCATTCGATAAGATTATCTTAAATTTCGTTTTTCATATTGAATGGCGTCCGTGAAGCCACCACAACTATTATTTCAGTATATTTGTATTGGAACATTACCCCGAAAGCAAGACATATATTTGGAATTCGTATATGTAGATATAGATGAACTAAAAAAAGAGCAAAGGTTTCAGTGATAACATTTTGGGTTGGGAATCAGGTTGGCATGCTAGCCCTCTGTCCTTAGTGGAATTGAATGTGGTTTCTTTTAATAAAATCTATGTCTTTGTGTAGAGAATTGTATTTTGAGGAACTTTTTTTGTCACGGAAAGTATTCTGTAACATAGAAGATAACTTATTTTAGAGATATTTTGAATTCATCTCAGTTTGGCAAGAAGAATACTGTTATAAAAATCCTGTAGTTCCATCAAATTCTTGAACAAAAGCCTGGAACGTCAATGCCAGGTCTTTCAGGTAAAAATCTTGCCCTCCTGCGCTTTCTGTCGTTTAGATACAATTTTATTATTTATGGAATAATGATTTAGAAACTGCATTGGGGTATGTTCATCTCTGCTCACTCGCAACAATACCGATCTCAAATTATGATTTAAAAAAAAAAAAGATGCTTCGGAGTTCAATGTATTGTGTAAAAATTCAACATTTAATTCATTTTGCGATATAATCAAATAGCTAAGAAGAATCTATCCACACACACTGTCGAAGACCGGTTCGTTCAGCAATGTACTTCCAAAATCTCCAATGTCAGATAAATCTAATAAATATCTATTCAATCACTTCCATGTTGTCCTTCTCTTGTTCTCTTTCTCTCTCGTCACAAAAGGGGGTTAAAGCAATTAATCACTGTTGCATCGGATAGGGAGGAATTTTATCAAGTGTGGTAACTTCCTTCTGCGCATGCGTCGATGGTAGGGATGGAGTTAAGGCAAAATAAAATGACTGTCGTCGCTGTAGCGAAGCATCGTTTCAGCGTCTCATTAAATTCATCGAAGAGGAAAAATAAGATTAAGGATTGTCGTGGAATTACCAGAAGAACAGAAACGATCGGGCATGGGCGAAGGGAGAGACAACGAAGACAGCGAACGCGTGAAAGCGGATACCGTGGCGTTAAAAGGAGAGAAGATGATTGAGGAAGGAAAGAGGAAAATGTGGAAAAAAGCAGGGAGAAAGCGGTTTGAGAGTTAGAAAGAAGGGGAATAGTGACTGAATCCCACAGTAGAAGGAGTTTCGACGAAGTGGCTAAAATAGTTGCGTTTTATCCAACAGTATCAGAGATCGACCTTCAGTGGAAATCTAGATGTAGAATGATATTCCAGGCATACATGCTCTCCTCAGTTAGAGCATTGGAGCAACACAATCATCCTTGTCTTTTGTTGTTTATCTTGAAACTCAGATTAGAAAATATCAATAGTGAGAACCAGACAAGTTGAAAGAGAGAGAGAGAGAGAGAGAGAGAGAGAGAGAGAGAGAGTATTTGGCACAACGCTGTCTACTACAAACCTATTCTTTAGCCTTATTCTATCATCAACGTCCGTCATTAAACATGGACCCTTCCCAAGAGTCCTAAGACCACGCTATCATGGGCGTCACGGAGCCTGTAAACTTGTTTAGCTCTTCATACCATCTTATTTTCCGTCAGCAACAGTTTTGCATATTATCTCAGGGGATCCAGGTTGTGAGTCGTGATTTCCAGCAGTGGTCAACTCTTCTAGCAACATAACAAACCTATTGCGATTCAAGTTTTCTAATGGTTTCCATGATAAATCTTTGACTCCTTTTTCTCCTCGAATATGATGTGCCATTTACAACATGTGCTGTTTAACGTGATTCTTTCCAATGAAAGTTGCATGGCTCTCAATTTGAGTGCCAATCTCTTGGTTAGGTTCAATATATCAGCCCCATAGATGCCTATCAGGGAGACGCATTGGTTTTATTCCCTTCTTTTTAGGACTAATGGGATTTTCTTGTTCATGGAAGTTTAGCTTGTCCTGCTGAAAGCTTGCCAGGCTAGAGTGAATCTTTGCTTGATTTCTCCTTCTTTTGATGTGTTCATGGATATTCGTTATATCAGTAAAGGAAGAGTTAGACTGGTATGAAGGAAATCGATAAAGAGATGAGTTGTTACGATGACACTTGCTTTGGACGAGAGATAAACGGGGGAGGGAGACTGTGAAAGAAATAAATGTTAGGATGATACCGGAGGAAGAGTGAATTTGGTTAGAGTAAGACACTGAGAGGGGAAGTAAGAAAATTCAAGACCCGAAAATAACCAAAACAGATCTGGTTATTCACTTGATATCAACCGACACAGGATCAACAAGCTGCATTGGAAATGATCAATCAAGAAAAAAAAAACAACAATGAATCCTTTACTCCTTCCATCGTGTTTCAGATCACAAAAAACCCCAAAAAAACAAGCAGGTATGGGCTTGTTACCAATCGATCATAAACTTACATTCAAAATTGACCCATCACTTATTCTTTTTCATGGGGGGGATTTTTTGTTGACATTGCAAAAAGTAAATGTTTGGAAATTTCAGCCAACTAGCTCCATTGAAGTAGCCATAAGCATCACACAAACATAGTCAGCCGGACCGAATGAAAACTATTCTGAAAATGTTGGCAACAGTTACGGCTGGCTGTTTCTAGTACGGCTTGGTGAATAAATTAGGAAAAGAAGTTACTTATGTGCAGCAGTGTAGTGAAGGATCCATTTATGAGTTGTTATGTCCATCGGTTGTCTGACATTCTTGCAACATGAACAGCGCATTGCCATTTGGTTTTTTTGATGCATCTTATGATATCCCTGACCCCTGTTTTTTCTTCTAGAATATTGTCAAGTTTTGTGATTTCCATGTGCACATTGACCCTCAAACAGAGAATCATACAACCTTTCTCTAATATGCTGTGCTATTTACAACATGTGCCATTTTACATGATTTTCTCCGATGAAAATTGCATGGTTCTCAGTTTGAGTGCCAATTACTTAGAAAGGTTTTCTGTTTCAACTTCGAAGGTTATTATCACGAAGATGCATTGGTTGTATATTCTTCTTTTTTAGGACTTGTGGGATTTTCTTGTTCTTGAAGGTTGAATTTGCTATGTTCCTTGTTTAAACTCTATAAGTGACTACCAAGAGATTGTATTGGTTATATACCCTTTCGGTACTAATGGGAAATTCTTGTTCGTGAAGCTTGAGCATAATCTACCAAAAGCTTTCCATCCTAAAGTGATTCTTCACTCGATTTCTTCTTTTGAGGCTTTCATAGAGATCTGTTGTCTTAGGTAGATGCAGTGGTATGAAAAGATACGCTCACTCCATCCTTACATATACATCCAAACTCCTCATGGTCCAAAAACTTATCACATTTCTTCATCTAAATCCTTCCACTTTGTCAAATTACTATCACTATTCCGTCGGATAAGCGTACAACAACACAACACACATAGTATATATCAAAGAATTGATAAAAAATATAGTGGAAACCTACACAAGCCAAGCTATACTAGCTAACAACTTCGTGTATGTAAAGTGCATACACTTCCGTGTGGAGCCATTATTTTTCTCTGTGACCAACGGGATAATCACATTCTAATAGATATTTTTCATGTTGAATTATATTCTAGATAAGCAGGAAGAAATTGAAGCTGAAATTAAATGCTCAACATAGATCTTACAACTGATGACGTGTATCACCCTAGCCCTGGTGGAGCGCCTTGTTAAAACGGTGTCGAAATATTGCTTTGCCCGTGCTTCCAGGCTGGGTGCAGTGAATTATCGTCGTGAGCAAGAGCAAGCATCTCTAAGCTGGACATTATTGCCGAATAGCAAGGGAGGAAATGTTATTAGTTGGCGAAGTAATTGAAATTAATCTTTTCTGCTACACTAACTCTCGTCGTCTTTGTCCCACTCAATCATTGGTAACGATATTATATTGAACGCTCGTTGGAGATGTGAGCGTTGCTTTGTTAGATCGAGTTGAACCATGACTCGTGAACGAGAAGAAAAACACATCAGAAGGATTGAGTTGAGCCATGATTCGTAAGCAAAAAGAATAATAAAGAGAGAATACCATTATAATTATCAATGGTATCAAGAATATGAATGTTATTTGAATCGAATCACCATAGCCCGACAAATGACCTGCCTGATCGACCAGCCGATTGAGCAGCAGATTCTCTTTGCTTGAGTGTGTGTGTGTGTGTGTGTGTGTGTGTGTGTGTGTGTGTGTGTGTGTGTTTGGGTGATACTGGTCGCCAACCGATCAAGTGAGCTACAAATTCTTCACTATTAGACATTCTGTGCGTTTCGGGTCATACTTTTGGGGTTCGAACCATGAAATTTGGCCGGAGTTCAACACTATGCATTATTTTTGTCTTTCTGAAAAGTGTCTTTTAGGGTATCTATCATCATCTTGGAACAACAATGCCCAAATGTTGTGGTGGTATTTTTCTATATAAATTTAGATAAAATATCTATCCCTTTCAGATAATTTTAGATTAGAGATCCATTTTCCATCTAAAAATGATTTCAAAATATGCATTCAGCTATGGTTTTTCATTTTTGCACGGTACAATATTAACATGCATTTTACATATTTTTACATATAGCGAGAGAAAGAAATCACTTGTATAGTGGCATTAAAATTTTCAAATAATTCCCATGTGTGGATCAATATTTTTGTAGCTTTTTTTTTTAATCTCACTCCTCAAAAATCCACCTGGCACAGACGGGTACTTCAGTTAGTAAGCACTTAACCCCTCAAGTTATCTGATATATATATATATATATATATATATATATATATATATATATATATATATATATATATATATATATATATATACATATACATATATATATATATATATATATATATATATATATATATATATATATATACATATATATATATATATATATATATATATATATATATATATATATATATGTATGTATATATATATATATATATATATATATATATAACTATTCTTATTTGGATTTTTCTCAATCAGCTAATGCAGAAGACAATAAGTATACTTGCAATCATTCAAGGCAACTCAAATTCAGAACTCACCAATTTCCTTTCATTGCTCGACGGATACCCAACGTACAATTGGCAACGGATGGAAGCACGAAAGAAAACGTCTTACCTGAAAAACAAAACAAGCAAAAGTTAATCACTTTCCTTTTTTCAAAAAGTATTGTTCGAAAGAACAAATATTGTATGGATTGCCAAAAAACATTTGCGTATGTAGAGGTAAAAAAAAGTGTTCAAAGTGTATCATCGTTTAGCAGTAAGTGAAATTTGTTGATAATGTTATGTTGGCTAAATTGAAAAGTCTATTGGATATTTGAAGTATTGTGATATGTTTGGATGATAAATTAATTCGCCAGGCTTCTCTATCATGAGCATTGCAGGGTAAATACCCTCTTAAGTTTTCTAATCGTCACGCCACCTTATATTTTGTTGGCCACATTTTCACATATGATCCCTGAGGATCCACTTCGTATGTTTGGAGGTCGATCGATTGCCTGATATGACCATTCCATTGCCGTTTGAATTTTCAATGGATTCTATGATATATATGACTCAGTTTTTCTCTTATATACGGTGTTATGATTTTCTTATGTGCAAGCGGTATGATTCTCGGTTTGAGGGTCAATCATTTGGTCAAATCTCATGTTTAAGCTCCATAAGCGACTATCAAGAGGATATGTTGGTTATAAACCTGTTTCTTCTCAACACTAATAGGATTTCTTTTGTTTCTTAGAGGTTGAGCTTGCTCCATCGAGGGCTTGCCACCCTATAATATTCTTCACTTATTTCTTTTCCTTTGGAAGATTTCATGGAGATTTCTTGTAGGTGGAGGTAGTGATCCCCCTTTTCCAGGTCTGCGTGTTCGTTTGGGATTCTTGCGTGTTTGTCCTCAACAGATTTGTTGTGCATGAAATTTATTTTATTGAAGTTTATGTGAAAACCAATTTTCTTGCTCTCTTTGTTCACTTCGTCCAGGATTATTTAGATATCCCAGGGGTATTTTTTTCTACAAAAAAACGATGTCTACAGCAAATTGGCAGTGAGTAATCAGTGCAAATTACGATGAAAGAATATTTTCTCTCTCTCTATTTCTCTCTCTCTCTTTATATATATATATATATATATATATATGTATATATATATATATATATATATATATATATATATATATATATATATATATATATATATATATATTCGCATACATACGTACTAATGTATACTCACTCATCATGTGAGACCTAACCGATAACTAGTAACCAGTGAAAATTCTGACGATGGATACATATATATGTTCATTGATAACAAGTTTATAGAAACAAACAAAGAAAACACTGGCATACAATGGTTTATTTTTAACTATGTGCATTGCAACTTGTTTGGTTAAAGTCCCCAGTGTTTTCTGTGACAAAAATGGATTTTTGCAACATGTGAAAGAGCTTGCTTGTGTAAAGATAGCTTTTCATATCGAAAGACTCAGATGTTTTTACACTTTAAAGGCGGGATATGTCTAAGGCAATCGTTTTTTAAATCCAAATTTTTGTGTCTTTGTTCTATGCATTTTGAATATATAAATTTGATTTAGTCACATTTATCATAGAAATATTTGGAAAAGAAAGCAGATGAAATTCTCAGGATTTCATACAAAGGTAAATCGGAAAAAAGTGAGGACATTCTTTCTAATTGATCACTCAAATATGTCTTGTTGCTAAAAAATTGTTTCATTATTTTCGTTTACTTTCAAAGCTCTAAAGTGTTCCTGGGAGTGTCTATGATATTGTGATGGTTATCAAGCTCGGATTGTCGACCAATTCGCCTCTGTAATGCATTCTGTCCCTCACTCTGGTCTTGTGTCAGATTAACACATACTTAGATAATAAGTATGTTCTCCAATAGATTGGAATTATGATATCAGTACTAATGATAAGTATATTTTTAAATACACAAGAAACCTAATCGTATTAAATATGAAAAACTATCAATTATTTATGTGAACAATGATATTAAAAATATGACAGAAGTATATTGTGAATATTTGCAGAGACCCTAATTATATTATAAGGACTCTAATGATATTCATGATTAATAATTTTGAGTGCGAATATAGACCCCACACTATTGTATTTTCGATGTAAATCACATGGACGTTTTTGTAATCATTATGCTAGCGCATTCCAAGGGTACTTAACTTCAATACCTACGTCTGCAATGTACCCCTCCGGCTACTTAGATAAAGGAAATCGGACTTATTCTCTTATCAATATATATATATATATATATATATATATATATATATATATATATATATATATATATATATGAGTACTACACTATTTTAAATATATAATAATGATAAATGCACATGAGAACTATAATATTATAAACTTACACCTAAGGAAAAGATTGCAAAAATAATTTTACATCTGTTAAGCAACATGTACAAGAAATGAAGAAATAGCCCCTGTTGAGATTTGAACTTGCACCTTCTACTTTTTGACCCACAACTTTTGTTTTACAAATACTTGAAAAAAATCAATCTTTGTGGCAAGACTTAATTTGAAAAATGTATGAAATCATCCATTTAATACTTCTATTCTGAACATGAATATTTTTTGTATAAACAAATGTATTTGAATAAAAGAAACTCATGCTTATCTATTCGATATATTTCTGGTGATATCTCAGATTTGGAAATCTATTTCACTCAGTAGGACAGTCTCCAGGTAATCAGGTGGTCGGTAGGAAAATAGAGTGAATTCTAGTTTTAGCATTTGAATATATTTATTTAGAGTTTATAATGATTACAAGAATAATTCTTGGAAGGTGATGTTGATACCTACGACTGCAACTTTGGTGGAACTTTGGAGAAAAGTTTATAAAAATGCCAGCAGTTGGGCTCAGCCGGAATGAATTTTATTCTGCGTTTTTGTTAGAAAGAATCGTGATTTACTGAATTACTTAACGGTAATATAAAACCTTATTCCAATAAAATGAAGCCAATCTTATCTGAAACCAATCTTGATTATTTTTTCACCGTCTTTCATAGCCTTTTTCCTTTTAATCCTTGTCACCAAAATCGGGTAAAAACAAGCCAGTTTGGAACCTAAGTGCATTTTAGTGTAGGAATTGAATTTAGAATGAGATTTTGTTGTCTTGAATAGCGACCGCTATCTTAATCTCGAATCATCGATTGACAATTTGTCTTACGTCACCGCGCCATGTCGTGTTGAAGTAAGGAACGGAATAAGCATCAGCGAAAAGAAACCAGTTGAGAAAACAGCGTGGACGTTAATTTGTGCGGTCAACCAACCGGCTGGACACCTGGTCCATCAGAGACAAGTTCCCATCTCCGCACGCGAGGGAAGGTAAATGAAGACCGAACCATTCTTATTATCCGATCTCGGCTCCATCAAGTCGACCACATTGTGCAACTATTGATAATGGGTCACATCACCTAGGGGGCCAGACAATGCATTGTTACGCGAGTGCCACACACAGAATGTTTTGTTTTGCTTTTGGTCAGAAGTTTGCTGTTGCAGTTACATGAGATCCAGAAAAAAAATGAATAGACCAGAGGACACTAAGTCGGAGATTTGCAGCTTTGCTCATCTATTGAAACTTTGGTAGTGAACTATCTTTTGCTGAATTATGCTACTTGTCAAAAAGTTCCCCCTCTACGTGATTGATCAGAACCATTTTGTTCAAAACAGTACCGATAATATATCTGGTTTGGCATTCAATAAAAACTGTCGCTTTACCAACATCTTTCACGTAGAATGCTGTGCTTGGGGTGATTAATTGAAAAAGAAAATCCGGAAAAAAGGGCGATCAGAGAATAAATGACGCGTCTCTCTTATAATTGGTCAGTGATTAGAAAGAAAAAAAGTCTGAATTAAAAAGAAAAAGCATGGATGTTACCAGAAACAAACTAGGGGACCAATGCAGCGTGAATTTACATTATAAATTGAACATTTGTCTAAAAATCCATCGGTTGTTTTTTTTGTTGTTTTTTTTACCAAAAATGTTTTTTTTCTATACAATGTCTAAATTTTCAGCTCCATCAGTGCATTTGTAGACTGATAGCTAGCCAGCTATTTAGACAGTTTGGGTCCTTGCGAGTCAAATTTATTAATCAGTCAAGTTATTAATAAGTTATCGTTGGTGTCTGAGTCGTGAAGCAGTAGTTTCCAAGTTAGAGTCTCGAACCTCTACATATGCAGTGGGTTCGATCCACACTAACTATCCTGCACTTGTGATCATGTGCCTGACGAAACTATGCTTACTAAGTGGAGACGCTCGACCCTTGAGTGATGGCAAGCAAGGTAGTCTCATACAGCGATGGTTTCAAAACTTGGGTTCGTGCCCAACTGAAGGTCCATCAAATAATGTTCAGTTGTTTGCAACAGTGTTCCCGCTAAACCTGACATTGCGAATCTGGTCACAGGAAAATATTATCAAAAAGTAGTGAGTGACCGCACATGATAAGTGGACAACGCACCATTTCCAAAAAGTTAATTTTCACAGATACAAGCTAAAACATTCAGCATTATGGTTTTAATATGTCGAGGTTTTGATCACAAATAATGGGAGAGGGTTGTATAAAAACATTCTTGTAATTCTTGCTGCGTTTGGCACTTTTCATGCGCTGACACTGATACGTTGATGGGACTAGCGTTTGGACATGTTTACGCAGACAAACATTTTCGGATATGTTTGTCTATCCTTTCAATAATTTTTCATAGGTGTTATAAACATCAAGAGATGTTTATTGGATGATTGGACTCGTTGTTTTTGTTGTTTCCTGATGAGCCAGTCGATCTATTCCACAGCTTTCGCCGGGTATACTGTCCAATCATCCGAATTCACCGTTGTAGCATTGGTGCCATTGGAGCTGAAGATCTGTCTACCACAATCTCATTAAAAGAGGATACCTGGAGAGGGCTATAGAATGGATCGACCGAAAACATTTCTGAGTGCGTGTCTATGTTTCACAAATGTATCATTCAGGGTATTTTCAGATAATGTTCTTTCCGTGTGTGTAAAGTTATACACGCGTTGACTATACCGAAGCAGTCTGTTCACATCCACGAGGACACATGGGAATGTCAGGTTGATAAAAGAATTCAGATATTTTTGCCAAGAGGTACTATTCGAGAAATCCGATTTCTGATGACCCATTGGCTCATTTCTGTCATTGCATGTTGTCAAACATTTTTCAAAAAGTGACGGCAATAAAAGATGACCTCTGGTGCACATGTTTTCGAGTGAGAGCAATTATTTCACGACTGACCAATTGCAGCTAGACTGACCTTTATTTTCGGCTAATTCTCATCGGATAGATTCGATTTGGCTGCCATCCGCTCGCTGTATGCAAAACTGCTCACGTCTTTCACGAAGAAAGACCAACTGAGGCACCACGTACTCTGACTTTAAATGTAAAGCAGGTCTGGTTAGTCACTCAATAGGAACTGTCATGTGACCAATGCATTTTGACAGCATGTTCAGTTTAGGTCGATCAATAAAAAAAGAGAGGAAAAGTGATGATAAAATGAATAAATTACTTCTTTTGCCTTTTTGGGTCAGTGATCACAAAAAAAATCTGAATTTTCAAAAAGCAGGCTGATACAAACTGAGGGATCAATTAGGCATAAACTTGCATTGCAAATTGATCCCATCCATTAAAAAACCTGTTTCGGGTGGGAATTTATAATTATAACAATCCCTTTTTTGCCTAGGGCTAAAACTTTAAAATCTTCTGTTGTCTGTATGCATCCTGAACATATAGCCACTTAGCAAGCCAGACCAGCTTAAACACTGCAAGAAACCTATTTTGAATGTTTTGTTATACAGTTTCTAATTGCCGTTCATCTCTTCCTCCACCAAATTCTGATCGAATCTCTATTTAAAGTGGGGTCAGGTGAAATGTCAGAGAGCGGAAAGAAAATATTGACAAACTACACACATTACATATTCAAGTGAAAAATAGAGAGACGTGGGGAAAGTTGGACTTAGTGTCTATAAAGGGAAGTGAATGTGTTGTTGTTGGTCACTCTATTGAAATTGTCTGGTGACTAACGTATTTTGGCAGCATACTATTTTGGGAGTGATCAATTAAAAAATTAGAATAAAGGGTGATCAATAAATAAGGTATTGTTTTTTCATCACTAAAACATTAGAATTTTCGAAAAACAAGCAAACACGTGTACAATTTGACAAAGTCTCAGTCCTCTAGCTTTATTGATGTGGTATGTACGCGTCATACATACACAGATAATCAATTGGACCAATTTGAAAACTAAAGAAACCTTTTTTTGACAGTTTTGATGACAGTATTTCTTGGCGGTTACTTAATACACTGCAACGTCATGGGGCATAAGTTTGTAAATATCTTTCTAAATATAGGCACAACATCCACTGATGTTTATTGTACACATAATTATGACAAATATAGATATCTGCACGGTTTTTCAACAGAGCAAATGCCATATGGGAACACGTTCTTGGAAGAGCTAAATATGAATGAGATTAATGGCAAGTCTAGCTTTCTAAATCTGGGTTTTATAGAATAAATTGTCAAAGTTTCTTATACATACTAAACAAACAATGGAGCAAGTTAATTTTTCATTTCGTGACATATTGTGTGCATTCTTCAAACAAAAGTTCATCTTGCATTTGAGCATAATAATCAAATAATTTGTGAATCTTTCAAATTGATTGAAAGACGATTTTGAGAAAAATATAAAGAGATGATAATATTAGATCTATTTGAATGGCTGAAATTTTTTTCTATTTAGGTTCTTGGTTAGAATTAGGAGCGTTTAGTTTTCAACTAACTTCATTTAAAAAGGTAGTTCCTGGTGGTATTATGACAGCTGCCCTATCAGCCAGCATTCGGAAGGAGGAAACAGCGTATTTTGCTAATTGATTCAGCGCTGACAGCAGAAAAACAAGCCATGTTTTTGGCATAGTATTCTTTCTTTGAAGAAAAAGAAAATATGCAACAAAAATGATAAAAATGGAGTGCCTTCAAGAATAACGAAATGTTTCAAGTTGCTGATTCCACACACATTGAGATTATGGTTTCAAAATACGCATCTTCGCAGGGAAAGCGAAGAGAGAAAAGGATGATCCCATTTGTTGAACTGGACACCAGCTAATGTAAGAGAGAGGTGTTGCAGACAAGATACGGGATCCCCCTAAAGATAACCTTACCACATGTGAAATCTATTACTGTTACTTGGAAACGAACTTGCAAGATGGATATATGGCGACATCAGGTTTTCCAGGTGACCTACGTTTTAGAAATCAATCTCAGATCAAACTTAGAGAAGATAAGAAGCGTCGTAAAATCGGGATATCACCAGACATTCTTCTTGGGGAAAAAGTTACCTGTCCCGCATGGGCTCAGTTAGCCACTAGCAGGTATGTAGTCTCCTGTATCTCTGTTTGCGAAACCAAACCATTATGTGTCTGTGCAACTTTATTTATGTCGATATCTGCATAACGTCTCTTCGTATGTGGTAGCATGCGCAAGCTTCACCATGAATTTATGAAGTCTCTTATTCATGTTCACATTTATCTTAGACTCTCCTTGTGCGACTTTTCGCTTCAAGAATTCCTGCAAATCCAGTTTGCTTAAATCCTAAGAGGATCAACCAATGTCTTCGACCGGCCATAAATCCTACTTACGGCCCACATCATCCCTGTCAGTATGCTTGCAAAATAAAATCTTTCAGTCAGCCGTTATTGCCATTATTAAATAAATTCGACATTGTTCCGATATGTATTATTTTTTATACAGTCAATACCGTCCAGAAATAAAACATTTCTCAACGCTTCTAGCAATACTGATAATTCTTCTTGACGCGAATTACCCCAAGTACCATTCGTAAACAAAGCTTACGATTTGATTTATTGAAACAATGACAGTTCAATCAAGATTTTACGTTTAGTCTTCTAAATAACAACTCTTAGCGATTATGGATAACATGTAGTTTCTTTCTTCTTCGTAGGTCTTCTTGGATTTATATATTGGTCTAGTTCGTTCCCCATCAAGGCTAAAAATAACGGTAACAAATTTCCTTACGTCTTGTGACTTTTATTGGAGATGCATTTTCTTAGTTGCAAATTGGAAGACCAACATCTGTCAAGTGGTCGTTTTTAAGTATCATTATGAATTATGTTTGGTTTTGTATTTTCACATGATTTTAAACTTAACGCCTAGTCACGCCCACGTACATTCTCACAAGCACAACATGTATTTGAGATATGACTCATAGAACGATATCATGTGTGATGTAGGATTCTCTCGCTTCCTCAAAGAAATTCTGTACGCTTGGTTGTGGTATGCTAAAATATCTTCGAAATAAAATGAATGAAATTAAAGATTAGGCAAACGTATCCGGCATTTTTTAAAAAAGTTCCTGTCTCATTTTGATAGCTAGTTTAGTTGAGAAAATGAAAAAGACTGAAGAGTCTTTCAAAAACGAAAATCCAATTCTTGATTCATCTTCCTCGGATTTTTTTTTTCACTTGACAGATTAATGAGAACATGAACTGTGTTGAAATGACCGGAATAACTGTAGAAGTTAGACTTTTGAATCCTTTATTTTAGCTGAGTTTCTCAAAAATGATTTGTTCGTCTGTATCGATCGAGCAAACGCTATCGAATTCAGAATCTACTTCTGAGCAATACTTCCATCTTCTTCTTGCTGATGGTGCACGAGAAAATCTCAAAATAGACAGTTTGGTAAGTTGAAGCAGGTGAGATTTGGTTTAGTCTACAAACCCACCCGATCCGTTGAACACCAGTGGTTTTCTCTCAATGATTCAAAAAGCACACCTCATTACAAACGAATTCAATCAGAAAAAAACTAGATCCAATGTCCGTTTTTGTCCTTTTGAAAAACATTTTAATGTTCTTAAACTTGAGTCAAATGCTCTTTCCCTTTCTCCATCTCATTTTTATACTCTTTTGATGTAGAGCTTTTTTCTTGTTATCATTATTCCTTTAGAGCCTAAACATTTCCAGATTCATGTGTTATCCTTTCACACACTCACTTATGTATAAGTAAGTAACAAGACCTATCGTCACCTTCATAGAGTTTCACCATCTTCCAAGATTCATTTCCAGGGTTTTTAGCCTGCAATGTGTTTGTTAGATATAAAAATTGAGTGAGGGTTTGCTACACAAAGACGTGTATGTTTACTATGGATCACTCAAGTTTAAAAAACAATACTCAAAATATTAAATTAAAAATGATAATTATGCATTAAATAAAATTAATTACCTTTTTTTGTTGATGACCGACTATGGTTGAAAGATGAAGAGTTTTGAAATCTTCCGAATTGGGAATATTTTATAAAAATTTTTATCCTTAAGGTTTATTCAAAAACATGTATTTTTTAGTTATTTTCAATAATGCATGTTTAAACAGACACACACGCATATACACACATACATGCATACACATATACACACTACACACACTGGATTATTTTCTAAAACGCTCATACACACTACACAAGTGAATTATTTACTAAAATTATCTGACGGAGCCAAAATAGCAGGGTCGTCCATGTGGATCAAACGGATGACCTGGGCTTTTGAGTAGATAGAGGGTTCAGCCAGTGTATTGCATTGGGGCCTTGGATGCCAGGAACCTTGAGAATACACATCAACTGAGGGGGGGGTCACCCTTTAAGGGGTAATGTAAATGGTCCAAAAGTGGAAAAAAGCTTATGCTAAATTCATCTCTTTGTTTGTACTCATTTGTTTTTTGGAAATTTTATCTTTCAAGAGGCAAGAGAAGTAACTTATCTATTGATCACTCCCTCTTTCAATTGATCATCCCCAACATGACATGCAGCAAAGAGACTTTGGCTGCATGACAGTTTCTATTGAGTGACCAATCAGAAGATCTACTCAAAGTAGAAATGATATGTAAACCAAAGAAGGTCAAAAACACCGTGGTAAAATATCCAATTAAATATTTTTTCATTTGCTGAACTTATTTCAATCTAGCATGAAGCCATTATTATTGTTTCTCTACGAGTTTGCCAACTAAATTTAACAGTTCAACACAAAGCCCGATGATGTTCCTAGAACCAAGTTCTCTCAAGTGGTCACCTATCTTGTGTAATTATCAGGTGCGACACTCCTCAGTTCTGGTTATCATATGATAATTGGTGTTATCAGTGTGATATGTCTTGAATTTATTTAGTGAGCTTATCTTTTGATACAGAGCCAATAATAGGGAGCAATCAGTAGAGATCTACTCAATAAGGAATTATCTGCCATCCGAGCTTGCAAAGTATTATTTCATGACAAGGGTCCTTGTTCAGTAACCATAATTTATTCTGGTTCTAAGTAGCAACTGTAAAATAGTAAGTGAAGATCAAAATCATCAGTAGTATTGCTCTACTACCCCGGCTAAACTTTCTCCCAGAATGAACAGGAAACAGCTCGTATCAATTCCATATTAGAAACAATAGACCAAAACTTCAGTTTTCAAGTTGGTCTGGCTGGCTTGCCACGTAAGGGTGCATGAACGTATCATGCATACAGACTGTACCAATGGAGCTAGAGCACTAAAACTTTCAGTATATACTATTCAATCATGTCTAAATAGGACTCTTATTTTAAATTCCCCTCCGAATGAGTTTTCTGTGGGGGCTCAATTTACGATGTAAGTTTATGCTGAATTTGTCACTAGATCGGGCCCGCTTGATTATTTGTTCATAGAAAAATTATTCTCAGTGATCAAAAAAAAAAAACAACCCACATTTTTGTTTTCTTCCTCTTTGTCTCTCTTTTTCCTCTATTCATGATGTTTAAAACAGAACATTTTACTGGTAAAATCCAATTTGGCAAATGTAGCATTTGATCAGACCCGTTCAACATTCTTGATACCTTATTCGTGTTATGAACATTTCATTTGATCTTATGTCAGATATTTTACTTAAAGTTGCCATTCCTTTTTATTCCTGTCGTCTTAAAGACCTCCAATTTCTATTCAGAAATTTCTGGTTTAATCTAAGCGGACAATATCGCCTTTGATCTGTGTTTTCAGAATAACTGCACATCACTTTCAAGTTGGACCCATTTATATACATTTACATTCAATGTATTTTCTTCAGCATCAATCTATATCACGCACATATATACATACGCGTGCAAACCGCACTAAATCTTTACCAATTTCTTTGATACACACGTCACGGAAGGAATAATCGATCTCTGATTTCAATTTGAATTTCTAAATATATTTTGGTATTCCTGCATGACATAAAACACGCGGTGCTTTTCAGAGTAAGAATGTCAAATTTATCTGTAACGCTTGCCTTGGGCCCCAGATCACTTACTATTCTTTTCTTCCTCGTTTTTAATGCATTTCAATAGCCATTGCATTTTGCATTATACATAGCCAATTTTATTAGTAACACTTGCTTTGATTCCTGACTACTGATTCATCCATTGGCTCCGGGTGTTCAGTTCATTACTATTGTTAAATCACTTGCAATTTATTTATATTATACACATGATAGTTCTATTTTTCAATAACGCTTGCATTAGTTCCTGGGTGCCGAATCTTTGCATAACGTATAACAGGTTTGCATAGTTTCTGTTCTCTTCGCTTCTGTCAGAATTTGCTGCATTGCTATACTTCAATACATTCTCTGGTCGTAGACAAAGTAATATCGAGCTCCTTTTTATCTTAAACATACATCTTTGGAATTTGTTTAACGCTCCAAGGAGTGTGAGGTTGATTGCAGATACCCAACTTCAGGTCCTAAATATATCTATGACATGACAGTTACATTTTCAAATAGCCAACAAAGATACACTTCAAAATTGAATGAAGTGGATTGAATGATCTTCAACTTATATGCAGATGATATTGCCCATTCTTTTGCAAAATAAATACTCGCAGGGGGTTGTCAATGTATTCAATCAAATCTCCCAACGTTCAAGACTATTAGACAAACTGTTACATTGGCATTTAATACAACGGTACCGTGATAAGTGAATTCATGATGACCATCAATGGAAGGCCTATTTCAAATGTGTGCAAATACACATGTATGGGACATTAAGTCATCAATAAGCAAAAGAAAAAAAATAACCCTACAAAACTCAGTCCTTTTCATTGTTATCTGGAAAGTGAGTAGAGCCAAGAGATATCCTAAAGGATCATTGCATCAAAATGATCACAATAGTCAAATATTCAAAGGTCTGTATTTGTTGTAGACTGTTATACTCCCTTAAAGCATATCTATTGTCAATGGAGGAACTCACCTAAATCGAATCAATACGGCATGGAATTTCAAAGAAAAATAGTCAAAAAATCTACGAACGTAAGAAAAGCTCCGAGGAAACCAAGAGATTCTATCATCACAGAACAAGAGGACTTGATTTTCATACTCTAATGAGGAATTACGGCAAATTACTAAAATCGTCTTTATCTCCAATTTCTTTTCATTTCAACATCCGAAGTACATTGTCCACATGACTCGACTGGGAAATACTTCATTGCAAAATCCACTGCTGTTTAGAACGAATGTTAAAGAAAAGCATCACGGTAGAAATATGAAAAACAATCCTCCCTGTCAGATATACAACACCAACCTTAGATGCAAAATGAAGCCATATACAAGTCTCTGATATCCAGAATATATGGCCTCCATGAGAAATTCTCAGAAATCCAAGAATTCAAAAGGACTGATGATGATGATAATGATGATGATGAATGTAATCACTGCAGTGTATAAAAGTATTTAGGCATTCGTTTGACAAATCCTACCTGTAATATCATAGGTTACATAAACAGCAAGTGAATAAATAAAACCAGAGTGAGCATAATAATTGTTATATATCTTGAAATGTTTGCAAACTGGTTGTCTTTCATCTCTTGTAATATTTTGTTTATTTGACATCTACATTGTTCAACTTTCTTCGAAATGTTTTTCCTACATTCTGAGTGAAAGCCTGATTGGCTAAGATTCAAAGAAGAGGCGGCAAATATCAACCCGACGAATCTAAAATCTTGAATACAAAAGGAAATAATTTGATTAAAATAGCAAAAACACCTGCTCACTTAGACATTATTTACTCTTTACTCTTTTCGTTTCGATCGGTTTTAAATTATATAAACGACCAAAACTTTTCCAATTCAGTAACTCTCAATTACAAGTCGGCTGTTTAGACACGAGAAATGACTCCAGATAAAAATGGCTCTCGTCACTGAATACTAAACATTCAGTTTTTCCACTTTTTATCATTTTCTATCATTTCCTAGCATATGTCAGTTTTCTACTAACGTTTTCAGAATTTAGGGGAGAAATCTTTCATTCGTATATATTTGTATCATTATCGTTCGGGTAAAGTTATTTCCTGCAGTTTTCAATATCGCATTCGTGTAAGTTGTAGATGCCATCTGATTGGTTGGATGCAAAGGTTTGCAGTACATTGTAAACAAAATATTTTATTCATACACATTCTTTTCATCATTATTCTGTCATCAAATAATCATATCTCGCTTTCTAAGCTAAATTGTGTGTCCAGTCAGTTTAGTTTGATGCAAACATTTTTAACAGCTTTGAAGCAACAGGTTTCCTTTATAAAAATTGATAACATCATCATTCAACCGCCAAGGTTTTTTCTTCTGGTGTATATGACCTTTTGCAAACGTCAACTCAATAGCGTATTATGTCATTGAAAAAAGATGTAAGGTTTGGTATGTTTTTCTGTTATGTTTAAGAATGCTATCGTCTTCTTCGATCAGTAATTTGTAATTTCTTATGTGTCCGATAGATTTTGAATGGCCATGATATCCAGAAGTTCGGTGTGATTTTCAGGAGATCTCAGATAGAAGTTTGATGCCAAAGTGAAACACCAACAACCCCTGTTGATTGAATCACGACAATCACGGCTTGAATGTCGTGATATCATATGAAAATCCTGGAAACCTGCAACTGAAAACAACTGAGTATCTTCCAATGGTTTGAGGTATTATCAAGAATGAGAACGCAGCCGATTGAAAGAGAGACACTTTTCAAAAGACTAACCCTCGACCTGAGAGGCGAGCAACGTGTTCATGAAATAATCATGCTCAACTTCACGTGGAGAGATCACAAGATAACACAATATACCAGAGGGAAAACACAGGAGTCCAAAACATCATAGACTCCATGAGAAAATTCAAATGGCAATGGACTAGGCTTGTTGCAAGAGAGTCAGACAACCCATTGACACCATGACTGACGACATGGATCGCTAGAGATCACATGCGTAAGTGAGGCCGGTAGAATTCAAGACGGAGAGACTAAGTAGACATGTTCAGAAAGTATTGGCTCCGCAATGACCGTGATAGAGAGGTTTGTCCAATAACGGACGATGAAAGACTAGTGATGAGGATAGTGCTCCTGAATTTTTGCAGGCGGGGGTTGGGGAGCAGGATGTCAGTGAAAGGCCTCTATGCATCACTTTCTTTCTTTGTTTACTGTTAGTATTGCCTTTCATTTAGCCCACTCCCAGCAAACACTTTTGTACTTCGTGTTTATCACCGACGGGCATTTTTCATTTAACTATTTAGATGACAGGGTTTTCGCCACTCCCGCCTGCGGTGACGAGATCAGCTGTTTCTTGCCAACATCACTCAAACTGAAATCTTGCCAAAGTTTCGTGTATCACGAGTACGGATTAGGGGATTCAACCAAGGATTCTTATTCCTTTATCACATTTCATTTATTTATTGCATCCGTTTTTCTAATACTTTTACTTACCTCTACCAACATTTTTTCTTGATTCTCCAAATGATTCACGTCTTTTCTGTCACGTGATCATACCCAGAGGTAGGAGTGAAACCAACACCTGAAACCTGGATAATGTCTATATTTCTTGTGTCTGTTCGATCAATACGTTTCTGCCTTGAGATAAACACCTTTATCTACCTTTGAATGTTCATACATTTCCAGTAAGATATCAATTGAACAATCATAGCCATCAGAGATGGTGAAAGGTCCCATCCCTTTCCATATGTTTAATTATTTGTCCGTGTGTTCCAGCGCCCGAGACGATACCTTTCTGTCAACAAAATTGAAAAATTGGAATAAAAGCTTTACTCAATTCTTTCTGAAACATTCTTAAATTTTGGGTTGAGAGCAATTCAGAACGTTTGTGGACATTATTTTGTCAGGTTTATTGATAATATATAGATCTTTTCCAGAATCTTTGTATTTCTTTTGACTATATTTTATATGGTAAATGCCACTGATGCTCTCAATACAATTTTTTCTAGTTATACTTATTCTTCACACACACACACACACACACACGCACACACATACATATATATATATATATATATATATATATATATATATATATATATATATATATATTCATGTAAACTTTCCATTTTTTGATGCAGAGAAGGAAAATATATAACCAAATTTTGTATAGTCCTAAGGTATCCATGATTACGTGATAAAATATCATCTTTAACCGTTCAACGGTAACCCAACTTATATCATAACTTTAAACTACTTTTTTATAGGATCTTCATGCATGTATGAGTTATTGATAGTCAGTTTGTATTCAAATTTGTAACTTTTACTTTATAATTGAGTTCACCAGCTGTTTTGGGTTAACCCTGTATTTGGATCACACACACACACACACACACACACACACACACACACACACACATATATATATACATAGAACAAGTATTGGATATAACAAATATAGGCAAACGTTTTAGGATTGTACCTTTTAGGTCAAACAATTGTTCGCCCATACCACAAATAAAATCGCTAGTTAATCAAAATCTGAAGGATAGGCAAACGGAGAACTCTCAAAAAAGAGAAGTCTCAAATCATGGGGATATTATTCGGAGAATTTCGAGTAAAGGCAATAAAAAAATGTAGTTTATAATATCCTAAAGCGTCGATATCCCCTTCTACCGTTGCGAACCCGGGCAGAATTTCAGTAACATAATTATTTCAAAATGGTTCCCGGTGTAAAAAGTGTACAACTAATCTACTTCTAAGTCTGCCTCCTAGGAATTTCATAACTAGTGGCTGACACGAACACGCCCTTTTTAGTGACTTGAGGCAGAATGAAATTGCCAGGATGGTAAAAAAAAAATGAAACGGGGAGAAAAGGGGTGAAAAACCATTTATGAAGTTGAATTCAGCTCTTGCGTGAATAGGGAGGGGAGGAAAAGGGAAGAGAAATGAGAAATAAGAAGTTGTAAATCAATTGCCAAAAAGTTGTAAACATTTGGGGTTGTATTTATCTTCGTATATATTCTTTTTTTTATTACATTAATCGTTGACGAACTCTACATTCGTCGATGAAATAAAATATTTTGATTATTTCCAACGAATGGAAGATATCGGCATATATCAAAGGTTATACTGGAATATATCCTATATTTCAGGTGATAATTGAAAATTTTATAAACCTTTCCATCCTTATCACACACTTAACTGCATTCATTTATTACATGGTTACCTAATCAAAATAGAATTAATTAAGAGGGATATTTCTTTTTAATGTAAATGTCCTCTCATTATCAGATTTCAACGAAATAAAATCCGTGCCTCCAAATCGAATAATCCAGTGCCGCGAATAGGGAAACAAAAAAAAATGTTCATTGCAGAATTGTTCCGTGCTGGATATCTGACTATTCTGCTCTTTTTATTGGCTGGTGCCTGTTTCTGCCACGCTTTGCGAATACGTGGTTGTTTGCATTTAATATTGCATTAAATTGATTGCGTAGTGAGTTCAATACTCACTTGGACCACCATGGTATTTATGAATATAGTCGATTACAGTGTTTTTTAAAAACTCTTATACCTGATCACAATCACTCAAAATTTCTCTCTCTCTCTCTCTCTCTTTCTCTCTCTCTCCTATCTGTCTCTCATATATGTTTGTGTGTGTGTGTGTGTGTGTGTAATTGCAACAAAATCATTCCAAGCTCTTCACTAAACCAGCGGAAACTGAAATCCTTATTATATCAACTAATTTACACCTGACTATTGCCGATCAAATAGGTGTATACAAACCCAAGTGGATTCTGATAATAACGATACTAAATATTCTCAAAGCATAGAAAATAATAGATGATTCAATCTCCCAGCTCTCTAAAGAAAACTTGAAAAAGAAATCCGAACATGTACAATTTTAATTGACCCGACACGAGAATGTCTTCTAAAATGAACAAATTTGCAATTTTTGCTAATTCCCATGCTCTTTACACCATTGATTGAAAAAAATAAAACAGACGCTATTACAACAAAACATGGCGTAGGAAAAGTATAACTGCAGGCTTTACCTAAGACACGCACATACATATGTGCACATACAAATATATATGCATATGCACAAACATGAGTTTGTGTAAACACACACACACACACACATACACACACACACACACACACAAAACATACAACATTATACTGTTAAAAACAACATAAACATGGAGATGCTATAACAAAGAACCGTCTTATCAATGAGAGTGGCCAAATATTCTCAGTCAGTCACAGAGAAATAAATAAATGATAGTTCTAACAACACCCACACACCAAAAAGCCGTGACAGAAATGTACAACGTAATAAGCCTTTCATTTATTGTGCATCTTGCGTTGAAGGCAGGAATTGTCGAAGAATATTCCGAAAATAAACCAGACAAAGAATAAAATGAAATGATAAGAAATGATTGATTGAATCAGATATGAGACAGTGTATTTTGTCTTTATGATACGTACACACACACACGTGCGCGCACACACAGACACATAAAGAACATTTCAATCTAAATCAAAACGATCTCCATACTCATTCGTCCAGGTTCTAACAATTCCAAATGAAGAAATACAGAGAATGACTTTTTTTTCAGTTTAGGTTGAAATGTTGAAAGGCTTCTTTGGTCTAATCATGCTTTTCTTTATAACTTTTGTGATGAATTTGGCATCATTAGTGACTATCTCATATAAAATGGCTTTCTCTGAGTTGAACAAGAAGATTGGTTCAAGTAAAAATATTGTCTGTATTTCTCAGAAGAGTCATTACCTTTTCAAGATAAGCAACACCAAATGTGACCCCGATTGTTCGAACAAATATCTGAATGAGAAAAGATAAATATTCAAACTCTGGCCGATGTTCCTTATCGTAAATAAGCTGGAAACCATTTCCTTGGCTTCTGAATTTTCACTTATGCCGGAGTTGTCGATTACAGAAACACTAATGAGATGAGTAATATTCTATGATTTCCCTAAAGCAATGCTAAAGATTGTAGCAGGAACGTTTCAAACAACATAACATTATATATATATATATATATATATATATATATATATATATATATATATATATATATATATATATATATATATATAAAGTTTTTTTTCCTTGGTCTATTACAGACATTTCAAACAACATAACATTATATATATATATATATATATATATATATATATATATATATATATATATAAAGTTTTTTTTCCTTGGTCTATTACAGATTGTACTTCCTGTTTGACCCAAGAGAAATTTCCAGGTGAACCAGAATGTACAATCTGTGATGATCCATTAAAATAATGTACTCATTTTATAACTGCTTGGTTGAGGTATTGATCACTTTTTGAACAGAAATGATTATACACCCTCTTGTACTCTTGTATATTTGTCACTGTTCTTATATAGATATGTTTTCAATATGTTTTTGATATGCTTAGTGTTAAAAAGCTGCAAAGCTTTCTACCCTTTACATATAAAAACACATGTATATATATCATTTCAATATGTTTAGTGTATGAAGCTGGGGAGCTTTCTACACTTTACATATGTACACACATAAATATATACATACACACTCATGCCCTGTGACTGTTTCGATGGAGTCATCAAGCAGAGACACACACACACACACACACACACACACACATATATATATATATATATATATATATATTTATATATATATATATACATATGCTTAATCACTCCATCAAAACAGTCATGGGACAAACGCCTTTTGGCAGTATGATAATTGTAGGAATCTCATGTCAAGGATCATTCTGTCTTGTACGGGAGTCAACCATGTACCTAATTGAACAGCCAATTACGAAAATGTGTAAAGAGATGAACGCCGTGGAGGTTTCGAACCAGTCCTCACACAGAAGCAGTCATAATGCGACAAAACGCTACAGCTCGTGGTGAGTAGGAGTTCGAAATAGCGCACATAAACCACTGATCACCTTACTCTGCAGTAAGAGGCATAAATATCATATATATACATGTATATAATTGTGTGTGTGTGTGTGTGTGTGTGTGTGTACAATTATCATATTCTGTCGGACACAAACCAACCAATATAATGATATCAAAATATATATATATATATATATATATATATATATATATATATATATATATATATATATATATATAAATTTATGTACACAGGCATATATGAATCAATACAGAGGATTTATGAATTCACACAGCTATGTGTATCTTGTGATTGTTTGAATAGATTAAAGGCACATACTACACAAATAGCACGGTGGTAAGGTAAGATAATGCCACCTGTAATATTTTGCGCAAATTTATATCGAGATCTGCCGGTGGCGATATGTGAGATTGTTTGTTCTGACAAGCGACGGCAGCCTGTTATTTGCTTTCACAATAATATCGACACCAGGAGCAAGGCATCCGTTATTTACTAGCTGCTTCGGTCTCTTTTCGATCGGCAGTTACTTCTTTGCAAAGAAATGTTTTGCAAAGCCTCCTGAATCGGGAGAAATACCGTGCAAAACAATTCTTTGCAAAATATCTGAATATGGCGATTTAAATTTGTAAGATTTCTGCTGAGTTTTTTGAGTAAATATTGAAACATTACTTCAGACTTTTCTGGCAAAATAGCAAAGTATATTTACTGCAAAGATAATAAAAACAGGTCTGGTTAGTCACAGAATACAAACTGTCACGCGACCTACGTTTGTTTTGGCAACATTCCGTGTCGAGGATGATCAATTAGGACATTGGAATAAGGGGTTCTGAATTAGTTACTTCAATCGCCTTCTGGGATGCAGCAATAGTCTTAATATTCAAAAAAATCGACAACAATGGGAAACATTTTAGCATAAAGTTATATTGCAAACTAGACTTTTTGGGTGTGAGTATTGTGAAGAAAAAATCCAGAAATGGGCACGAAAAGTACTTGTTTAAATTTTCAACCCTCTTCTTTCAATGGTACAGCCTGTACGTACCATGCATACATAGTGAACCAGCAGGACTGATCTAAAAACTGAAGAAAACTTTGGTGTGTTTTGTTTTACGGTTTCTAATAAAAGAAAGAAACAACTTTTATCAAGAGCTGCATAACAGAAGTGGTACCCTAAAGTTTTTTGGTTGGTATCTGAATTATTTAGCATATACAGAGTCTTGTAAGACATTTAGACGTTCCCAGGAATCATTTTACATGGAAATGAAGATTTAAGAAGGACATTTTTTGCGTGCCTCGGGCCCCTGAAATTTTAAATACCATGCTGTATGAAGAAATCAGTTTTTCTGCTTCCTCAGTTGAAATCTCACTGATGTTCGACAATTACGTCTGGACTGACCTATAAAAATAACTGTAACACATGCATAATATCGTGAAAGAATCACCATAACCAATGCGTATGTTAGAACTAATTATATTTAAAAAAAATGAATAGAAAAATTAGATCTTTTTGCTAAAATTATCTTTAAAAAAACACCAGCGCAAAATTTCGATCAAAATGACTATAGAGACTGAAGAGAAAAAAAGTGTCTTTAAATGGTGCCTGACGGTGTGCTCATTTATATTCCCAATGTTGTAACCCCAAAATGTGACCGGGAGGGACAAGAGACAGACACACAGACCAGATGAGCAAAGTGAAACGAATCTGTAGCCCACTTTGCTGCCTGGTCAGATGAGTCACTTATGAGGCTACATTAGTAAGATAAATAACACTGAGAATTCATTCTATTCTGATATTAGTATACCAATCGTTCAGGGAATCTTCATTTTCTTAGCTTGTCTCATGAACGTAATTTTGTATGGAACATTTAAATATGCAAACAAAATAGTCACATTTATTTACCCTTGCACAGACATTTAAAAAAAAAAAACGGGTACCCATTTCCGGAAGACCTTTTCAGTTGGATCGATACTTTTAGTATGTTCAATAACTAACAACACAACTGAATATCACAAATTTGAAAAAACTTCGTTCTTTGATAGTTTTTTCGAGTTTTCCGTATCGGTTCCTATGTTTTTATTCCAATGATATTTGGATATTGCAGGATAGGGTAGAGATTCAAATGCCACATGTCCTCTGAACATTATCCCTATGATATATTGAAACATCCGTTATATTGTTAGCAACATCATTATTTTTAGTGGGTAATCCATTGCCAGTATCGATTTCAGACGTAAAGTATATGTTTATACACACACACACACACACACACACACACACACACACACGCAGAAACACATGCAATACATCAAACCTACTCAATTGTACACCCATACACACATATATTTGTACATCTATACGCAAACACATACAAATACAGGGTTGGTAAGTCAGTGAATGGGAACCATCGCCCAACCAACGTGTTTTGGAAGCATGCCGTGTTGTGGATGATCAAATAAAACATTGGGAAAAGGAATGATCAATGAATAAGTTTCCTTTCTTAACCCTTTTCAGAAGACAAAAAAGTCAAAATAAGGGACTGGTTCAGCATAAGCTTACATTGCAAATCAACCACACCAAATAAGCCAATAAATGGGGATTTTAAAGAAAGAACTTCTTATGTAGACATAATTGAATCTTTACTTTTTCAGACTACTCCGGTGGAACAGCCAGTACGTGTGTTGCATACATCGCCTGCCAGATGCACTAAAAAACTGAGTGAAACTTATGTTGGCGGTTTCAGTGTATGGTTTCTAATGTACATACACAGGGATTGATAGAGGGACTACAGGTGATATAAACCGACTGGCATAGCTTTTTTTTTATTGATTTCAGATGATGAATAATAACTACACACCGATTTATTTGGATTAGATCCATGATTGTCATTACTCCAACCTTTCGGTAGTTGAAACTTCTGGACTTATTCAGGTGTCTACCATTGTTAGCATTTTGAACTGAGCTCTTTATTCAATCCATGAGGGGGAGGGGGCTGTTCTTATCTCACCATCTTCACCAGAGGATATCCCTCGCCAGTTAATTTTTCCTTGACTGATTTCTACTGACCCAGAGTCGATGGATTTTATGCACAACCTGACCAAGAGATTAAACTTGTGACTAAGATTGGTTTTGCCTTTGTATTCCCTGCAACAACGGCATAGAATGTGGTATGCAGTTTCTGGTTACGTCGTTTCATGATTAACACTAGGTTCAAGATGTGCCTTCAAAGCATGGAACTGTTTTTGCCTGCTCTCCCGATGCTTTATGAATCGCAGATGTGATTTTCTTCCGACTTGCCTCTGATATAACGTAGACAGATCGTAGCAGTTTCTCACCCACTGTTTTCAACCTTTCAATCTCTGTTCATGTGAACTGGTGTTATTCAGGCAGGGTGTCTTCAATTCTGATCATGTCTTTTTGTTATCTAAGTCGTAACACGAGTTTTGCTATTGGCAGGGAACGATCCTTTTCTCTACATTCTATAGATGGAGGGTTTGGGTATTGTCAGATGAATGTTCAATGATTTTTAAAAAAATAACATTCCGTCTGAGTAACTAGAACCTCCTCAAAAGAGAGTTCATAGTCTATTCCCCTTTCCATTTTGGATTGTATTGGGCTTATTGAGTTAACTTTGTCCAGCAGTACTTGTACGTCTTCCTGATAGGGTGATATTATGGAAGTGTCATATGCATGTCGTTCTCCAAAGCATTTCCCTGGTCTATTCCATGAATTGGTAACAATCCTTGGATATGATTGTGAACGTATAGCCAAGCTTTCTTCTAGTCGATACTTTACAGAGTTCGATTTTGTTGTACACAGAACGTCAATTGCTCCACATGGTTACCTAACAGGATGCTGATAGGTTCTTGGAAGTGGAATCTCACTACAGTTTCTCTCATAACGTAGCTGTAGCCTAATCTGTGAGACCATGGATGAACAGGTTCTCAAGGTTCAAATTCGTCATCTAGTTGGAATGAATGAGAGCATCTTCAAACTTTGAGTTCATGCAAAAATTATGTATTAAGAATACTGATTTTTCTAGACAGGCAGGTAAGCATATCTTCTCTATTTTGAACACTGCAGTGAAAAATTCCATCTTATTTTATCGTGGCACTATAACAAAAATGGAAAGGCCATGTAGTGACAATAGCCCGAGTGATGGAGCTTTTTGACTTGAATATCTCCATTCGAAAACTTGGACTTTTATCTGAACTTGAACACGACGTTTAGCTTAGATGACTTTTTTTGAAAATGCTTCTGAGCAGACGTACGATCAAGTTTTCAAATCAGATGACGTAAGAGCGTTCAGTTGATCTTTTTTTTATGCTAATCCTTTTAATGGATCTGTATTTGATCTTTTCTGAAGTGAACAAGCTGACAAGTTTTCTTTTTTCTTAACTGCTTTCTTATTGCATGAGGTCGCGTGAACAATTACTGAATAAAGGTTTCAGTTGTGAGTTCCACGTGACTGGAGGCGAGATGCAAAGAAAGAAGAGAATTTGATTGTGCTTGATGAATATGGCCGAGCAAAATCAGGCATGAGCCCTGACGGAGGAGCGGGAACGTTGGTTTAGCGACGAAACATTGGACAACATGTCACAAGGATTTTGGGACAGGAAGATTAACGTTAATCCGATCAGGAAAAAACATGCACACGCTCGAAAGTCCCGAGGTAAAGAGCTACAATCAATCAAACGAGCATTCAATTAATCAGTCACTTGATCGAGGATTTCACTAAAACCAGAAGTAAACGTATGTGCAATCAATGTATATATATATATATATATATATATATATGTGTGTGTGTGTGTGTGTGTGTGTGTGTGTGTTTGTGTGTGTGCGTGTGTGCATGTTCAACTGATTATTTATATTTTTAGACGTGTATGGAGCGAAACTGCATCTGACTTTGGAATAGTTTTTGTAAGATTTTCAAACCATATCACTGTAGCATTCAATTATCAATCGTGTTGTTTTAAACTAAGCTGACTGAACCAGTGAGTCAATGTAGAAAAATGCTTACTATAACGGAGTAGTCACTGAATACCGTATATTTTGGGGAAGTAAGCACCAGTACGCGTACATTATATATATATATATATATATATATATATATATATATATATATATATATATATATATATATATATATATATATATATTATTTCCGGTAAACGCTATTTTTTAACAGTAGCTTTCATACATCATTATTGAATAATGATGTATTTCCCTTGGATTTCTATGACATTACGCTAACTCCCGACTAAATGTTGTATTTTGTTATTATAAAACTAGAATATACCCGTGAACAATGACAGTGTTATGAATGTAATGATAAACACTAAAGAAATTGAAACTACTGTATTATTAAAAATGAATTATATAATTCTAGTATACTCATTTCAAGTTTTGTTAAGTCTCAAATCAACTGAAGCTGTTATAATGTGTAATCAGGCATGGAGATTCGAGTGTTTCCTGTGATTTTGTCCTCACTGTTACATCATAATAAGAAGGCAGATAAATTATATGATCATTACCCAAACAGAGAAGGAATTTGCATGGATGGCTATTTTATGTTTAGTTTATTTTGGTACAGTATCTTAATCCGTCTTTCTCTATCAGATCACGAGTAAAGATCATGAATAACTTATCGTAGTGGATCAAATTTTGTTCTGAATTCCAAGGTTTCCAAATGTATCTGGTGAAAGGCGCACCGGTCGAAATGTTGAGATAAAGACACCGGTGAGGAAACTGGTTCCGAAAGGATCATTATCTAAACAATCCTGGTTTCTTCCTGTCACTCAAAATACATTGTTCGACTGTTTACTGAACTTCAAATTTTCAGGAATTGAAAATATTGTTTACAGCCATTTTCCATACATAATAGCTCGTACTCTTTGATCTTCTTGGATAAAGATTGTAAGCACAGTTCACAAAACCATTCTAATCAAAAACCTGCTGATGGCTGGGGTGTCTTTGTATATCTCTCCATGATGATAACGTATATTAGGATTCTAGTATTTCCAATATTTAAATTACAACATTTAAAATGTATAATATCACTATTTGTTGATCCATCAAATCAATATGATAAGTGGTTTCTCAGGTTAAGCATTACTTGTCTCAGCAAAGGAAGACAAATAATCAAAGAAAATTCGAGAGATGAAGAGTATATGAGATAAAACAAGACAGAGGGATGCTAGGAATCATGGTCCATCAGAATTTATGGTTTATGGATCCTAAGCAAAGGAATGAGCCTCAAGCTGAGAACTAGGCAACATGCCGGAGAGAATCTCAGCATCACATGGAGATATTACAAGACAGCACAACTTACAAGGATACAAGTAGGAGCATCCCAAACAACTGCTGTATATCACGACTCTGAAAATTTAGTCGGTAAAATGTGAGATGGTGTGACAGACTGCACAAGTGCAGAAAGAATTGGTTCCATGGCAAGATGCTGTCTAACGCTGTATACCTAAGCCCTAAAGAGCTCAGTGGATGAAGCAATCCCATTAGTCCTAAGAGAAGGGTATACAACCAATGCCCCCTCCTGGTAGTCACCAATAGAACCAAAACATGGAACCTAACCTACGAATTGACACTCAAACTGTGGAACCACGAATAAGAACGTAGATCTCCAGAAATCAGAAACTGTGACCGGCAAAAAAAAGGTATAACAAACCAAACAAGCTTAGAGAATACTGGCTCCATGAAGCCGAATTCAATTTATGTCCAGTACAGAACGCTGAGGCTGAATAATATGATACTGATGAATCAAGTGCCTTGTCAGGATGTATGCAAGGAAAAAAATTGACAACGAACCAGTTCGTAAAATTATGTCCGTTGTCTGAAACCCGTTGATATCTGTAACTCATGTCCAAAATTCAGTTTGCAACTCTGAATGAATGGGATACCTTCGGTTTTTACCGACAATAGAACGTCTTTGCAGGGCGCTAATATGCTCAGTCGTCAGAATTCCCATCCCAACCTCGTTGATTCAGTTAAGGGGTTAGCAGAAAGCCATGGCAGTTAGAGCTACTAGAAGGACGTAAATTGAGCGTCAACAGCCCCAATCCCCTGGTTTGGAATCAGAATTTGGGATCAATTAAGATTGGTTACCTTCCTAAGCCTAGAGAAACTTATCTGACATAATATTCTACCCATAGCCCTCCCTCATACTAATTAAGAAATTAACGTTGTCATCACCGAGTTTTCTTATCACTGTTCATAATTAAGACATTTTTTTGTGCTTTTCCTGATATATACGATTCGAAAGATCTGCGATCTTCTGTTAGCTTAAAACAACCATTAACCAATTTTGATCATGTGAAGTAATTGGCTTTGTGTACGAACTTAATTGCATTTTTCAAAATTACTTACCTTCTCGAACGAGGAAAGATATTAGCAGAGGTTATTTCGTGCGGATAATTGCATTTTTAATGACATAATTATATTACGTCGATTTTCGATACGAAGGATTTGTGTGCTAAGAAGATAAACATAACATTTCTGAGTTTTAACTAGGCTTGAACACTATTCGATGGCACAGGTAGATAAACAAGCCTGGTTGCACTAGGGTCAAACTCCTTTGCTCCATTAAGAACAGCACACAAAAAAGAATCAATTTCTCCAAACAATATCATTGAAAAACAACGTGTCCTGTCTCATCCCTTTATTAGTAGTGGGGATTCGAAAACTTAAGCGAAACAAGTCAATCTGATTCAGTTTTTTGGAGTGGGAGTGAATTAGTCATCAGTTTTTGTATACGTGTCTCTTATTTAAGGATGATGCCGTTGTTTTTCAGCCTGGACATTGCGTTTGTCATTGTTATAATCTACGGAAGTAAAGTTAAATTTCCATTGTAGGAGCTTAACGAGAAAATATTTTAGACTCAGGGCCAAACTCTAGTATTGTTTTCATTACCATACGTAAGACATTGAAAGAGCAAATTATAATTTCCTTTCTCTCTCTCTCTCTCTTTCTTCTTTTCTCTCTCTCTCTCTCTGTTTGGCTCGCTGTCACTGTTGTACGTCTTAATGCTGTAAATAAGTCGAAGAAAATGTTCGAAAAAAAAATTCATTTAATGGAAAAGTTTTAATTCCCGTCTTATCTTGTTCCATTGACTTTTGAGATTCTCTAAATCTGTTCAATTTTAAATGTTTTTATTGACTGAATCAGATTTGTTGAAGAAATAAAATACTAATTCGTCTAACTTGCCTCGAAAATATTTAAATACTGACTGAAATGTTGATAAATGAAGGATCTAAATTTGATACCATTGAAATGAAAGTATATATATGTGTGTGTGTGTGTGTGTGTGTGTGTGTGTGTGTGTGTGTGTGTGCATGTGTGTGCATCTCCTGTGATATGATATAAATATAATCTGCAGTATACTTTTTATTAGAATCAATAGTTAGGGAGTCCAATCTTTCGAGCTGCGTCTCTATTCTCAACTTTTCTCATTGAGTGTATACTTAGTACATGTATGAACAAACATGTAAGTGTTCTTCAAAGGCTTGTCACGTGTAAAAGAACAGCTCCAAGCTTGAAAGTATATTTTAAGATATTCGATCGTAATCCCTATTCATATATTGTAAACTAGAAGTTTATCTATTTCCAATTCACTATTCTTTGATTAAAACAATATTTCAGTCGAATTGAGAGAGAGTTCCTTAGTTTTTCACTCGCAGACATGCGTGCACGTGTATATATTTGTGCATTCGAATTTAAGTACGTATATATCCACAAATATTGAATTGTATGATATTCTTGGTTTTCTGATCGCAAAACTGGATTTTTCTACTTGTAGGTTAGAATTTTTGTTATGAAAATACTTCGTACCAACTGTTTCAAACTGTTCATTCTTCCAAATAAACAGATTCTGCTTCCTGTTATTATCAGGTTTGATCCCTTTTAGACTTCCCAGTATAGATGGTCTGATACCATCTGATGCTCAGTTGATATATACTTATTCAACAAGCTGTGCAAACCTTTTGTGTTTCTGCCCGTAACACCCATACTGTTCAGCTTCCTCATTAATATATCTCTTACCTGCAATTCGATGGACTCTTCCACTGAGACCAATGCTCTATATTTTTCTCAAGAATAGTTTCATAGAAATGAAAATGTATCAGTTTTTTTATCATGGTGTTAAGTAGTATACTAACAGATTTGCTTTGTCACTCATTAAAAACCGTCATGTGACCAACGTCTTTTGGCGGCAGGCAGTGCTGGGGATGATCAATTAAGAATAGGTAATCAAGTGATAAGTTACCTTCTCAACTTTTGTTGGATCAACGTCATCAATCTTTTATCATCCGTTGACGGAAATAGACCTTCCCCAGGATTCGCCAGATCTCTCTATCCTGGGTGTTGTGGAGTCAACATTTTCTGAATCTGTGCAAGTCATCTCACCATCTAATATTCTGCTGGCCTTGCTCTGTATTTGATCTAGGGGTCCATGTTGAGATGCCCATCGATTGTCAGCCATTCTTCCAACATATTCTATCCATTTCCATTTGATTTTTCTAATGGATTCTAGATCTTGGACTCCCGTTCTTCCTCTTATATACTGTGCTGTCTGGTGGTCTTTCCACGTGGGATGGAGTATGATTATCTCACGTACACGATGAATGATTTGCGGGTCCGTCGCTTGGTTAGGTTCAAGGTTTCAGATCCATAGCTGACTATCAGGACGATTCTTTGGTCGAATACCCGTCTTTATTTTTAGTTAGTGATTATCAAAAATAGTATGAGTTTAAAGAACAAAACAAAAGTGAATGCTGCTGGACACAGACAAACCCAAATAGTATTTAGAGAGTTGATTCCAAGAAAATGACGAACCATTTTTTGTGGACATAATAAGGAGAACATGTTAGATTTTCTTCAACTCTCTATCTCCATCAATGCTTCCTGTGCTTATGATACTAAGCCAGACATCTTGAAGAAACCTATGTTGACAGTTTCTTATGGGCAATCAAGAAGGTAATGTTACATTTTCAAAGAGATTAGAACGAGTGCAGATATAAGTAATTTAAATTATATCAATAGATGAAAGGTATAAAAGAAGACGACTTTGAATGCTGCCGTACAAAGGTGGTGTTGAGAAATAAATAGTCAAGCTTTTATGAACAGAACCAAACATTAACCCAATTACTTGTGCTCCTCTCAATTTTCTGCCTGGGTGACTCCCGTTAGAGATAAAAAAATGTCTGCAAAACATCCACGTGCATGCACTAGGCACACAGTCTCTCGTTATTGTTAGGCACCAGTGTTGCCAAAACCGAAAAAAAATCATACTAGCTTGACTGTGAAAGAGTATTAAATAAAAAAGAATAAACAGCTGAAAACTCCACAAATGTCCAAACACTCCAAAAAGATGCTTAGAACGGTAAAAAATGACCAAAATGTTTGAACACACCCGCCCTAATTTAATGTTTTTTCGAACTGCCAAAACAAGAAACGCTCTGAAATTAGCGCGAAAAAGTGCTAAATTGGCAACATTGTCGGGCATGCCTTCGCTGAATCTTATTAGCCAGATAACCGGAAAGCAGATAAAGATCAACACCAACACTTCCTTTCCCTCGAGACTGGCCTCTGTACAACATGGCTGACCTGAAACAGACAGAGGCTAATGATTAAGGCAGGTGTGAAGATGATCTGAATTCATCTTGGTGAGGTTGGCCGGGTCGAATATCGAGAAATCTAAGATCGGGGCGAGATATCAGGGTTAGAAGAGATAAACCGAGGTGAATATGTTGCACGCTGACATTTGCAGACTTGAGATAACTGGTTGCCTCTACATATCAATCGCTATGCATTTAGTACAGTTACACACGAACGTCTTTTCAGTTGCCTGTTTAGGGGGTTATCCAGACAGCCGCAAAAGGTGAGTTAGGATTAAAAAGATAAGTATATACTTATACTACCACTGATACTAACAAACAAGCTCCTTTTGTAACATGCAATATCATGGGTAATATCTAATTCAGATAACTACCTGGAAATACCAACACAACGGTCTATTATAGTGAAACCTCGAAATGAGTTATAATTTGATGTTTTACCACAGAATATAGATAGGACTAACCGCCCCTACCAAATGAAACTGTTGAATGTAGGCTTTTTCTAACGATTAAGATTCAGTTCAAACTCTTAATTCTTTCATGACCGGCACCAGTAATAACTTGAAAGCACATAAGTTCTTTCTGTGCTTTATGGAAGTCATAATAGCAGTATAATAATATGGGCTTAGGTCAAAGATCTTAGTGTATGCCATTGCAGTTCAAGTACAAATTTTTTATTTACTTTTTATATTCTGTTGTATGCATACTAAAAGCAAAATTGAACCCCTATCGAAATAAACTCAGGGTATTAAAAAAAGACTGATAATTTCGACTAGAGTTTTGCTCATGAAATAAAAATTAACGATACGATAGCGATAGCTGTTTCGAGCTTCCGTACTAAAAAAACTCCAAATATTATCCTTTGATAACTTCTTCAAATGCGTTTTTTTAAAAATATGGTCTTAAGCCATCTACAGAAAGAAACATCTGAAGACTACGGTCGTTTAAAGGGGTTAAAATGAAATTATTGAGGAGAAATGTTCTGGTATATAGGTGGTGCATATTTTTTTATGTATAAGTTACTTCAAGACTACCATTTGGATAAATGAACCACATTTCATACATACACCAATTATGCAAATATGTATGTTTTTGCGCATGTAAATAAATGCATAGATATAGGGCTCTGATCTGTCAGTAGGCTATTACAGTACGTACATTTAGCCGATTCCAACAATGGAAAATATTTGTCTTGGAAGTCGGCCCTAAAATGTACGTCTACAACTGACAAACATAAGTAGTTGCTTGTGTGTACTTCAAATTTGCCAAAATCCCCTTTATTACATGCTTTCTATCACCCGACGTTAGTATTCTTCAACTTATTTACTGGCCTGTGAATGCCAGTGCTTTATCTGAATCTCTTTATCCATCTGCAACAACATTCATGTGGCTGTCCCTCCATCAAATATTATACCTCTTCGCTATGTATCTACTCTCGCCTCTATCTCTCTACATACCTAAATCTACGCAAGAGTTATACATGTATATACAGATATTTGGTTCAGTTTCTCTTCGAATATATATTTATCATGAAAGATAGACATAAGACAATGTTTACATCCAACCTTCATCACGATCTAGACTTGTTACAATCTGAATTACACTTGTTAGGTATTAATAGCTATGTATCTGTTTAGATTGCGATGTAGTAATCTATTCCCCCTCTCTCTTGGGTTCGTTCGGATAGTGTAATGGTTATCACGTCTGCCTTGCACGCTAATGATCCTGGTTTCGATTCCCAGGATGAACGAAGAGGTGAAAGTCTTAATTTCCTGAAAACAACCGTTGGGTGGGCTGATATCTTGCTAAGGGGCTAGTCATAAAGACCTATTGGAATAAAGTCCTCGTCTTGATTTGCAAGGATCACTGAGCTGATAAATCGTCACCAGCCTCAATGCTTTAATTTTGAGTTTCTCTTAAGAGACAGGGCACTCTTCCTTTACCATTCTTGTGAATTCTAGGCAACGTCAGCTCTTATAGGAATAACTCTATAATCCTCTCATAATTTTATTCAGCCCTCTAAATTGAACGAAAGGTAAAGCGTCACATTATGGAGTGGGAAGCCAATGACGAAGTCCTGGTTTCAATTGCAAACGCCAGTTTAGTAATCCTTGCAAGTCTGACCAAGTTGAAAACTTTATATCTACAAGTTTTTATGACGATCCCCTTGGAACAATGCAGCCCACCAAACGATCAATTCAACCCTGAAATGCATTGTGAATGAAAAAATTCCGTCATTCCTAAGATGAAGAGTATACAACCAATTCATACCTTAGATAGTCCAATATGGAGCTAAATCATGAAACTTAGCAATAAGATTGACACTCAAAGAAATCACGACTCACAACGTGAATCCAAGTGAATCATGAGAAACTATGGCTGGCAGGAAATAAAGTCGTGTGACGAATTAGATAAGCTTGGGAAGTACTGGCTACGCGATATTCATGATAGAAAGGTCTTGCGAATCTCTGGGAACATAAATGTCCAACGACGAACACTAAAAGGCTTAGGGACGTACTGGTCACCATTTCTGTTGGAAGTGAATCGGCGCTACAGAATCCTCCTACTTTCAATTTTGCTCCACTTATCCTTGTACCAGTTCAAGCTATGCATAATAAATATCTCTCCATCACAATATTATTTATATACAACGTGAATATCGTTGATTTTCCTGTGAGTGAAATAATCGCCTGTGGTGAGGAAGCCCTTTGATCTGGTTTCGAATCAAACACTTTCTCCCTTTAGGGTAAATTGAATCGAAATTCTCCGAAGACTGACATGCATCATACGAACTAAAAACATTCGATTCTGCAGTCTTTCATGTTGCCACTGATGTAACAAGCAACAACTACCCTCGGGCAAATATAATTATGTACACATCCCAACGTTGTTGAGCTGTTTCATAATCTTTCATCGCCGATTACGAAGAGCTGTTATTTGTCAGCCCAAGGCAGTAAACATACGACATGCACTCGTCCGGTTATGGAATATAAGTATCTTCCTCCCACTTTTAGCTAGCGTTTCAAGTCCCCAAAGATTGGAATCAAGACCAGTAATGATGTGTGTGTGTATATATATATATATATATATATATATATATATATATATATATATATATATATCGTTGAAACTCGGGAAACTGGCGCCGTATTTCAAGCAATAAGTACGACATGGATATATCAAAGCACATTTCTTAGCTTTGTCTTGTAGAAGTTAATCTGATTGAGAACACAGGACATGAAAATTCATTCCCCCTACAAAGATTGATATTCATTTAGCCCAAGTCAGAAGCAGGATAAGAGATGGGGATGGGAGGGTCAAGTGGATGAAAAACCTGAAGATATATATGTATATATATATGTATATATATGGCAGAGAACAAAGACAAATTATTCGGAACAGATACTCAATAGATGTTTAACTGTAAAAAAACCTTCAAATATTTTGACCAGAAACAATATGATAGCATTAGATGTCCGGACTATTGAACTCATTCCATTTGACGTTGCTTCTGCTTCTAACTTATTATTTTGATTGACATATTCTACAAAGTTTGGACCGAGGGTTTCTTTCTCCAAGAGAAAGGGTTGCAAAAATAAACGTTGATGAAGGTGCTTATTATGTTTAATTTAGAAATTGCAAATCGTTGAGAAATTAAGGACAAGATCGTATTCGTTAAACTTTCGTAGATAGATAGATCAATAGATTCATGCCTTGCATGAAATTATTCACTGTTGCTTGCATGTGTGTAAGGACTAATTATCTTATAAATTATCTAATATCTAAAAACAGTTGATATTTTATCTAAAGTTATCTTTAAAAATACAAGCACAAGATGGGGTATTGCTGATCCCCGTATTACAGCAGAGATCTAAATTGATTTAGATTGTATTTAGTGGTGTTTTCAAGCAAAGTTCCAAAGTTTTATCTCGAGAAATGTGCCCAGATGCACCCAAAGACACACATGATATACATACATTCAGTTATTCGGATTTGCAGTCTACCTGGCTGGTTGGTCAGGCCATTTTCAGGGCTATGATGGATAGATACATCGAAAAATGAATATATATAGAGAGAAAAGGTGACAGAGGAGAACATGTCGTTGGTGAGTCGAAATAAAAATCTCTTTCACTTCTAACCCCTCAATAGAGACAGAAATTAATTTTTGCTGTTGACCCCTCAAAGAGGGAAAGATTCTTCACATTTTTTATCCTTCCAGAGGAGGAAGAGTTACCCTTCACTTTTGATCTAGATAGGGGAAAAACTCCCCCATCAAATTTGACTCCTTTGTGACAAAGTGAACTGTGTGACATATATGCTCAACTTAGTCTGATACAAGGCCACACAATAGAACAGATGGTGTAGTATATGAATCGAAGAATATACGGGGGTTGTTAGTTACTCAAAGGAAACCATCACGTGACCAACGTTTTTTGCACTTTGCTGCGTTTGGGTGATGAATAGATTAATTAGTTCTTTTGCGAGGAATTGGACCACAAAAAAAGTCTTAATTGAAAGGAAAAAGCAAGATACAAAGAGAAAACAAACCAATGAACGTAGCCGGTTACAAAGTTGGGACGAATTACGCATAAATTAAACCGTCCAGCCCTCAAATTTGTTAGACCTTGGCGGGAGTTTAAGACTGGTAATCAGTTGTTTATGAGTTCAAGTTACGGTATGGATATGTGAATCTCACATGAACGTTTATACCACTAATTTTGGTGAGAATTATTCTTACAGTTTTTGTGACGTTGGGAAAACAAAGTCTTCTACAGACTTTGTATTTGAGTTCGACAAAAGATGGAAAAGGAATCTAAGAATCCGAATTCCTTACTGCTAGTTTTTCATTTCCAAGTTATGTCCTTTTCTTATCTCTTTTCAAGCAGCCACATTGGTTGTAGTTGCTGCATATATTAACAGATTGGCCTTGTGAAAAATGTTTCGAGTGATTAACATGCCAGTGTCAACTTTAGCCAGTAGCAATCATAGACTGCATAGCACGTTTACCAACGTTCGTTGATGCCAACTCGGATAAAAGACTTCCTTGCCGCTGCTGGTGAATATTCTGTTGATACCATTCTATTGTTGCCATAGCAGTGTTACTGAAAAACATCTTTGTAACAGCTACTATGAAGATGGATATGAGGCAAGCGAATCCGTTTGATCTCTCGCTTAACACTAGCTTTTTCTTGTCTTTTCTCACTGTGTCCCGGGGTGTCAGAATATGTTTGCGTTTGTTTGTTGTGCGAATGAACAGCCGATCGTTTAGAAGAGGAAAGAAAAAAATGTGCATAAAATTACTCTTACGCCCTGTCTTATGTTCAATAGACGTCGTTCCTTTACTGGTTTCCTTCCGTCTTTCTTCGTTTATACTTGTAATTATCCTTCTTTCAAGAATTACTTTCTTCATATTTTCCGATCTTATTACCTTTTCCGACAAATTTATGCAAACACAATCCTTTTCAATACACTTATACATATATCATTGAGGTACAAAGCGTTTCGTATCGTTTCATGTATATAAAAATAAAATATTTGATAATTAAAAGTGTTTAAAAAACATTTGATAGAAGCTTGATGTTATATGACCTGGAAAAATTAACTTTAAGGTTAGTGGAAAGAATTGTGATATTTTCCAGTTGAATAGATTGGTAGAAAATCGACTCGGAGAAGTTTTTCTGTGTGATTAATCTTCTTGAAGATGATATAAAGTAGGATTGTATGCAGTCTGGATTAAAAACGACACGACGGATTTAATATTCACATGGGTGAACATTCAATGAAAATGACACAAACAGCAAGTCACATCTTTTGTTATACTTACTGTTCCCTCATTGTTACTATTGTTTTTAAGGTAAACCACATGAGTAAGCCTTGTTTCAAAAAATAAGTATGTAGTATGAAGAAATGTCAATATACAATACACAAAAAAAAAACGTTACGAAATGACCAACAACAAGTATGGCAAGAACTATATGATAACGAAAGGTGGTGTTTGATCAACACTGCCGGGGTCCCATGTTAATATAACTGTTGTGCTTTTAAAATCTTGAAAATGGTTTCATGGTGAACAACTGATTATCCCAACAAGAGAATATTTAAGTATTTTACAATCATAACAAAATATGGGGTAAACAAAGAAAAGACTTTAGAAGATTACATGTTTTCCATTTGGTGATATTTGGAAATGGATGACTGAAGTGTGGCAGAAAATCTATTGAGAAAGTATTTCCAATGTTTAATGTTCAAAGCTGTAAAGCTTATATATATATATATATATATATATATATATATATATATATATATATATATATATATATATATATATATATATATATATATATATGTATAAACTGATATTTGAGAGAAGAAATAAGTATCCCTTATTTTAGGAGAATTCACTCTACATGATCGCTTTTATAAAAATTGCTGAAAAGCAAGAATACCTTTCATTTTTTGTCCTAAAGTATGTCGTTATAGAGTTAGCGGGTGCTCTCTGTTTTTGAACTTCCACTCAGTCTCAAGTACCCCACCAAAACACCGATATTTCCCTATCTTACCATCGTCACCATTTTAGTTGATTTGTAATTGCTCGAATTTTTTTCCATATAAATTGATGGTTGTTAATTTCTTGTTAATGCTATTTCGGCTAACAAGATGATTTTACAGCAACGATTCATTTGCAGATTGCGGAGTAAATCTTCACGAACTAGAAATCTCACCCGTTCTAAAAATAAAGGTAATCAACCTATCGATCTTTGAATCCTACCAAAAGATTGACCATTAAACTGGGGGACCATACAACGTACTCATGAGAAAATCATGCTCAACACAACATGGTGGGAGATCACAAAACAGCACAGTACATCGAAACATGAGACCAGGATTCAAAAAATTATAGAATCATTTTAAAAATTCACTTGGCTATCGGCAGAAAAGAATGTTAGACAATGGCTGGACATCAGGTCTCACAACGTGGATCCGAAGAGATTATAGGCAGAACTGTAATAGGCAAAAGATGGTGTGACGAATTAGACAAGTTTAGAAAGTACTGGCTCAGTGATATCCATGATTTATCTCCTGTTAAAAAACCGTAAAACAAAACTGTCACGAAAAGTTTACAGAGGTTTTTCCAGTTTTCAAGTCGGTCAAGCCGGCTGGCAGGCTATGTATATATCATACATGCAGGCTGTACCAACGAAAAAAATGATGAAAATTCCAAGTCAGTCTCATTTTGTCTGAAGAAAAATTTTCCACTCTCTTTTGAAAATTCCCATCCATGAATAGGTCTTTAATTTGGGGTGGTCAATTTACAATGTAAATTTATCCCTTTGTCTGTGAGCTTTTTGAAAATCCTCAATCAACTGCTCAAAAAAACTGCGACAGAAGGTATTTATTCATCTATCATCCTTTTTTCCCAATTTTCAATTGATCATCCCCAACATAGCATGTTGCAAGAATATGATGATCACGTGGCGATTTTTATTGAGTGACTAACCAGATTAGTCTCAATTTCTCTATTTACCACTCCTTGTTTACTTATTCCAGACAAGTTAAATCTTGCCCGACATTTATGCTGAAAAAGTCGTTAGGAAAAAAAAATCTCATCTAATGAAGTAGCCTAACTCAGAACATCGTCTGTTTAGCTGAAATCAATTTTTAGTCTCGATTCTGTTGCAATCTGCAAGTTGATCTGTAGAGTAATCAGACTAGTAAAAAGCCGAAGCCGGGGCTCTTAATCCAATTAACAAATGAGCTGTGAGAGATTCTGTCTTTCCAAATCAGATTTGAACCAGCGGAGAGGGGGGAGGGCTCCACAAACTTGACAAGAACCAAGTCTCACATAAAAAAAATTGATAAAAATTAAGTCCGACATAAAACCAATAACCTTTAAAGAGACTCAATGAATTGAGAAGGTCAAAACCAAGTTCACATTTGTGAAATTCAAATTAGGAAGATGATTAAACAGAGAGAAAATGAGAAAAAAAGAGAGGGAAATTGCCTATGTAAATGAATTTTAATCAGCCTAACTCTAATTTAGTGCTTTAAATACTACAGTCGAAATAGTCAAAATGCACTCAGTCCCTCCATAGGAATAACAATTGCCCAGAGAAAAGTTGCTGAGGGTCAGTTGGCCCAACAGAAATGAATGGGAAAATGCTTATAGAAACAGTGTATCTTTCTGATCCGTCAGTCCCTTCAAACTTTTACATTTTATAATTTTTTCTATTTGTCACTTTTAACATATGGATGTCACCTCTAAAGATATGGCTTTGGACTCCAACTGGTTCAGTGCAGTCAAATCTATCATCATAGAGCAAAGTCTGCCTCAACCAATTTCCACGTCATATCTTTGATAAATTTAGTCGTCATGGCAAAAGTATTAGGTTTTCTGAATTCCGTAGATCAGATGTTTTTGTCAAACATCAGGCACACTTGACATTATTTTTCTCCCGTGGCAACTATATTCAACACCCTCATTTAATCTAAGGGTGTAAATTCTCCACTGTCGATAATTGCATTTAAAATCAAGTCTACATATAATATAAGGAATAAACATTTCGATGAAAGTTTTTGCCAAATTGGTCCCTTAGTCCGTCTCGAATAGCGTTGGTACTTTTGACATTACTTTTTTAGAGATCAGAGTGAAAAATATATACAGGAAAAGTAACTTATTCACTGATAACTCTTTTTTCCAATATCTATTGATCACCCGATCATGAGACTGACAACACCTGTTTTTCAATCATAAACTTGTGATTCAAACCATACCGGTAGTATGTTCAGCAAGGTGAGATGACTCTACCATGGACTGGTTATTTATAAGGTAAAAAGTTGCCTATACTGGAGGCGGTTTTTCATAATTTCCCTTTGAATTTTAGTTAAAATGAGTTTTTCTTGAATTTTTGGACTTTTATTACAACAGTAAGAACGATACCTGACAGGGTCGTTTGGAGTTTCACTTCTTCTTGACGCATTTATATTGAAACAGCTATATTTCAACCCATGAAGCGAAATATAATTTATGAGGGGTGGGGGAACAGATGCCTGATGACATAACTTACAGAAAGGTAGATTACTTGATCAAAACAAAATCATCTATTTACATATATCCACTATCTTCTTCCGGAAAAAAGATTTTATCGCTAAAAGAGTGGAAAATACTTCGTATATCCATGACGCCATTGTATAAAAAGGCTAATACTTATTTTGTATTCCTCAATTATAGTGCCACAATTTTATATTCACTGAAACAGGAAATGAGCAAAAAGTCATGGTGTTGCAGACATCTAGCGAAGATAGTTCTGCTGTATCTTATCTCTCTTTTAATTGTATATATATATATATATATATATATATATATATATATATATATATATATATATATATATTATATATATGTGTGTGTGTGTGTGTGTGTGTATATATATATATATGTATGTATGTATATATGTATATATGTTATACAAAAATTTCAAGACAAATCACGAGACCATCTCTAGAAGAATTCATTACTTTTTTCAATCTTTGGTTGTATTATTCCTCCCATTATATATATATATATATATATATATATATATATATATATATATATATATATATATATATATATATATATATATATACATATATATGTTGTATATATGTATATATATATATGTGTTGTATATATATATATATATATGTATATATATATATATGTTGTATATATATATATATATGTTGTGTATATATATATATATATATATATATATATATATATATGTATATATATATATATATATAAAGTTTTCTTTGACTTCTCACTCTTTTAATTTAACGTTTTTTTACCATGCAGATCTATCAGATTGCTTGTTATGCAGACAGATTCTTGTGGACTAATTATTGATTCAAATGTAGAATAACCCTGAAAATTATATTTGGATCTTGAATTTGAGAGACATTCTTGTTGCATTAAGAATATAAATTATTCGAATGTTGAGATTATCAAATTGCTTGTTCTCCGGACAGACCAGGTATAGTCCATCATTTGCATCAGTAGATACTTTTACTACAGTCGTCTGCTTGACCTGTTTGGTTTATTGTTTCCAGGGTCGATTGTTTATTGAGAAACAGCCGTTATAAGCAATATTTTATCAAGTGGTCATTCATTTATGCTCCATTTTGAGGCAGATGTCTCCAGTGACGCTAAATAACATAGTAAAATAGAATTGCATTTATGGAACCAACGTAGTAAAATAAAAAAACAATTCATGTTTTAATGACAAGATAAAAACGTGGAATTTAAACCCACACATAAGTGTAGATGTTTCTGTCAAACTAACGGGCTCAGCTGACACAGTAAGATAGAATTTCATATATGGAACTAACGTAGTAAAATAGAATTTCATATTTCCATCCCCTAATGACGCATCTAGAATGGTGAATTTGAATAGAAATACACACATAAAAAGTAAAATGTTTTTTTTTAAGATGAATGTTTACTCAAATATTCTCAGCGGCTCCTAAAAGTTAAGCCGAATTTATCAAGAACCTCACGTTTGGTTACGTAAAGTCGAATTGAACGTGTGGGTAGGTCGAAACCAAACTCTTCAGTTCTCTTAACTAGTGTCGCAAAGACCGAAAGGTGCTCGACCTTGTGTCTCAGGATAAATTTTGACTCCCCTGTGGACATCGTATAATAACGCCACATCTCATTGGGAAAACCCCACTCGGCCATGGCACCACAACTACATAAGTATAACCTTTTCTTCTCTGCTTTCTCAGTAGATAGCAACGGTTCAAACGTTACCCTGAATGGTGTACAGTAAAATTCAGGCACCCTGTTTCTCTTGTTGATTCATCGGGGATGATGATAAATATGTATTCTTGGCTTAGAAGATAACTCAAGGTTTCAGAAACATAATTTCAAGCTCGAAATGTTGACTTATATGCTGTGTTATTGAATATTCAATTTCGACTCAGATTCTGTAATGTTGCAAAATGATGAAACTTACTTGGATTTTAAATCTGCATCCCTTGTGACTAGTATTGAACACAAGACATTCGAAATCAACAAGCGTAGAATAGAAAATAAACGATGAATACCATGCACTTGTGTGTTACCTTCCTTTTGCGCATGCGTTGTTGCATCTCTATTTATAGACAAAAAAAGAATCGACGTACGATAGCATATTCAAAATGAATCTATATTGACGAGTGAACAGCACGCGTGGTTTGAATGAACGGCTCAAATTTGGCGCCGTCAAATTGCAAATGTGGCGGGATTCAACAAAGGGTCTCTTTGCAATCTACGCGCCAGCAATGACATTAATATTCTGCTCAGCGCCTGCGAATTTATTCCTGGTTAACTGATAAGCAAAATGCGAGACACCATTATGCGGCCAAGAAGAGGACAAATCAAAGAGACTGCAGATGGAATTCGACCGGGCCAAAAGTAGACATGAATTAATATTCGGAATTACACGAGAAAATATGGATATACAGGCACATGTGAATTTGCAAACATAAATACACTTATATATATACATACACACATATACATATAAATATATATATATATATATATATATATATATATATATATATATAAGTTTTTTTTTACTACTCCCGAAATAGAGCTATGATAAAACAGCAGCTGATAAACCCCATAAAGAATCAAATTATAAATAAACTATTGCTGAATTACACACACTAGGATCTTAAAATAGTTTTGGGAATCACAAGTTGAAAAGATCAAAGATGACTTGCGTTGCACGAAGTCATAAATTCTTGAGTACTATATAATTATAAATTGCATTATATTATATGGCACTTATTTGAGATTATCTCTGTCAGTAATGTATCACTCGTCCTAGACAACGTAAGTCGAATAGATAATTAAAAGAAAATGGAGTTGCTGCAGGAATAGAACCTGCCATCGATAGTGTAGCCGTTTCGACGTCGTGATGCTCTTACCGATTCTGTCAGACCACATACTTCCATTTCTTATCATTATATATATATATATATATATATATATATATATATATATATATATATATATAGAGAGAGAGAGAGAGAGAGAGAGAGAGAGAGAGAGAGAGAAGAGAGAGATACTGGCTGTTTATCCATTGGTGATATCACAGGTACCATTTTTTTTTAAGAAATGAATCATTATTTTTATTCATCCTTCTCATTGGATGTTTAGTTACATAGGAATTTTTGGCGATACAGAAAAAAGTGGAACTATAATAACAACAGAATTTTTACTCCAACTGCATGTGATACCTGGCACAGATAGGAAAAAGGTTTCTGGCTAGCCGATGGCAGTCACTGATTTTACCAATTATCAAACAGTGGACGGACTGCATCATTGAAAATCATATTCAACTTGATTTGAACAACGCTCATTTCTGTTACCGTCACACGACACAGTAAATTTAATTCGGTTCATGATAGAAAAAAAAATCCTATTTTCAATGCTGTATATAAGATATAAGAATCGCTATTTCTATTGAACCTCAGAATCGCTGTGTGTCATTGTTGAAGTCGGGCTACATATCTCCTCGAGTTGGTTTCGACATAAGCTGTAAAAAAAGAGCCACTTAATTTCAAATTTCTCAATAAACTTAATATTGAAATCTAAATGCGTCCTATGTGCAATTACATCTCATCTGCTGCAAAGAACATGGTAAATTCGGAAGAAAATGTTGGTTAATGCCTAGACAAGTGAAAACCAGGATTTCGAATCTTTTTTCCCCGGAGAGCATTCTCTGTCCATTTTGTCTATTGGAGCAATACAATCTTTCTACTCTTAGTACATTACCCCAATGACAACGTATAAGCAATGAAAATCATTATGATAGCAATTATGATGAAAACAACGAACAAAACCTTGATATCACCTGACCAAACTGAAATAAGACTAATTTTTGGGTTCCGTAGAAGTTCTTCAGTAAAAGATTGGTTTGATGAAGCAAAAATATACCTCATTCTCTACTTTCTCGCAAAAATGAAGAAAATATCAGATTTGAAATGACAATTTTCATCCTTTTTCCTTAGAGAAAGATCGTGTACAAATACCAAACTGGAGTAATTGTGTTCAGTAAACTTGAAAACGAACACTCGGACCTTGCATCAATCAATCACCACAACCTGCAAGTGTACCAGAACTGATTATTTCAACAAATGATAGATCTTATATCTAAATTCATTTCTAGAGAATTATCAGAACAAAATCTAGGTATTGTTCGTGAAAAATGACCATAGAAACAGCAAAACAGAAAAAAAACCAAACAATGGAATCATTTTTAGATGGTGCTTAGTGGTGTGTTTATGCACCTATTTAAGGCTACAGTCCCAAGATGTGACTAGTAGTGCCCAGGGACACACCGTAGAGCAAAATCTGTTGTCCGCTAGGCTGGTTGGTCAGGTGGTTCAAATGTGTGGTGATTTGATAAACATTTATTTACTGAGCTAATTCTGCCACAATACTTAGGCATCCAGAAAGAGAGAACTCAACATCTATGGCTCTTATGGCTGATGTATATAATATAGCTCTATGGCAAGCGCCCAAGCCTGACAGAGATTTACGGACGCAGTAAACAACGATTGATACGCAGAAGATATTCAAGTAATCGTTGTTGACATTCACGTCATGAAGAATAGTTTTTTTTTCAATTGCCGAGTGTAGATGCTATTCTAGGATCGTCTGCTTCAGAGAAGTCTTAACAGCCTTAAAGACAGCGTTCATTCAACTAAACCGATTCTTGGAAGACTAATATTTTTTTCGTCATTTCCTCGACAGATGAATAACTATATTTTTTCAAGTTAAAATACTCATCTACAACCACTTGTATATGACTATGTCTCAAAGCCATCATTTGACTATTAATTTTTTTTTTTATAGGTGTACGGTACATTTGAAAGAAGATGGTTGTTATTACGAAGACATGATTAGTGACACAAAGAGAAAGTAGAAATAGAAAGACTTATTGCTCAGATTAACTAAAGGGGGTTGGGGGTGGTTCTCTTGGAGAAGAATGTCCGAAATCCTGCCTTTTACTCGAGATCGTCAGTGATCACCGTTGACCGTAGAGAATTCAGAATTATCTCACACACCAAGTTGGCCATTGATATGAAGTTCTTTTTTATGAAAAATAGGATAAATTTACAAGTTTTGATGGTGACTGATATTACTGATGATAAACAGTTTTTGAAAGATTGATATTTACTAAGCTTTGCTTTGTGTAGCACAAGATCCCATGGAAGAAAGAAAGATTAAATAAGTACGAGTTAACCGGGTTGAAGATGGCCAGCCGACCTTGGAAAACAAATCTGAATTGTGTCTGGGATCGAAGACCATTGCTGGCGCTGGAATGCGATGAAAAAATATTATACCAACAAAGCAGGTCATAGTTTAATATACTTGTTGAAATATTATTTATATTAATCAAAATAAGTTGAATACTGCATTACACCTATTGGAAGGTAGCATGCCTTGAAAATCTCAATCTGAATCCCATCTTTTACTTTGTGTTGAGCGACGACCACTGATACCAGTCTTAAATATACCACAAATATCAGCTACTCCGCAATTTCCCAAATTTACGTAGGTTATAAATTGAATTACTGTAGGGATTCCTCATTTGGAATTCGTGTATTAAACCATGCACTTTGTGATAAGTATATTCAAAGAGTTGTTCGGACTATTGATTTCATTCTTTCAGTAACTTTCTCAAATATCTGTCCTCTCATCTCACATACTGATTTTGTAGTTTAATCATTTCAAAGAATCGTTCGGATTATAGATCATATACTTCTTTATATGTTGTTGCTTCTACAACATTCTTGGCCATCTATTGTACAGGCTCTATGCAGAAATTGACTCCAAGTTCACTAAGTACATCAAATTAAAAAGTAAACTCAATTGTGTTCTTCAAATATTAACGATACCATATGCATTTTTGTGCATTCGATAATCTATTTTGAAATAAAGAAAATAAACACGTATCACGGAACATTCCACGACTAGTTATCATGATGATCATTTCCATGTATTTTAAATGAAGTTTTGTAGCAAATAAACATTATCTTTTGAACGAGCTATTTATACAACTTAGGATATCATAGATAGGATATGCCAATCAATTACATGGAAGCTTTCATATCCTCTAATTAGATAGGTCAATCGGCAATAGTATCATTCAACCATTGAGGAGAAAGGAATATTCACGAGGAATGATTACACGAATAGAATCATCTTCCAACCTGTTTACCGAAATTTCCTTCCTGTGCTTCCTCACGATGATGGCATTGCGCGTTGTTTTCGCAGAAACCCGATGGCAACATTTCTGCTGTGGTATCTGAATTTCCAAGTGAGCTGAAGCTAAAATTATTTTTCCCCCAAGTAAACAAACCAGATGTGACTTACATAGAAGAAGCAGTAAAAGACTTTTACGAATGTTCAAAATAGTCTTCTCCACGTTTCATGCGCTGAACAAAATAGATGGAAGATCTGCTTAGTCACTCAATAGAAACTGTTCTATGACCTATGTTTTTTGGTAGTGTTCTGTGTTGAAGGTGATCAATTAAAAAAATTGAGGAAAGGGGTGATCAATCAATATTAATTCTCTTGTCTTTCGTTGAACAGGGATCTTTGAAAAAAGACAAATGTTTACCACGCCTAAAAGAAACAAACGAATAAAAACAGCGTGTAAGCTGCCGGACATAAACTAATAGATCAATGTAAGAAACTTACATTGCAAATTGAACCCCCAAATGGAAACCTTTTAAAGGTGACTTTTAAAAAAATTTCAAAAAATACGTTTTTCTTAAACATAAGGAGTATGAGGTCGAAACGTTCAGCCCTCCAAGATAAATAAGTAGGTTGAAAACTTTCTAAGGCGATTCCATATCTATATTAACAAATCATTTAATGTTGATAAAGTTTGATACTGATGGTCACGTACCTGCTTACAAAAAATCTAATCTCATTGCATACATGATACGAGGGTGTTTGGAAAGAAATTATATATTTTCATATTCGGAAAGTAATTGTGTATCTAATTGCTATGAATTATAAGCCAACCAACAAGGACAAGATCTGGGTCGAATGGAACAACGTCTGAACCTCACCCAGCAGATTTAAAAGAGCCAAATATTCACCCTTGCTTACTGTATGAGTTTTGGAACGGTGCTTCACTAGCAATGAGAAACTTTTGTGAACTGTATCAGGGTGCAACGGAATCTTGTAAACGTCAGCAGTGGTCCAAAAGTTTGAAAAACGGCGATCATTATTCAAAAATACGTAAGACCATAAATAAGTTATTACTTTCCGAACACCTTAATAGATCAGAATGAAATACATTTCACTCTGCACTGACGATTCTCATCTTGGTTGATGAAATATTGATTGTGATGGAAATGATATCTCAGAATAATTAAAACAAGACTAAATTGGAAATATAAACAAAAGAAATTTCCAGACTAATAAACCACGTCTATGTCTCTGCCAAGTTCATATTATTAACTGATATACCTACTTTGTGTTTATTAACTCCGAGGCAAGCATCTTAGATATGAAAGTGAGAAAGCAAAAAATAAATGAACGACCAAATCTTAATAGATAAACACTCGAGACTAGAACCTCATAGAGGAGTTGTTGTTAACTAACTTAGTAGACTATCACTATAGCAATAAGTTTGATCAAAAGCTTGTGTGGTACTTAGCTAAGCTCAACAAATTTTACTAAAGACGTGTCACCATGAAGTAATGATCAACAAGCTAGTCTCACAGACTATTACTGCTGTAGTAAATTCGATGTTCACTGAGTACTCTTTATATCTGACCTTGTGTCACATTAGGCAGTCGTCGTAACGGAGGGAGCATGATAGAGAGGTTGAAGATAATATCACAGTTATATAACAGATCAACAGTGGACTCGACTTGTATGTCGAAGGTATTGAAAGACTACTCAATCTCCAGGACATAATACGAGAATCTTTTCCGTATTTTGAGCAGACTGCGAATGCAGTCTCGTGCTGAACCAAGTCAAGCTGAGAAAACGTCCTTAAAAGAAAGTCAATTTCAGATCTCAATAATAAGTAGTAACATTGTAGTTCAATTTTTTTCTATCGTAACAGCGAATATAACATAAGAGGGAGGAAACTCTTTAATGTGTGTCTGTCCAATTAAAATGAACCAAATTGATATATAAAAGTTTGGTAAGTTACTCACGTAGAAATGGTTAAATGATCAATACTTTCGGGGGACACGCTGTTTTGGGGTTTGAAAATGGAAAAAAAAGGTGATCAACGAATGTTATTTGACCTCCTTTTTGTTGGACAGTGATCGCTAAACAATTTTAAATCCGAAGTGTAAATAATGGCAGAACCCCAAACAAGGGAATGATTTAGCATAAACTCACATTGAAAATTGAATACCAAGCTGAAAAACATACATAGGAAAGGAGGAATTGAAAGAAAAAAACAAACAAAAAAAATAATCGTTTCTGTAGACATAATAAGGAGTGAATTTCAAAATTTCCAGCCCTCTAGCTCCATTTATATAGCCTGTATGTGTTACGTATACAGAGCCAGTCAACCAACTGAACAACTTAACAATCTTAAAAAACTGAGCAAACCTATATTGAGTATCTTTCTACCAGTTTTGGTTGAAAGCTTCTAATTAATGTTTCTTAACCGTGTTTTGAAATCACCAGCACGTGATCAGTACTCAGGTCTCTCACCGACTGTGCCAAAAGGTAAGTCTAATGTATCTACAAAAATGTACAGTACTAAAACATTGAAGCTTATTCCATTGTAATAAATGACTACATTCATATTGAAACCTATATTTCTTTTCTTTTTTTTTTTTTCATATATTACGTATTCAATAAAAAGTAGCTAAAATCATCTTCAGTCTGAATAGAAGTAAGAGTCGAGTTTGGCTCTGCAGCAGCTAAGCATGTTATGCATGCAGTTCTGAATTCTAGACGACACAGAGACTCAAGACTCAAATATTTCGAACCATAGAAGGATTCAAATGCAAATGCTTGGTCTGTCGATATCCTTCAATTTCACTACGGTCGAAAGCAATATTTGAAAAAGAAATTTAAACCCATTCTGTTCTGGTGCCGGTGTTCTGTTACTCAGATTGTAAAATATCTCGATAGAAAACTCACTTTCTTTGCAATCCACCAACGATCTGTTGTGATGCTTGCAGAGTGATAATATGATAGCTGGAGAAAATGATATACTTTGACTATAAATACTATGAATAATCGATGGCAAATTATAATCAAAGTGAACTTGTTTTGCTCAATTGGTTCAGTCTTCATATGCAGATGAACTAGATTCCATGTACTTCTGGTAAAAAAAAACAAGTATTAAGGACGCGTTCCACTAATCAATATCCTTCTAAGTTATCAATAATTAGTACGCGTGCGCACAAACACATCAGTGGCAACTGGATTTTCATCCACCCTCCATGCATATATATATATATATATATATATATATATATATATATATATATATATATATATATATATATATAACTCCTTTGATGAAGGAGAAGCTGAATAAAGCGAAACGATGTGTATACCAGTCATAGACAAATTTTGCGTAGTTAATCGATATATATATATATATATATATATATATATATATATATATATATATATATATATATATATATATATATATGTCTGCTTATACATTTGGCCTCATATTTTGTAACAAGTAATGAATTCGGGAAAACTGGAACCTCATTGGTGAAGTTGGTTTCAAAATAGGCAAATCTCGACTTAAGTCTGTGATGTTGCAATCTTTGAGAATATTTAATGAGCTAGAGTGATATAATTTGTATAATGTTATGTTGATTCCTGGAAACGTGCATCATAAAATTCAAGAACATGTATAGTTTAACGGGGTTAATTAATCCAATTTCCAAACCTTATTAATTAATAAAGATTGGCAATTTTGATATCCTCAAATACAATGACGCTTAAATTCACATGCATGTTGTCATCGAATCAGAGAGGGGATAGAAAATGACTTTGAAACATTGGAAGTGTCTCATATTTATATATATACCAATATCCTAGAATGTGCAAACTGGAATCATAACTTTTTGGATTGTTGCTTCGGGTAATGTTATAGTGTAGTCATAAAAAATGATGTTATAGAAACAAGTTCAGTTAATAGAGATATTTGAAACCCCTAATACCTAGTGTCTGGGCGAGGTTATAATCCCAGCCATGTGGCTTGGGAAAAAAAAGGCTGGATGATATGTTCTAAGAACACTTCAGGGACACGCATGATCAAATAAAGGCAAAATAGCTAATTTTGCAGGATTTATGTCACGGTCAAGATTGGGACAACGTTGTTTTGCCGATTACACCACACGTCAATTGACAAGAAAGCCACAGTGATCAGTCAAACATCAACACTCATGTTCAAACATTCACGCTCTCAGGACATTTGTTTACTTCCACCCTTCCAGGCCCAAAACTTTTAGGGACATGTGTTTGGACGCTACAGTCACATTATTAGATATGCCAGGACGATTCTACATAAGTAAATCTTGTTCATTGAACGACCAAAAAAACTTGCAAGGAAAAAAATTATTTGTTCTTCCATTATTTCTTTGTCTATTCTACGCCTGAACGAAGCAAAGTTCTCAACCAAAACAACAGAGAACCTCTTGTTTCCGTACTCCTAACCACTTGACAAGAAATCACGGGTCGTTCCACATCACTTTTGTTATAATAAATAAGGTGCCTTGACAGGCTGATTAATGATTGAGCAGGAAAACTGAATAAGAATCTACACCCTGTCTCCTAATTTTAATATATATTTTTCTTACCTACTTGATATCCACTCTGCTCGGCTTAGTACTGTGCGATACTAAATCGTATAGGACTGTTAAGGAATATTGTTTTACACTAGTTTTTGAAGTGAAAGTATCCTACTTGCCTAAGAAAAATCACTATTCTGAATCTTTGCTTTTAATCTAGGTTTGAAAATCGATATTCAGATAGAATTATGTATGTCAGACACTGGGGAGGTCCCCTATTTTTAAAAGGCGTAAGTCAAGGGTTGGGGAAACAGATGTGTAGGTTGATTATATTGCATACATCTTAGAAATAAAAATTTTCAGCTATCTTTGGAAATCAGCGTTCATATCCTTCGTGGTGGAACACCGAATTCCTCTACCAGTGTGAAATACGTATCCAACCCGGCGATGGAAGTGGCCACAAGAGGTTTACAAAGCTTAGCTGAGATTCAACTGAGAAGCATGCGACTTGCACAGGAGAGAATCATACACAACCTCAGATGGAGAGATCCCAAAACAGTTCCGTATATCAGAATATACCATTATAAAACTCAAATGACAATGGGCAGTTCATGTTGAAAGAATGTCAAACAACTGATAGATTTTAAAGCTCAAAACGTGGACGCAGAAAGATCAAATACAAAATCGTGGCCAGGGAAAATAGAATTCATGAGGAAGCCAACAAGTTCAGGAAGTATTGGTACCGCGATGCCCATGACGGAAAGGACTGTCGAATTTTGTTGAAGGTTTATGTCAAACAGAGGACATTAAACGGCTGAGGAAGATGAATTATACAGCATCAGTTTCCCAAGTTGGTCCAACTTATCTGCCTACAAAATCAGCATTCTTGCTATATTATTTAGGATCAAATGCTGATGTCTCGCGCCAGTCATAATATATATATATATATATATATATATATATATATATATATATATATATATATATACATACATGTATATATATACACACATATATATATATATATATATATATATATATATATCAACAATCTAGTTTATTTTTTCGTTTCTTTGCATTTTTTGTTTCTTGGCCCTTCTTTTATGTCCCGTGTCTTCAATATATTCCAAGAAAAATCTACCCCTACGTGATTCACTGGATGAGTTTTCTCTTGTAATTCATCGGAAATCGAATGTCTCTTAATTCCCCTCAACAACGGGCCAATATCTTCAAGAATGATAGCCATGCAATTCCAATTCACTCTCCAAATCGACTGGCCAGGCAAACGAAAATGTTGATAAAGCAAAACTGAACAACGTCTACAAAGTTCATTTCCAAAATGAACTGATCGAATATATTCGTAATTCGGGCTGAAAAATGTATTGATCTGATAAATTTTATCAGATATACAGAAAACAAAACAAAACAAAAAAAAAAACATTCTTCGAAATTCTTACAAGTATAAGAAAATATGTATTGATACCTATAGTGAACACGAAGCTCACATTTTGAATTATATATAGGTGAGAATTAGACACAGTCACATATATATATATATATATATATATATATATATATATATATATATACATGGAAGAATTTCGTACACCAGCATATATATTGGAAAGAAATCTCTATATAAGGAATTTTATTTCTAATACATCGATGATGAAAACTATCCGAATATCTAAATGTATTGGAAGTGTCTGTGCTTCATTAAACAATTAGTAGGCTAGTTCAGGAGGAATCGAATCGTATATCTAGAGCTATGCTATAGAGTAAAGTACCATATATGTGGGTGGGTGTGCGCGTGTGTGATTATATGTTGTATCATATTATATTCCTGTAACAAGCCAATTTTCTACAATTGTTTATCCTATTTGCGTTGTCAAGTGATTCATACTCAGTATGATAACGGAAGATCATTTCAAATAAAAGTTTCAATTGAACAAGAAACAATTTATAATTATTCCGTCGGATCTCATATAAATTTCTTAATAACACACATACGTATATATATATATATATATATGTATATATAAACGTGTGTGTGTGTGTGCATGTGTGTGTATGTTTGCGTGTGTGTGTGAGGATAGGGCTACCAAAAAGTCCAAAGTTTGAAAAAAACTCTTGAACAGAATGTAATATGAACATTTTACAATCCAGTGTGCAAACAATCATGTAAATGACTTCTTCAAAAGTGAAAATAAGTTACTAGTGTTAGTAATATTTATGTATTCTCTATCTCTCTCTCTCTTTCTTTCTCTCTCTCTCTCTCTCTTTCTATATATATATATATATATATATATATATATATATATATATATATACATGTAATATTGAATTTAATGCTCCATCACAGTGGTGCAATATTTATTTGCTCCACCTATAAGTATTGAGCACTCTGGAAAAAAGAAATTACGAAATATAGATTATTTTCTTTCATATATATTCAATATTCTCTCTTTCTCTCTCTCAAATATTAGACGACTGCATTTTTTTTAGAAATATCTTGAGCAAAATACATGGATATATGGAGAACGATAAATCCCCTCAATTGATTCCCTTTAGTTTTCTAAAAAATAGTGTCGAACTCTTTTTTATTCGCAGATATTATTGAATATCTTTTTTTATTCCCTGGAGCATAGCAACTCAGAACATTTTCTTACCTGTCAATTTTGTAAGTCTGAGGGAAAATTAGATTTCTTCACAAAATTGACTTATATATAAGTATATCAAAATGAATAGGCAAATCCGAAGTTATTCGAAGAGTAACTTCGATCAACAAATATCGATCGCTTTATCAACGAACATTAGATTTTACACGAACTCAAACGTATAGCATATTGAAATTTCAGATAACAGAACCTCTCAAAGAGCGATAGATTTTGACTTTTCACCCGAGGGAATCTTACACACACACACACACACACACACACACATACACACACACACACACACACACACACACACATATATATATATATATATATATATAGATAGATAGATAGATTGATTGAGAGATAGATAGATAGATAGATAAATAGATAGATGCAATGTGTGATGATTATTGGCAGATAAAAGTAATACTAATTTTGGCTCTGGCTTAATATGTATTCTAAACCACCATCAGATTTCTAGCGTCTATCGTTGGATATATCTATCATGAGCGTTGCCAGAGCTTTCTGCGCTTGTCTACTTCGTCATGCCGGTCATTGTTTCGCATATAATGATCGGGGATTAACATTGTGAATCGTGATGTCCATCAGTTGTCTGATATTTGTGCTACATAATCAGCTTATTCAAGTTTTATAATGATTTCTTATGTCTCTAACCCCTGTACATTTTTTCAAAACACTTTAATACTTGTTCATTTCTCCATGGGAAGTCAAGCATGAATCTCCCCTCTGCATGTTGCATGGTTTCAGTTTGATGGTCAATCTTTCGGTTAGGCGCCATATTTCAGCTCCATAGATGACTATCGGGAAGATGCATTGGTTGTATTCCCTTCTTTACAGGACTAATGGCATTTTATCGTTCATGAAATATGAGCTTGCTTTACCGAAAGTTTGTCAAGTTACTGCGATTCTCCACTGGATTTCTCTTTTGGGTGATTTCATGAACATTCGTCGTCCTAAGAAGATGTAGTGGTCTACTCTCTTCAGCTCAGTGTTTTCGATGTTGATTGATGTGTCTTTATGTATAACAAATATGTTGAGGACGAGATTTTTTCTTACAGAAGTTAAAATGACAAACTTTCTAGCTTTCTTCATTTCATTTAGCTCCCCTAAGAATGGTTTAATACCACCAGTCAAATCTCTCATTTTCATCGCTGACAGCATTAACAAAGCTAGCGTTATTGGCATATATATATATATATATATATATATATATATATATATATATATATATATATATATATATATATATTATATATATATATATGTGTGAGTGTGTGTATGTATACACATATGCATGCATGTATATAGGTATCGACACAAGTATACATAGATATACGCAAACACACACATACACGTATATACGTATGCACACAAAAATACGCATACATTCATATACATATATAAACACACACACTCGCATATACACATATATGCACGTACATGCATACACACACACATACACACATATACGCATACATACAAATACATGCATATGCACATATACACACACACATATGTACACTTATAAATGCATACATGTATACATGCATAATGAAAGACATTTTGTATATGTTCATATTGATATTAACGAGAGCAAATAAATGAAAAAGGGAGATAAATTGAATGTTTCGGGAAGAATTGTGAAATATTCATTATTCAATAATGTCCCTATCTGGAATTCAACTGAGAACTGAACTATTGTGGCAAAAATAAATGAAATATGAATATTTAAAAACAAGGATGGGGCACTTTGACCAATTTCCTCGAGAATTTGACTTTTCTGAAGAGATACGAACTCAGTTTCCATGCATGTTTTAGAATTCATTATTCTCTGAATCGATTCATTTTCTCTAAATATTCATAAAATATAAAACGTTTTAAAGTATGATTATTCTCCATCACGAACAAGTTCAGCTATTCCACTGAATACGCACACACTGTAAAGACACCTTTTTTCAACCACTTAATATATAGTCTACAAGCTAGGCTTAGTCATACTGGTGTCGATACAGTACAATCTTGCTTAACTTTATGGTAAAGTGATCATAATAATGATAATATCATATATATATATATATATATATATATATATATATATATATATTGGTGGCAGAAAAGTCACGAAGGAATTTAAAAGATTCGTAATATTTTCTATTTTAGCAATTTTTTGTTATTCATCTTCCTCACATGTGTTAGAGAACCCTTGGGAATTCCTCATAGAATATGCACAATCGAAAAACGAACTAAAATATCAAATTTTCACCTCAAATACCTCTAACGTTAACTCAAGCAGCCTATCTTAGTTATTCGTGCCGATTCCCTGACTTGCCGTTTGCTTGTGCGTTTTGGGGAATCGGGTTCGGTTACTGGTCACCCCTAAAATGGGGGACAACGTCCAATATGAAATGCTGAGAGCCGTATACGTGTGCAGAAGAGCAGATATCTTCCGAAAAATGTTATGCAGAATGCTATTGAAAGAAGTGAGCAGATAATAAAATGTACCATCACGGCAGCTCCTATATCAGGCAAATAAAGACTCAAAGCACTTCCAGCTCCAAAAAAGGGTGAAACAAGATGATAGCAACTAAAGCAAACTCTTTAAAGCCCGTCCCGAGATTTTCTTCGGAACCCTAGACTGGAAAATAAAGGAATCAGAATAATCAGCGAATACCTTAGTATCTACAGATTGCGGATTACATCGTCCTCTTTGCAGAAAACATCTAGGCCCCAACCTCAAGCTAAGAAAGAACAAAGAACAAAGAAAGCAAGACAGTTGGCTTTCACCTGAACCTCAGCGAAACAAAGGTTATGCACAACAAACTTGTTGGAAATATACGCATGACGATCAGAATCGAAAATACTAAGCTAGACAAAGTAGACCACTACATCCACCAGGGACAACAAATCTCCATAGATTTCCCAAAAGGAAAAGAACAAATTTTGAATGGCAAGCTTTCAGTAGAGCAAGCTCAATCTTAAGAAACAATAAAATGTCATTAGTCCTAAAGAAAACAGTATACAACCAATGCATCCTCCCGATAGTCACCTATGGAGCTGAAGCATTGGACCTAACCAATGGATTGAACAAGTGAGAACTCTCCGACGTGCTCATGAAATAATCATGCTCAATATCACTCAAATGCAGTAGCAGTCAGAATGGAGAAACGAATTAGACGAGGTCAAAAAGTATTGGCTCTGTAACACCTGTGATAGAGAGGTCTTGCGAATCCTAGGGAAGGTGTATATCTAACGGCGGATGATAAAAGACTGATAATTATAATGATGACTGATCACCCGACACACTGGAAGGTCACGTCCAGTGTGAAGTGTGCAGAGCAGCAGATGTATTTTGTTGTGAATGTCGGGTATTTGAAGTTATTCATTTCAATTGATACACCCCTTGTTCATAAATTTTATTTCATTTAGACTATGATATCAATGTTTCAACCTCTTTCGCAATTTTCGCACTACCCTGAATATATTGGCTATTCTCGAGTAGAAATATTTCATTTCTTTTGCACATGGTGTATATTTCGTCTTAATTGTTTGTCCTCACCTTTTCTCAAACCTTTTCCCTCAAACAGTTGATAAAGTTTGCTGCCAGAGTTTGTGATCTGCTAATCGTTCTTCCCTGCTTTCCAGTTTGATATTGATCAGATCGAGTTTTTATTTGCAACTTTTGCTGATGCCCAACCTCGGGGTCCTTTAATGGTGTTGAGTTTGCTTTAAAAGAGCTGATGACAAAGTCTGGCGTCATCCTTCAGGTACACATAAGATATGAGCTGAAGTCTGTTAATGGTAGCATCGACACACTTGCCTTGAGCCATTTCATAGACAGCAGGGCTTGTTACCGGCTACACAGTCATTCCATTTGATGTTAATGATTGATCAAAGAGTCTTGATGTATTGACTACAAATAAGAAATCGTTCAAAAATGCCTCAACCTTTCCCAACAACTACGTTTTCGGCATTCTGACATAACTCCATAACTGTTCCTATCTCAGACAGAGGAAGGTAATCTATTGTCAACTTACTTTGGGAGAGTCAATTTCAAGAAAATGTGGAGAAAAGAGCATTCTGTTCCTGGAGTTTTCCTGAAAAAATCATTTCCAGTTTCCAAAATCCCCCTAAATGTGAGAAATCGATTTTATACTCTAGCCAGTTATCTCCTGTATTCTGATCGTCTATTTATACGTACTAAACGCACATGGTATGCTTGATGATTGTGTGAGCACTGCATCATTGCACTGAGGAGTAAAACTCAAGCCCCAATTTAAGTGACAACAGTCGAAGGAAACAGACACGTTGGCTTTGTCCACATTGGAATGTAACCTTATGTCGTATGCTGTATTTGGATCGTATACGTTTTGCTTGGCATACGATTGGACTATGAATCACTTTTTGCCATTGCAACTAGTGAATAAGTTCCCTTGGAAGTTATATTTCGGTTATGCATCTTCAGTCCTCCACATTAGCCGAGTACCACTGTTGGTTCAGTTTGATATTATATGGATTATTCCAAAGTCTGATGCACGTATAAAAAAACTATCATCAGGATAAGATTATCAAACCCTGTTTTATAAGCATTGGTTGAGTTATCCAGGGAACAAATCCCTAACATAAAAACTCTTTTGATATTAATTGATATTCACTTAGCCTTGCTTAGTAAGGCACAAAGTCAGATTGGGGCAAATAAAGATGGGAAGATTGTTTTACGCCAGGTTTTAGGTATGACATTTGTTCGACTGATAAGTAGCTTAATTGATAGCATAATTGTCATATACAAGGAACCTTTCCAATTCAAAAGGGTGGAAATTCAAATTTAGCCTGGAGCTTATTCTTCCTGCCCTGTCAACACTATTCACTGAAGGCTGTAAACGAATGGTCTAATTTATTGCTAAGAAAAGGGACTTAAATTGAATTGTAGAAATAGTAGGAGATTAATAATGGTTGACAATTCATCATCGAAAACCATCAGTTTGACAATTACTTTGCAACCATCATATTACAATAATAGTTATTGCCACCAAAAATGGTTTTATTATCTTTTCTTTTTTTTTCTATTATTTTGCCAACCATTCACGGGATGTTTCATCACAGAAAAAGAGAGATAAAAGATAATTTAGCCATTTTGATGTCAATATTCATCCATCAATCATTCCATTACCAAAAGCATCTTTAAAAAATTATTTTATTCTCAATAATGAAGGCTTTTTTGTATAGGAATGGAACCGCTTAAACCCCAGAAAAAGTTGGAGACATATATTTGGCATAAAACATCGAACGTAAACGTTCGGAACAGATCTGATCTTTAACGTCTACTTATTTGGAAAACACAAAAAGTTGAGTAATTTTTGTCAGCTTTGATGTTTTCTTTGGATTTAGCTGTCTTCTATAAGAAAATTGCATTTTAAGGGTGGGGTCGCTCTCTACAATTAAACGTAAAATAAACTACGACGTGTGCCATTTGATTCTCACAAAAGAACGGGGAAAATCGAGTTTTGGTAGGAAGGCTTCCTACATAATCTTGCTGACTGGCCGACTTTCTCATACTTCCATTTTCAATGGAATCTCTATTTGCTGTCAGATTTGATGTGGACTCTTCTTGACTTTATGGTCCCTGCGTTATGAAAAGCCAACGGTCAGTTGAAAGCAATAATACCCAGACGTAAAGACAGCTCAGCCACTGAACGTCTTGCCAGAAATTACCTACTTATCCAAACAGTAAGAGCAGTATCAGTCTTAAGTGCAACTTGTAAGAAAATGAAATTGAATAAAAAATAAAGAAAACGTACACTCTGAGTTTATAGACAAGGACACTTGTTTAGATTGTCAGTGTTCAGACGAAGTGGGGACATTCGGTAACTAAAGATAAATTCCCCTTGGAATAACAACGTTAGGATGTGGTGAAATACAAGAGGCAACAGGAAGCAGAGTATAGGATTTTCTTACCTGTATCAATTGCTTTAATCAATGATTAACCATAAACCCACCCTGAACTCTAAGTTTAAAGTATTCAATTAAATCACCACAAAACTATGTATACAGGCTTTGTACAGAAAATCAAATTCTCTGTACTTCTCGTTGCTTCCTACCGTTTCTCATATTCTATCATTTGCTGGAGACTAAATTTGAAAAAAATTGAGAGGTACAAAGAAATAAGTGTGATAACTTACGTACGTTTCAACCGTAGTTCCTGGTTTCATCAGGTCTCTAAAAGCGAATATTGAAAATACCTAAATGCTTGGATGGTATTTGGGATAGAGAAATCATTTGATTTAAGTGAAGACGGGGATTTTTCTCTTCTATTACTGCATATTTGACGGAAAATCTTTTGATACATGTAAGTTGAGTCTCTGAACATATATATATATATATATATGTATATATACATATATATATATATATATATATATATATATATATATATATATATATATATATATATATGAAAAAGAGAGAGGGAAAGGATTTACAGCTTTAAACACTAAACATCAAAAAAAACTTTTTTAAACGATTTTTCCTGTCACTTCAGTCACCTATTTTCCGATGTCTGTCAAAGTAATTTATGTAATTTTCTTCATTGTTTTTCCTATTTTACATATACTTTGTTATCATAGTACAATGTATGAATTGTCTCTTCTTATGTGCGTATATGTGAGTGACAGGTAGGTATTGATTACAGAATAAACTTAAAAAATATTAATATCTCTGCAGATTCGCTAGAATTCTAAATCTTTAATGTCACCATTGATGAATTTAATCAGGATATTAGTGTTTTACAATCTTTTTATATCTCGACAAAAAATACATCCACGTGCCTCTAAAATCTAAAACATACACGTGATATGTTTATCTACATAGCAATTTGCAATGATCTTTGACAGTTTAACTGTTTCTTTGGGGGTTTTTTCCCCAACATTTCACTTGTGAGTTGTTGAAAGTGAATAGACCAACTGCAGCACAACCAGTAAGTTCCACCCTTGGGATTTGGGGATTTTGTCCGCCGTATAAAACTACGGCTTTGAAGTATTCCAGTTACTTATCTTCAGTGTGCCAGTTCAGATATTTCATATCTGAACCTAGATATATTGCCAAAATTTAGTTTTTTCCGGTAAAGATTACTGATATTTTAATCTTTTACCTATTTTTATTTGTTTTCTCGAGCAATTCTCATAGGATTGGCAATACAGTACGAAAGAAACGAATCAATATCACACCTATGCGCAGTTGACTCCCCCATGTCTCAGTTATATTTCTACATAATATCGCCAAAATGCAATGTCTGTTCACACCTTATAACCAAAATTCTCAATAAATTTTGGACAGACCGATGGAAATCTCTCCCCCTAACTTACTATGGTTTTGCAGTGGTTTGCTCTCTCTGAGTGTATTCTTTTTCGTTATTCATGTTTTGCATACTCAGGCGACGATACCATTCATATTTTTTATGCAAAAAATCTGAAAATGTTTCCAGATATGTTCATACATCTCTATAAGACCCTTCGAGGTTGGTCCAAGTTATGTTGAACAGCAGAAAGGGAGTTTTGTGTTTCATTTAATAGCTTCCCTTATGTAATACAAGGTGCAATGTCGTCCAAAATGACATACCAAGGGTTTGTATTCACAGTGTTGTCAAGCATTGTTCGCTATTGATATATAAAACTGTTTGCAAAACGACTTAACTTTTCAGTCTCCAGCGAATGTTATAAATACACATTTAAAGACAAGTTATTGAATGGAATAACTGTACAGAGAGGTTCTAGAACAAATTATTGATGAAAATCTCACACAAATGCTAGATGAATTAAATGAAGAAAGCAAAATATTTCTGTACACATGAACTTCGGTAAAATGAAAATCATGTGCAACAATCACATTAAGAATAAAGACATAACTATCAAAATAAAAAATGCAAAACTGGGGAAAGTGGACCTCTACATCTACTTAAGACCATGAATCTCTATGGAATCCACAGAAAAAGAAGAAATTAAGCACAGAATCACCCTAGAATGACAAGCCTTTGGCAGAGCAAGCTCAACCTTCAAAAACAAGACGATCTCAAAAATACTAAAAAGAAGAGTATATAACCAATGCATCTTCCTGATGGTCAATTATGGGGCTGAAACATCGAACTTAACTCGAAGACAGACCTGCAAGCTGAGAAGCATGCAACGTTTGCATGAGGAAATCATGTTCAATCTCACATGAAAGGATCACAAAACAGCACAATATATCAGGAAGAAAACAGGGTCTGAGTCATCGTAGAATCTATCAAAAAACTCAAATGGCAATGGGCTGGTCATGTTGCAAGAAGGAAAGACAACCAATTGACATCACGACTCACAACATGGATCCTTACAGACCACATGGAAAGCCAAAGCCAACAAAATAAAAGATGGAGAAACGAACTAGACAAATTCTGAAAATACTGGCTCTGCGACGCTCATGAGAGAGAAAATGTGGTGGATCCTGGGGAATGTCTATGTCCAAAGATGAATGTTGAAAGACTGACGATGATGCTCTTTTTTTTAATGGCCAAATTTTGGGTGAAACATCACCACCCTCCTCACCCACTTACCAAAATCACAACTTATAATGCTACTTCTATTTGTTTAAAATCAGTTTAAAATCGGAAATTACAGATATAGACATAAGTATGCTGGACACACCTTTGATTTTATGGTTCTTTCTCCCATTACAACCCTCAGAATGTTCATCTCGACATGTGACTTTAACAGTTGATTCTATAATCTTTTTGAGCTATAGTGAACTCGTTGATTTCATCTTTAAACAATGATTTATTGTGGAAAGAACTGGAAACTTTATAACTAGGGGAAAAAAAGGAGGAAAATGGTACAGAATAATGAAAAGGCTTCATTTCAGAGTTTTAGATTGAGCAACCTTTCACCAGTTTCTGGAGATATCTAAAAATGGTCACCAATACTGGGATAATTGGATGATGACAATTGTCTAAAGGTATTGATATGTATCAGACATTTGGATTTTCCCCCTTTTCTCAAATTTCTTCATGGCTTTATCGGATAAAACTTCCATTTAATTACTCACTAAGAACCTGAACTTTTCAGTGTTCTTCATATATTTGCAAAGCAAAATGACTCTGCTTTGGCCCGAACATTAGATTTCGAGAAACAATTAAGCTAGGCAAAGAGGAAGGTGGCGAATGATATAGGAGATAGCTATTTTTTCCTTTGAATCGATTCCCTGATTGGGAGGCACACTAAATGTTGTCGATTTTGAAGCGAGACTATTGTTAATTATTGAAAGGAAATTCTTGGCAAGGAAGTTGATGACGGTATCCGTGTCCACAATGAAATGAATTGGATTCAGTGAAGCGTGGAGAAATAGCCGATAAAGAAGAAAATCACAAAGGGAAGAAAGAAGGGGGAAAGGAGAAATTTAAGTCTGACGAAAGTAAATTGACTTAGAGATACATAGTATAACGAAAGAGTAAATTACGAACTGAAAAGGGCAAAATAAATCCAAATCCAAAACCAGCAATATATAAGACGATGAAAAAAATATCAAAATTGAAAATGGCACTATATTTGATCGAGAAAATGACTTGAAAGAACGATGATATAAAGAAAAAATAAGCAGAAACACAAAAAAAGGTCTGGTCAGTCATTAAACAAAAATTGTCACGAGAGCATTTTTAGCAGCATGCCGTTTCAGCAGGGATCCATCAAATATTGGAAAACGGTGATCAATGAATAAGTTGCTTCTCTTGCATTTCGTTGGTCTGTGATCACTAAAAAGGTATGAATTTTCAAAAAATAAGCATGATTCTTGGCAGACACGTACTAAGTATAACATTTGATGGAAACTTGAATGGCATAATCGAACCCCCACTACGGATGAAATTTCTAAGGGTAGAGATTTACAAGAACTATGCAAACATAATCAACGAAAATCTTCAATTTTGTAAACTGAACAAACTTATGTTGAGAGTTTTGATTGAAAGAAGAACTAGAAAAGTTAATGATCAAATTGCTGGATGTTGTACGGTTTAAAGTACTCTGAAGAGGCAATGCAATCTGTAATGAAGAAAAGTAGGATAATTACTGCAAAAACAGATAAATAAATGTTCTCAATGAAAGAAAAGATTAGAACTTATTCTAAATGGACACCAACTCATTGCTGTTTCGGTCAAATCGCATTGCATACACAGGATCTTGTCCGATCACTGAAGTTAGGTAACACCGTGCCAAGTCAGTAGCTACAGGAGTGACCGTCCAGGAATACTGGTTGTCGTAATCAGTGGGATAGTAATCTCCTGTGGCCATGCTGATTTCAAAGCATATTTAGTACTTTTTCTTTTGGAAGCATTCAGCATAACCGAAAGTGGTTGAAGTGGCACTCGGGCGCAAGACTTCCCCTATACTATGCGTTCAAACAAAACTGCTAGTTACCGACAGCAAACCAAAAAGAACCATACACACGTATAGGGGTTTCTCTTGTTACACATGGAAAAAAAATAACAGTCAACTCCTGGTTCGAAATGGAATTGGAAAAAAAGGATGAAGAGATAATCCGTCTTTGGACTTCTCAAAGAAATCATTGATAATTGAGAGAGACAACTAATTCTGACATTTTTAGTCAGAGCAGGAATCAAATTGATACGGTAACTTTTCTGGATAGAAACTACACTACTTGAAAAGTTTTCACCTTCAGAGCACACTTCATCAACAGCCATTTAGAGTCTGCCATTTGACATAGATCTTAACGAATGATTCACCAAACCTGTCTATCATGAGCGAAGCAGAGTCCGTGCTCTCTGAACTTGTCTAGCTTGCCATGCCATATGTACATAAATTTTTGATCATTATTATAATTGATGCGCCCTTATTCAGGGTTGGGCACTCTTTAAGTAAGGTAATTCGTTAATTATAAGTTATAAACAATGCTCTTCCAACTCTGGAATACAACACTCTGGTGGGTGGGGAATCGTGTGTAAATACATATATCGCTTAAATTCAGTCTTATTGACTATCTATTTCTGCGTAGAGGTATAATGCCAGCCTCTGGGTCTGAAGCGAAGGTTTCGATCTTACTTCGTGGTGCTGGATGAGGTATATTAACGTGTTGATGAATAGGAAACCATCCGTCCAAAAATGGCTCAGGCCGACGCACTTACCAGCCGAAGGACGAGTCCAGAGGCTCCCCAATGCGCTTAGCAAACGCAGCCTCATTGAAACCTCAAACGCTTGCACTGGCGCACTTAGTCTTTGACATCACCAACACGACAATCCCCGGCCCATTCAACGGCGAGTGTCAGTAAGTGCGCCTCAGGCTCTGCCGTGAAACAGATACTACACTTTGATCCTGAGGAAAAGGCCAGAAATCGTGGTATTGGATGGGGTATTTATTTGCTGTCCAGCAGCAGCAAAATGTGACACAAGGTCGAGCTTAACGTGGGAAGAATAGGGAACCCCGCAGCTGGGCCGAGTAAGAATGGGAGAGCCTAAGGACGAGTCAAAAGGCCTCCCGAAGCGCTTAACAAACTCAGCATCTGTGAAACCTCATTAGCTAACGTTTGCACCGGCGCTCTCGGTCTTTCACACCATCCACACGCCAATCCCCGGCCCATTCGACGGCAAGTGTCAGTAAGTGCGCCTCGGGCTCGGTCGTGGAACAGATGCTACACTTCGATCCCGAGGAAAAAGCCAGGAATCGTGGGGCTGGATGGTATAATGGATAGCCTATGGCCACACTGGAGAGTTGTAATACAACGAAACAGTTGTCTGTGGTTGACTCAATTACTTAATAATTATCATATTATATATATGTGTGAGTGTGTGTATATATATATATATATATATATATATATATATATTCCATGATAAAATTACAATATATATAAACCTAAATCACGTACGCGAAGAGCCTAAAAATAGAGCGTGAACGTGAATACTCTTTGACTATTTAAAATTTATCTTATTGCATAACTAATATAAATATATGTGTACATGCATATCGTTTGTTTTTAAGCGATCCGACAATTGCACCACACTGGCCCTGAAAAAGACTGAATTATATATTACAAGCTGTCTGGAGTTGAGGTAATACAGTATTTTCCACTTGTAGCAATGTCGGTATTCAAGCTCACGTTGAAGTCAGGATTCCAACTTTAGGTTTTTAATAACATAAACGATTTCCCCCTATTTAAAGAACTGGTACAAAACATTCCTTCATCTGATCGTGTAAACCAATGTGTGTGTACATAGTTTTCTGAGCTCCTGTTTATAAGACCATGTTGCTGTTTGCACTCACACAGGTATTTAATGTCTATACACGATTTTGAAACATAGTTTTCCCCTCTCAGTCTGCCTATGTAAATGTGTAAGTTCTCTCTTAATGCAAGAGTTGGCCCAATTAAGCGTAGCTATGTCAAATGTCTGCTTCTGCGTATTTACCTTGTGTTTAGCCCGAGGATACAATTCCCTGTAACGCTCACGAAAAATCATTCTGTGTATTTTTTTCCTCAGTCGATGAAGAATCGCTCCATGTTGAAATTATTCGGTGTGCAGGTTACTAGAAACCAAAAACAAACAGCTGTAGGAGAAGAGGCCTGGATCGGATGTCGTCTGGTTGATTTGGCAAATAATTTCGGGAATCTTTCGAAGCTTTGAGTGGCAAGGGCGACTTTGAATACAAGCACAGATAGCAGTGATTCGAATGGAAACGGTGAGAGTAATTTGAAACGAATATATTAAAACATTAGTGTGCTAGTGATTTACAAAACGAGAGATAGAGAAAGAATATGTGAACCGAGAAATGGAAATAGGTAACAGAAGATAAAATAATCTTAGTTTTCGCTATCAGAGTTACTCCAAGATCTTTACACTGATGGATATTCATGATAGATCTGTTCTACGATTCTTTGACTTTCCGGTTTTGCTATCCGAAAAAATCACTTTTACTTCATGATTAGTTACACTATTTTGTTTATGTATCAATTTATTTCCTTTGTATTGTATATGGATTAAACGAAAAAAAAAACACGAGAAAAAACTATCGAGTACATAATCTATGAAATGACAACCACTCCATTACAGAATATTATATATATATATATATATATATATATATATATATATATATATATATATATATATATATATATATATACGGAGGTGGACCAATAAGTTGGATTTTGATATAGATTTTCACTACTTATTTCTAGATCCATGTGATTATCAGACAGCATCAGTAATATCGCTAACTAAAATGCTAAACAGATAGGCCGACAGAGAATTAGCAGAAGCAAAGATAAACGCTAACTTCTATCATGAGAATTTAGTTCCAGCTTGGTTCACATCTAGAGAATTGAAATTTCAATATCTTGTAGCCTATACCAGTTGATCGAGATGTACATGAATAACTAAATGAAATGAAATTAAGCATTAGCTCACGTTCAACATATGGTTTATTCAAAGGTCTATGTATGTCTTAGCTACAGCATATTAAAATTTCATCCATCTATGTCTGTTTTTAAAGGTCTTTGCTTCCGCTAAATCTTCTATTGGTTTCACAATTTAGCATTTTCGTTTGCTATGCTCACCGATGCTTGTACATGTATTACGCGTAGATCTATGCTTGCCGACGAACAGGAAATTATTCATGTAAAAGAAAAAATATCAATACTTGATACGATGGACATGAAGCTGTGCAAAATGGAAATTGAACTTCTATACATTTAAGACTGGATTTGGATTTTTAGGGACCTTCTCATTTCCCCCCTTGAATATTCGATTTTTTTTTTGGCTAGGATAATGGCTTCGTATTCAATGCTTTTTCGACTACCAAGCCTGCTGAACATGCATATTCTGAATAATATGCAGAAAATTGAAAAGAATTTACTATAACTTGATATAATATCCTCTAATTATAGAGTGAAAAAAAAGCAAGGAATACGTTTTTGAAATCACAAAGAGTTTAATTTAGACAAAGGAATTAAAATATAAATTTTGCAAACAAAACCAGTTCACTATTGAAATTTTGGAAGATACAATGGAAGAAAAGACGAATAGCCTCGACTAACATTACTAAATAAAAAAAAAAGAAGCAGAGAAAGACAAGTCAAGTTGAAGAAAAAAAAAGGTCTGGTTCATCATTGATTAGAAACTTGTATGACCAATGTCTTTTGGCAGTGTTTGGGGTGATTATTTAAAAAATTGGAAAAGCGAGGTAATCAATAAATAAGTCATTTCTTTTGCTCTTTGTTGGACTGTGATCACTAAAAAAAGTCTGAATATCAAGTGCAAAAACTAATACAAGCGTAAACACAACCGGACACGAAATTAAAGATCGATTTAGCATAAAACTTCATTGCAAGTTGAGCCCCTACCATGAACCTATTCAATATGAAAAATGGGGGTGTTGGGTTCTTGACATAATTGGTGAATGTTGAAATTTTCAGCTTATACACACGAAACATACAATCGTACATACATAGGTACATATCCAGCCAAACCAGCTTAACAAACCTGTGCTCTCAGTTTTGCCGACAGTTTTACTTGACAGTTTCAGAAATTGAAAACATATCCCGATTCATGAAAGAGGAATAAACGAATGATACTGAAAACTTGGCAGCGTCAAATGGGAATCTGGAATCAAAATTAAAAATCTGATAAATTCAAAAGAAGCGAAATGATGTCATGCAAATGGCTTCCAACCATTAGAAGAGAATCTCGGTGAATTTATCAAAATAGGCAAAAGTAGACAGTCATAAAGGAACGGAAACTGCCAATTTAAACTTGTAGACTTAAACTGAACAGGCAGCTTAGTCACATAAAAGAAAACTGTCGAATAAAGCATGCCGTGCTCGGGGTGATCAATTAAAACAATTATTGATCAACTATTTCCCAATAAGTAATTTCGCTTTTTGTTTGGCCCTAATGAATAACAAGTCCGATTAAAAGAAAAACTTATTCGGGGGGAATTTAGAGAAAACAAAAACAAATGTTCTTGTTAATACGACCATTAAATGTTTAAATTTCCAGCTCGCTAGCTACATTCGGTGCTGCCTGTGCGCGTAATACATACATAGCAATACAGCCAGACCACCATAAAACTGAAGAAACTATGTTTGCAGTTTGGGTTGACGGTTTCTAGTATAAAAAACGATGGGATTTGTCAAGTGGTTTGATTAAATTCGACAACTGATCAAAGATATTTCCTGTTCATAAATGGCCACATAACCCAGAACTGGAGAAGCGTACACTGAACAAATCGAAGAACATATAATTTAATCTCCATATTAACATCGAAGTCTGAGAAAAACAAATTGATTTAAGAAATGTTAGCAGCACGAATATTTCCGATGGTGGAGTGGGGTATGAAGACCGAGAGTAGAACCCCTTCCTTTATCTACTGATATACGAAATGTTAGTCGAATATTTGAGGAATATGAACAGATTAATCTACCTGTTAATTCATTCAGCTACCCAACAAAACATATTTTATTGCCGTATACTACACACATCTCTTGAAATCACACGACCAGTAAAAATGATGCTCGCTTTCTATGAATGCTTATAACTAATAACGAGAACAATGAATAACTTCAAGAATGAATTCGGCAAATGCATGCACATAATAGGAAAAAGAAAAATAACTTTTGAAGTAATTATCTTTAGGGATACAAGCACAGATATCAGCATCATTTCTACTCGCAAATTTTTAATGTGTTTTTTCGTGCTGTAATTTCATCGAGCCTTTGGGTAGCATCCTGTATTCATTCATCTTCATGCACACGTACGCCTGCATTAGAGCTATGGTTAACCCAGTTCCAATGTCCAATCATTATTTTAGTGCGTTCTATCCTCACTAAAAATTGCATATTTTGCCCTATGTATGTTAGTAGCGATTAGGAGTTGAACAAGAGAAAATCACAGTCAATGGCTGAGTTGAGGTGTAACATGACTTCAAATCGTATTACAGAAATAATGTACGTAGAGTTTACCGGTAGTTTTTTCGCTCTTTTACATGATGGGACAGGGGGCTTTCAGAGTCAGTGTTCTTTGTTTGGGTTGGGTTTGTTTCTTCTGTAAACACGTTTGTGGTTGCACCCATATGACAGAACTGTTGTCAAGTACAGAACGAAAGTGAGCTTAGCTACACTCGTAATTTGGGTGTTGGTCGGCTGATTGTAATGCGTGATGAATGAGAGATTTAAAGGTTAAAACGTAACAAGAAAAAAAATTCCAAGCGAGAATCATATATCCCGACCGTGGGTTCCCAACCTATCTCATCAGCAGTGTTGACAATAGCAGCAGCATATAATACATTAGTTTAACTGCAAACAACCTCGTTAAGGTATTTTTGTTATGCATTGCCCCAACCACTAGGATCTCCAAAAGCTAGACTGACCTGCATAAATCTAGCCTCCCTACCCTGAATCAGAAGAAACGACATACAATAAAAATAAATTTTCTTCTCCAAATATTTTTGTCGTTTATTTACTTTAGAATATAGTGTACATTCGTTTTCATTTTTCACATTCTTAACAGAATTTTTTCTGATAGTTTTAATTTTTTTTTCCCATCATGTAAATAACGCTTATCTTTTAGGAAAAATTGTAAAATTTGTTATTCTGATAGAAATTTATTTCAATTATCGATAAATATTTTTCAAAAATAATTTCCCAAATAAACAGATGCTACGATATATGTATTGGAACCAGTCTAAGCATCATTATCCTCCCTTGGATTCATGGACCTCATTGCTGGTTATGTTCAACCTCACCATGTTTTTTTTGTTTTTTTTTCTTCATTTGGTCTTACCTCTGGATCGATGGACCATGCACCCTGAAATGCGTAATACTTTTGTTTGTTATTTTTTTGTAGATTCTTCATGGGCCCCTAAGACTGCTGGGCCTTTGGTTTTAGGCTATCAAGCCAAGAGGAGTATCCGCCACTATTTGATATGACAATATTATGACTTTATATCATTTAATTGAGTTTTAGTTTTGTGGGGGCGTGTGAACTCACGTTCACTTGGATGTTGATAGTAGTTAGTTAACTGCTTCTGGCTCTCTGGGTGAAGTCTGTTGAAAACTGATGTTACAGCTCTATAACTACAGTTTTAGTTATCGGGGAATGTTTGCTTATACCTATATTCGGACACGAAGCTGTAATCATTGAATATAGAGTAATTTGAAGTAACCCCATGGTGTTTCAGCTGTGTACACTCAGGCCATCCACAATCGTCTGTTATGTTCTGCAATGTCTGTTCTTGCTTTGATTGAGCTTATGTTTCCCCGTCCATACACATCATGTGTAGTGCCTGAGTGTGTGTGTTCTTTTGATTGCGTTCGCCTGACCTTTGCGATGAACCCTTGACCTTCTAATAAACCCGTTGAACTTCACAAGATCCACTTGTTGGGTCATGCTTATGGAACTATCATAGCTTGTTCTCTCCTGATCAATGCCTCTCATAAGCTATTAATATCTATGCTCCGCTGATTATGTGATCTGAGTTCCGTATGTCTGAAGATTCTTTTAATCTTTCTTTTCTACGTTGTTCCTCTTTGTATAATCAATCACCGCTACCCACAACAGACAGGTTTAATCACTGCTGTTGGGTTTAGATTATTCGTGTATTCTGACATTAATATGTATCTAAATAGACTTTGTTCAGCTCTGATCGTTTATTGAGCAAACTTGAAGTATTGCACACAAAAATTCTTCTCAATAAGTAGAGATTTCTTTTTCCAAATTCTTCTCAAAAATAGAATTTCAGTACATATGTGTGTGGGGGGGTAATCAGCTATGTAATTTCATGCTAAATTGGCCACAAGTTCATGCCTGCTTGTTTTTTGAAGATTCGAACCCTCCAGCTCCATGGAAAAGTGAAGAAAATAATTCACTTTTATCTACTTTTCAAATCATAACCCTGCGGACAGCATATATGGTCGGTGGTGATTTTCCTTCAGAATGATAATTCATAGCTGTACCATCCTCTCACTCCATGAAACAAGGACTGTAATCAATGTTCCGGGATATCGAATCTTATAAAGAGATATGAGCCTGGCACACTAGTTATCGAGCTTTTTCCAAGGATAAATATGTGATTTCGATCCCCACTTGATGCTCTATGTTCATGATATTTTATAAGACTAAGGTAGTCTGCCTCAAGGTTGGAATAATATCATATTTCTGGGTTATGCCAGAATTCGCTGTTAGAGTCCGGATGAAAAGTCAGGAATTTGAATGCCGATTTCCTAGGAGGGCAGATGCGCGACGTACCACACTTCACCCATCCCCATATAATCTCCATTCAGTTTTGTAGCGTAGTAAGCTAAGTTAGATAAATATCATTAATAGGACTGTAATTTATGTTAATGTACATTAAGTCTAAGAATGACATGATTCTATTAAAGTGTGAAGGTAAGCAAGTTTCCTGCGCAAACTTATTAGCAAATGTAGTGCCTCCAAAACTGACCTTTTTCCAGACTGTGCTAAGCTTGTTAAACATCAAGAAATTATCATTGAGTAGATGTCTATAGTGTATGGTTTAATTCCCCTTGCTAAAGAATATTTTGTAAGAATCCAGAAGTTTAGGAATATATCAGCAAAATTTTATATTATATATATATATATATATATATATATATATATATATATATATATATATCATCTATATGATATTGAGGCGCAAATCGAAGTTTAATTAAACAACAATGGATGTAGTCCCGTTGGCATGATACCAAGAGAATTAGTATTGGAGGTTGTAGTCACCATGAATTTTCTCGTTTTGTTCGCTTGGATATTTTTAAAGAAGAATAACAGTGAGGTTACCCACTTTCACCAATTAGCGTTGAATGTTCATAATAGGAGGATCTATTTAATCAGGTATATAACATTGATTCTCCGGAAGAAATCGTGTGTTCTATCAACAGCGTTTATTTTTATTTTATGATAATTCATACATTATCGATAAAAGGGAATAGTTTGTTCATGCCTTTTGGAAAGACAAATACATAAAACAAGTGTGTATCTGGTTTAAGGACTAGCCTAAGCTTGTCTCCATAAAATCCTACCGAACAAGTCACTCAGCGCTGTTTCAATTCATTAACCTCAGATATTTGTTTGCAATCACAAATTTTGAGTCTGCTCTACTTCTGTTTTCATAATGTCTATCACTCGTTACATGATATTTGGAAAGGAGACAAGTACCTCTCAGTAGAATGTGCAACCCACTGTGATGCCACGAAAGACAGACAAAAGACCAGCGTGGTATCTCAACAATATCCAGGTTATAGGGCCAGACAGCCGGTCAAACTAATCATCAATAACAAAAAATATCAGATCAAGTAACAAAACTCTGATATCACTATGGTTAAACCCGTGTAAATTCCAAGATCTTTACTGTCAAGAACTCATTCCGTTTTCATAGGATATTTTAAATGCAGTTTAGGATCAATAAGAATAAATCTATTAATCTAGAATAACTAGCTATGTCTGTCTATTTGTTCCCTCCTTAGATTGGTTAAACGTTGGTGGTGCTTGAACAAGTAAGGTATGCATACTTAGTGGGACTGTTCCGTTCTTTTTTTTCATTGTAATGAATGGGTTTCAAGAGGGAGTTTCATTTACATGTACTTGTAATGCAAAATAGAACCCTTATTCTATGTCCATTTTACACACGCCCCTTGTATTCTAGCTTTGTTTGTCTTTTTGCCCCGATTGGCAGAAGGCATAGAATCAACCAAATTTGTCACAGCTTTGGCATAAATAATCAATGGAACTAAGGGAATTTTCAAAAAAAAAAAAAAGACTTTAAGGATTTTAGTTATGGATTTTATCTACTATGTAACTATAATTCTAAACTTTACTCCCCCTTTCCGTTACATATATATTCTACAAATATATTTACAATTCATATAAAGTGACAACTTGTTATGTTTGTGTCCATGTCTCCCTTCACACATTGGTGCAACTCAACCAAATATGTAATGCATATTTGTTTGACCTAGGGAAGAATTTGGACCATTTTTCAATATATGTAACGATGATGCGAAATCGAACTCTTGATGTTCCATGATTATTCTATCATTTATAATAGGACAACTGTCTCAGTTCGTCACTGCGTTCCCCCTATCAAACGTATTGTAGCTCGAGTGAATCTGTCACACATTTAGCTTGTTTACCTGATAAACATAGGGGAATGTTTTAAAGTAAAATGTTTCGAGAAAATCATTTTTTAAGGTTTTGAATGATTTTATTTACAATGTCACTATAATGCTAAACTGAACCATTACTTCATTGTATACGTGTTTCTACACAAGTTGAGTCTGTTCAAATGAGGGCAACTAGGCAACTATCAGATAGGATTATGTAACAGCCGGAAAGCTCTCATCGAAGCTCTCACCACTAAGCTGCTGACGTATCAGAGGTGACATGATATTGATGTTTAGGATAGTATGAGGGTTATATGATAGATCTTCAGTGGATTTGTATATGTTGAAGGACTCGACAGGCCCCTGGAAGACACATAATATGAACATCTCTCCAGTACTTATGCAGACTGAGAAAAAACAAAACGCCTTTTTGTCTGATCAACAAACACGTAGAACTCTTTGTCTGAAGATTTTTTCACAGCAGAGACTGTACATTTTCGGAATATTGGATGATTTTTTTGGAGATAATTATAAGGCAGAAATTAGAATAACGAATCGTGAGTCATAAACACAGGAAGTAGTTTGGAATCCTTGGAGTCCAGTGGAGGATATCTATCAGGAATCTTAGGTATACACATATTCATAAAAGCTGAAAACCACCTTATCGGACTGGTTCCGGTTAGTGAGAAAAAAAGGAAAATTACAGAAAAAAGTTCTTTGATGAGATAACATACAGAGAATATCTGGATTTCCGGCCCTCAGGCTTCATTGCTACTTCCTGTACACGTGATACATGCATAGCCAAGTAGACTTGCCCTAAGACCGACAAACACCTATTGTGACAGTTTTTGTTGAGCGTTTTTAACAACAACAACAACGAAAAAAAAAAGGAAATTGAATGAACGAACATAGAAGAATACGTAAGGAACAGTACAGGGCTGAGGATGATCAATTAAAAAATTGGTGATCAATGAATAAGTTTCCTATTTTGACGTTTATCAGAAAATGGTCACTAAAAATGGTCTGAAATTTCAGAAAAACGAGCGTAAATACTTTCAGGGTGCAGACAACGGGGTCAATTTAGTATCAGTTTACATTGCAAATTAATATTGCACTGAAGACTTATTGGGATGTATTTCAAGAAGATTTTTTTTTTAGTATATAATTAGTAAACCTTAAAAATACAGCCCACTGACACCATTGATGCGATCTGCATGCAAATTTAAAGCCGAGAAATCCAACCAGAAAACCAGAAAACCTACGAACTGAAGAAAACTACGTAGACGATGTTAGTGACAGTTTTTGTTGACAGTTTCTAGTACATTCGACAAAGAAGAAGGTCTGCCTTTTATTCTGATAAGGTTATGGATTTGTGAAGAATTGGCTTGAACTAAGGGGGTTACGAGTCTGGAGCCGAAGTGGAGAGGAATCTGTAAGTGATGAGTAGATTCTCTGATTTATTCATTGTTTGTGGATTTTTTTTTTTGTTCACACTTTACCAGACTTTTTAATCATGCAAATGCGTAAAAGATCGTTATGTCAGGCGGGAATATGGCTGAGTTATTGAGAAAAACCGAAGCGTTGAATTGGCTGGTTGTGTCAGAACAAACATGATATACTAGAGATTATAAACAAAAAAGCTATCTATCTGTAGGTATATTTGTTCGTTTCTCTCTCTCTCTCTCTCCCCCCTCTCTCTCTCTTTTATACACACGTTTTTAAATGCATGCACTCTTGCAAACAATATAAAATCAATATACAGTAACTTATTATTAAAAGAAAAGTTATGTACGTGTAAAACCCATGTATATAATCAATAAAAACATTGCAAATTTGCAAACTAGATATATTGAAAGAAAAAAAAGTTTTGTTCGTGTTATTTCTGTCACTTATTTCCAAGTACCTATTAAAACAACATGGACTTTGATATAATGGTACCGTTTGTGAGATCATCAGTTGTTAACATAAATAAACAACTGATGATCCAAACAAAGGAGAATCACACATAGCATTTCTTAATATTAAGATACTATGTAAGACAAAAAAAACATCGAAAAAAATTAAATAACGATTACAAATATTTGGGAACAATTGACTGAAATAACAGATATTTAGATCTTTTGATAGATCTACTGTTCAAAGCTGTACTTCCTATTACACACACACACACACACACACACACACACACACACACACACACACACATATATATATATACATATATATATATATATCGATGTCAAAAAGTTTTAAAATGATCTGAAATACTTTTGATTCTATCTTCCAATGTATCTTAAACTCTACGACGATGCATCGTATGGGAGCTTCAAAAGAGCTGATGGGTGAATAATTATTCGAAATGGAAAGCAATGCAAAAAGAGAGAGGAAAAACAGATTAAGCACAAATTGAGAGTTGAAAATCATGTTTTATCTTTTCTTCTCAATTGAGATATTTTTCGGAAACTCCGAGGCAACCATACAAAAAGACAACATAGAAGTATCATTTTGTGACCTGAAACTGAAAACTTTTAAATGTACACATTCAAATCTACTGCCCGTTAAAAAGTGCAAATTAAATTTTAGTTTGACATCCTGAGGTAAAGTATTTTCTCCCATTTTCAATAGAGTAGGTGCACTTAGAGGATGAAAGGAACACTTGTCATTTTCCTATATCTGAAAGTTTATTTTAGTTTCCTCGTACATTATCTTAACGAAGCTGGAAGTGGTGCACGTAAATAGGACACCATCATTTGGTTGGGAACATCCGCTGAACGTCTAAAGCAACATGATGTACTTTTAGTGTAGTCTACCATGCATTCCTGTGATTAAATAAAGTAATCTGGTAGCTTTTGTGGTAGTTACGCCAACTTCTAAGAGAGTGTTTAATCTTGATGGAGGGCAACCTAATCGTGCACACATATACTTAAGTTTATGCTGCCCAAGAAGATATATATATATATATATATATATATATATATATATATATATATATATATATATATATATATATAAATATATATATATATATATATATGTATATATATATATATATATATATATATATATAGAGAGAGAGAGAGAGAAAGAGAGAGAGAGACAGAGAAGAACACGGTGCTCAATATAAGTAGGAATAGATAATTTGTTTCGTACTGTATTGCATATATATATATATATATATATATATATGTGTGTGTGTGTGTGTGTGTGTGTGTGTGTGTGTGTGTGTGTGTGTGTGTGTGTGTGTGTGCCTGTGTACGAGTGCATTTGTATACATATTACTCATATACGGATATCTAGGGTAGTATAAACCCAAACAAATCCATGTCCAAGTCATCCTGTCATTCCAAAAAGTATTCTACATTTGATTGATCCTTTCAGTAATAAAGAACTAACTTTCAAAGACAATCCTGATATTTCTCTGACATTATGCAAACTAACAGGTGTAGAATGGCGGCTGAGGTGGTTGAAATAGAAAATATCAGGAATTAAAATGAAAGAAACACTTGAAAAATATATCATAGGTGGTTGGGGACTTTTACATCAACGTAAATTTTCTATAGGCAGAATTACTTATGCGTTAATGATAAGCGACGTCCATTTTGACTACAGTCTGTTCTCAACAGGGCATCCGTAACAACCTTACGACGTTGCTTACTTGAAGATAGTGACCTCGTGGCCTCCCCTTCTTTTTGGGGGGCCCAAAGCTGTAAGTGTTTCTTCTAAAACTGAATCCACTTCACTCTAGTCAAGTCTTTAAACTAACTAAATGAACCTCTTCGAAACACTTGGGGGGTTGCGATTCTAAGACATGATTTTTATCTTAACAGTAACAAGAACAATTTATTGAATTGTGTTATCTTTTTCAGCCCCTAACCAGATCAATTTCGGGAATTGGGTTATATCCTTTGATGAGATCAATTTTTTTGCTCCAAACGTTTTATTTTGCTGAATATTTCCAGCCTTATAAATCAATAGTTTGTAATATAAGTAAAATGAAAATGGTTTGGGGGACTCACACACGTGGATAGAGGTCAGCTTCGTCAGAAGCGGGGGAGGTAAGAGAAATGGGAGGATATTACAGAACCAGGATATGTCAGTCAACCCTTAATGGGATCTTGAGGAGAAAAAATCTAAAGGGGGAGGAAAGCTAGGGACACGAAGAAATAACACCACAAAGAGAATACAGGGAGAGAAGTTATAAATTGAACGCATCTGGTTAGTAACTCAATCAAAACCCTCGCGTAACGAACGTCTTTTAGCGGCATGAATTTGGAAAAGGTGACAAATAAATGGATTACTTCCCTCACATTTTGTTGGGCTGTGGTCACTACAAAAATCAAAATTTTCAAAAATCAAGCATGAATGCTGGAACAAACTGGGGGCCAATTCAGCATAGATTTACGCTTGATTTACACTCCTTGAAATCTTAAGAGTGAGATTTGAAAAAATGTCCCTTGTTGACATGAGGAGTAAATGTTGAAAGTTTCAGCTCTACAGCTCCTTAATACGCATGATGCATACATTGCCAGTCAGTTAGACCAACTTCAAAAACTAAAGAAGTAGTATAAATATGGTCTGAATAAATTTCATTTATGACATCACTGCCATTTTTCATCGGAAATCATCTTAGAAAATCAAGTTTCTGGAGAATGTTATTATTAATGAACCAATCAAATTGAAGTCCCAAAAAAGTCAAAAGAGTTGGGATTTTTAAGAAAAAAAAATCTAGTGGGGCACCAACGCCAATTTTCAAACCTGTAGACAAAACAGTATGACCAGGGACGTTGGAACACACAAACTCATACACAAAAACGATCATACGCACACAAGAAAATTGGATAGATTTCTTTGTCTTCTTTTATGGCTACAGTTATTCAACTATGAAAGCAAACACCACATATTTTGGGGAGGGGCGGAAAGAGATTAGTGATGTAAAAGTAGCGCCAACAATAGTAACTAATTCAAAAGTACAGACCTAAGAGATTTTTCACTACACCTGTGTCGTAAAAAAAACAATTTCTGAACAACATAACTAGTCAGACTTGAGAGGACACTATTTTTCTGTAGGTGTTTCATTTTTCTGTCCATTGTAGCGGTGCCTAGTGCTATAAAAAGGTAGCTAACTACAATACTAACTAATTCCAACAAATTGGCGAGACTTTAACGAGCGACAAGATTTCGAAATGACGGGTGTGGGTTTGATTGGAACATCGTGCGAGTCAAGAAAAGCGATTGAAAGGAGAGAAATTGCTATAAGCCCCAGGAGGAGATTGGGACAAAATAGTTCACCATTATGAAAACAGAAAAGAAAAAGAAAATAAAAATGCAAGAGGAAAAAAGCTCTGAACTAATACGACAATGCTGACTGATTCAAACCTAAGTAAGGTGTTATTTTAGAAATAACTCAAAGGAAGTTACATTAGTCCGCTTTCGCCTATCAATATGAATACATACGTATATAAAATAATGAAAGAGTTTCCGTCTTCATGTTTCTATAGATCTACTTATACCTAAGTCTATATATTTCTCCTCGTTTATTGAATTGTCCGTCTGCCTGCCTTTCTCTCTCTTTTCTTTGTCTATACATACAGTACAAGTCAAACTCAGGTGAAAATTTTCCATACTTGCATTATTATCTTGATTAAACTTATTACCATTTGTAATTATAAGATCAGTCATCTTATAGACATTGCAAAAAGCTGAGCAGCAATCGTGAGTTTTCAATGGATCTTTTATTATTTTTGTTGTGACTAAATGTTAAACTCATTGACAATTGATGTGACACAATAGGTTCCAATTTCATTTCTACTTGTTTAAAATGTTTCACAAACGGATGTAAATCAACGGATGTTTTGCCGAAAGATTTTTCATGCCACAGACGTTTCGTCAATTGGGTTTTTTGTCAGCAGTCGTTTTGTTGATGATATCTGAGTTGGATTTTTTTTTCAAACTAAATTTTCTCAAAACATTATATACATGCACGTGTGTGTGTGATTTATATTCAGTCTCACACATAGAAGAAAGGCAGACACATGGTCTGTTTTATTACAGAAGGCAAAGAAGTTTTGTTTAATACTAGATGACTTTAGCAATAACATATTGAGAAGTAAATATTCAAAGAAACGAAGCAGAATAACAAAAGATAAAAAAGAAAAAGAAATGGATGTCTGGCCTGGTTTTCGTTGACGTGATGATTGCAAAACACGAATCCAAATTTCTTACCTGGAAAAAAGAAATAAAGATAAATCATTACTCAGTAAGTGGACCATGCTATATCAAACATTCAACTTTACATAACTTTGTAGAATTCATCTAAATTTAGCAACGAAAAGAAAAACTTACTTGCAACTTCCTCTTTTTTTTCTCAGATGTTCACACAAATCTTTCGAAGAAAGTTTGTCTGTCCCAAGTAAACTGACGTCAAATATGATTTCTTAATCAATTGCCATCAGTTAATTGACGTCATTCTCAGTGGTACGTTATTTCTGTCATCAAAGATTAATCTCATGATTTTTTCGTATCAATTCTCGTGATACATATAAAATTGCCTCAGCGTTAGCAAGCTTGGGATTATAGATCAAATTATTTTTTAGATATAATTTACATATTTAATAGTTTTCTGTCCAGCGACTCTTACTTATGTTTTTTTTTTTTTTTTCAAGTGGTAACACTTTATCCACGATCTACATTCCAGAAGCCACTCTTATCCGCGATTTTCTTTTCAGTTGAGTGTGGTCACATCATTAGAATTCCGTTCTTGATTAATGTGACTAATCAATATCTGCAGTTTATGGGATAGTGTAGATATGACATATTAGTTGGGTAGTACAAATGATCAAATTTACTTCAATACTAAGATATGTTACAAAGAAAGATCCATACTATCGGGGAGAATAGAACAATAAATGCAGTTGTATTTAGTCAAATCTAGGATGAGCTCCTGAAATTATTCTCACAGATGAGGATGTACGATTGTCACTACACACACACACACACACACACACACACACACACACACACATAATGTATATATATATATATATATATACACACACACACACACATATATATATATATATATATATATATGTGTGTGTGTGTGTGTATATATATATATATATATATATATATGTGTGTGTGTGTGTGTAGTGACAATCGTACACACACACCTACACACACACACACACACACACACACATATATATATATATATATATGTGTGTGTGTGTGTGTATGTGTGTGTGTGTGTGTGTGTGTGTGTCACCCTAATAGACAGCAACAAATGGATTTAGAGTGGTGAAAATTTGATCATTTATTCCTTAATATGTCTAGAAGAAAAACTATTTCTTTGTTTGATTTTTTCAATCCTCACCCTTAAGTTGTCTTTGAGTGTGTTTGTGTGGGGCGGTCAATTTACAATGTAAGTTCATGCTAAATTTGTCATTAGTTTATATTTGCTTACTTTTTAAAATCTAAAAGAAGTAACTTATTGATCATCCCCTACACGACATACTATAAACGACGTTCATCACGTGGCAGTTTTTATTGGATAACAAACCAGACCTAAAACCTAATTTTCTCAGTTGAATGGTTGTTCCAGGTATTAAAAATCTCAGTTCTTTCTGAGTTTGATAACATCAGTCATATGTATATTGAAACGATGTCCATTGGGAAACATACAGCCTGTATAACGGTGTTGAAGGTCAGATCTGCTACACCCTTCTCTCTTTCTCAATAATTGAGATATGGATTGATCCTTTCAAAATAATGGTTGAACAAGTCCATATCTGATGGTCACTCGGTGAGTTTTCGAACTCATCATAGTATGAGATAAAACTGTTAATCATCACTCCACGGCCGGCAAGGCATCACTATAGTGATTGTTACACGATGCCTCAAATAACAGGACACCATCAGGGGAGCAAACTCACTACCGTAGTAATTGTCTATGAGTCGAGGTAGTTAAGCATTGCTCTACACCCAAGTGCAATTTAATCACCGCTACCAACAATAGACCAGTTTAATTGATTATGCAGGGTATAGGTTATTCGCCTGTTCTGAGATCTTTCCGGACTTGGCAAACCCCTGTTTATACTGAAAACTTTGATTTCTGAGAATATATTCTCTCAATGAGCGGAGAAGAGGGGTTTTTTTTATCAAAATCTCACCCTTAAATAACTTTTATGGGGGTTCAATTTACAATAGTCTTTTAGTTTGTATGAAGCCATGTTCACAATTCTTCTCTGAAAATTTGTACATTTAGCCCAAGAAAAGCAAGAAAATTAATTCTTTCAGATACCATCCAAACCTATTTTTCTTCTAAATCATGAATACATGATTAAACCATACTTTCATCAAAGTAACTTGATTTTACCATTACCATAGCTAAATTTATGAGATGAAAAGAAGCATATAATAGTTACAGTGGTTTATAATTTCCTTTGTAGTACTACTCGATTTTATTTTCTGCCTTTCAACTCACAACACTGGTGGCAGTGAAGTAAAATTGAGGGTGATATACTTTGTCCTCGCTTTGTATAATCTGTCACGAAAATCTAAACAGTTTTGGTCAGGCGGAAAATAGAGCTTACGGTATCATTACTTAGGATGCATGACAATTTTGTTATTGTTAGAGACGGGACTTGTCCCAGTTCTGATGCAAGTTTAATTCAATCATAATGATTTTATTTCAGCTCAACTTTTTCCATTAGTATTTGATAACCCATTATTGATCGGCATATTCTTTTGCCAATTTTTTGCAGAACCAAGAATCAGTCAATAGATCCCGCTTGAGAGAGAGAGAGAGAGTAAGAGAGAAAGAAGGGGGGGAGAAGAGAGTATAATATCAAGACCCACAAATGTAAATAAATGACTGGCCATTTTCTCTTCCGAAGAAGAATGTAAAGCCAACAAAAGCAAGAGTAAGCATAACCAAAAAGAAACGGGCAGAAAATACAAAGAAAAAAAAATGAAACAGAGCGTTTTACTTATGTATTAGCTTTTACATTCTTTCAAACACAACGTGAGTTTTGTTGCATCAGACGCAAAAAAAAGAGAATATGTCTGGGTCTTTTCAGGAGACCAGGCATTGGTGTTTAGCCTGTTCTTCCTATAAAAAAAAAATGATTCATTCCTAGCAGTTAGCAAAAAAAAAAAAAAAAAAAAGGAAAAACCCCGAAAAAGTAAGATTGCATTTCCTCTCAAGGAACATATAAACCGAAATATAGTCAGATTGCGGTCTGAATAACATGTAACGAGGATTATCGAACCTGTGAACTTGATAGGCGAGCTTCATCACCCAAGCATTTTTTTTTTAAGAGAGTACTTTTTTTATGTACCCAGACAGTAAAACTACTAGATGGATAGAGTTGAAAATTGGCGAATGCAGGTTTTTTATTCTAACATTTAGGATAATGCTGAATTGCTACCGAGAAATAGATTACTGTATCTGAAAAGTTGGTTATAACTATAACTATTTATGCAACTTGCAATTACTTTTTGAGCCTCTATATGAGACCCTAGTAGGATAGATTCTATTAAGTTTCATAAATTATAAAAGCATCACAAAAGGTACACCCGGTCGATTAGAGATACAATTTTTGTGAATATATGATTAATTGATATGATTTATGTGGAATGCTATGGTACACATATCCAGATGATGCAAAAATTACCTGCAAGATTCTGGAACAATGTTAGATTAATCTTAGGAGTGTCTCTGAAGTTACCGCAGCTCTTTCGCAAATGCAGCTTGTCACCTGAAGTACGTGGTTTAAACGGCTTCAGAAGATTCTGAATCTTGGAAAATAGAGATTTCACATGGACTTCCTTAACGAACATGTCAGCTTTTAGACTCTTGTCTTTCTTTAATCGACACCGAAAAGACGAGATAGTCACAGGTGAGAAATAATGAATGTATCAGAAGGATCAAAAACTAAGATAGTCACACCTAAATTCAAGACTGCCACCAATATACTCCTTAAGGGAAGAATCTTCTCTGTTTGAGATTCAAAACATGTGCAATGCAACAGAGGGCAACTAGGTTGTTTGAATGGTGCAGAAAGAACAGAGAGAAGCTTTTTCTGGGTAGGGAAGACCTAAGGCTTATCTTGGTATTGCAAATAAAATGCAGAAATCAACCATGGAGCTAGTATGTGGAATTCTTCAACCCGTGGCATATTTCTAGACCTCTCACCTTCAGAATATAACTGCTTTCGCTACATGCAACATTCTCAGTCTGGTTAGAGGATCTAGTAATTGAAGATGTCAATCATAATTCCTCAGAGAAATCATATCAAAGGCCACGCTGTTCTCTTATGTTGAAATGACACAGTAAGCTGAAAGGTGGTGTGAGATCAAAGAAACGTTCAGAAAATGTTTTTGATGATTGAATAATGATGCCAAGAATTTAGAGAAATAAAAGATTTTGTTGAAGAAAGTACTGGAAAGTATTGCATCATAGTAAAATTTAAATGAAAGACTTGGCTACTTTTCTAAACTTCTTTTCCTATAAACATTTTCGAAGAATACAACTTATGCCTTCATGATTTTTGACTTTTTCTTTTGAAGATCCATACTGCTAGAAAGATAATTGAATTTCCTGGTTGCTTATAGTGTTCGATTTGGTTGTATCAAAATAAGAGGAGAGATTGAATTTAGAGCAGGAAATTAAAAATGTCCATGCTGAAGTATTTTTTGAAATTATTCCCGAATTCACATGAGTCTTAATTAAGTGCAAGCTGCTGTGAACGTTTGTTACAAAATCAGGAATATATTTACAAATCTTAATAATATGAAATACATTTTGATTTTGATTATGTTTTTAAAAACCCTTCATCGGAACTATCAAAATAGGTTTCTTCAGATTTTCAGTTGGTACAGCTGGTTTGTTGGCAAGCAATGCATTTATCACGCATACTGACTGCACCAACGGAGCTAGAGGGCTTGAATTTCAGCATTTCCACCTTAAAGTTCAGAAAAAGATTTTTTTACTTTTTGAAAATTCTACTCCACTGCGACCAAATCGAACACCATAAGTTACAAGTTACTGCAGGGCAGAGTAAACAACAGTAAATTAAGCTAAATTGTCTTTTTGGTTTGTTTCCAGTCATGATCAAACTTTGTTTTGAAAATCTGAAATTATCTATGATCAAGGCCAAACGCAAAATGAAAGAAGTAATTTGATCATAGTTCACTCCTTTTTCCATTTTCAATTAATCATCCCCAACACGGTCTACCGCCATTAAACGTTGGTCACTTAACGGTTTCTATTTGATGACTAACCAGGCCTGTTCCAACATTAAAGTACCCTCTCCTCCAATGGGAAATGATAAAGTTCATTATATTGAGAAATTGATATACCCTGCTTTTCGAAAGTTCGCTTCGAAAAGAGAAAAAAAGATCCCCTAAGTATTGGTTTAGCTTTCTATCCAAAAATGTGTGTAGCGAAGAAGCATTAACCATCAGTTTATTTGGGGGGATTTTTTTGAGTATCCTCAGACCCTGGTATAACCTATTATGTCTGCCTGCCTCAATGACGAGGGCTAAGGTTCGTTGAATGGTTGATTGCTTAACATCATGTATTTCATAAATAGTCACTCAAAACAAAAATTGCGATTGAGATGATCTTTTGTTTAATTTTGTCCAATTTCTGACCCAGTGTTGAAAATATTCAAATTTTTAGAAAATTCTTTCTTCACGTATGATAATCTTGTGTTGCAGATCAAGATGTGATTTTTCTGAATTTTCTATTTTGAAAGAGACTGCCAGTATCAAAAAATTTCCAAATCGTAAATAAATTGGCAACCCTGCTCCGAACATCCTGCAAGTCAGCCTGTATCATTTTTCTGTAATCATTATTTCCTGACAATCGTAGCAAACATGTTACGCTAGGTTATTATTGGGTCTAAGAACGCAAACACGAATAACTAAATAAGATAATGGTAATTGCTTTTTTATTGAAGCATAAATCATTTTGTCCCACAAAATTTTTATACGAACGTTTTACTGCAAAATAGCCGGCAGAATCTATAATTATAGACTGCTCCTTTGTAATTACTTCGAAGTTGTTGAGGTTAGCAACTGATGTACTTGTATCTTCAAACTTATCGTCTAAAATGTTAGTTCATACTTTTGGGATTTTTCCCAATACGGGCAAGACCACTGTTGCTTAGAAAAATAGGTTTTTGATATATGAGACTCAAAACGACATCAATATTTTAACGCTAAATTCAAATGAGTGAAAAAAAAAGGGGAAAAATAGGAGTGATTTACACGCTGAACCAAGTGGCTATATTTCCCGAAGCATAGTGAAAAATAAAATATATGGCAGAACACTACTTGAAGGGTATCATTTTAAGAGTGTCACACAAAACTATGACAGAAATAGAAGAAAACGTTTGTCTTGAGCACATCGATCAGAACTGCTTTAATATGTCTTCAGCGATGAACCAGGGGTCATAGAATAGTTCGGGTCTTTCATTGTCAGACACCCTCATCTGAGCGACTCAGCCGGTGTTGATCAAAATGGCGCGCTCATCCACGCATCCCCCGTCCACATTCACAACTACGCCTTTTCTGCAGCTTTGATAATGTTTTTGGTGGCTCTACATGTATGCAGACCACGTTCCTGATGTAGTATAGAGCCAGCAACTTCAACTGGCTCACACCAGGGTTTCCAGCCATTGCTGCAGCGTGCTAATCAAGGTCCTGCATATCTGGCCCTTTTCATTTTGTTTGCCTCTTCATTTCTGACCTTCCAGGGGACAGTCAGCTCCAACAGTACAACCTGCTTTGGACAATATATTGTTAACATATATATGATGCTTTTTTCATTGGGGTACAAAATCATAATCGACTAAAGCGGGCGAAAAGTTTAGATAAAGATGATAATGATGTAGGAGCAGCTTTCGAATAAATCATTGTATGAAAAAAATGAAAATTTTTACTCAAGTAAATGAAACAAGGAAACCTGTTCAGAAAATTAGGGGGTAATTATAGCAACAGTATGTCTCAAAAATTAAAAAAATAAGGAGAAGATCTTATGCTTCAGTGACAAAAACATCATGGTAAATATGATATCCACAACAAAGAATCTGGTTTGAAAAATATCGATGTCTAATCAGACCAACATATCGAAGAAATTTTGACGAGAAAAATGCAGGAAGGGTAGAGCGACCAAAACGTTGTGGTATAGAATAATAAAAATAAGAAAACCTATTTGGAAGACCAAAAATATATAGTGTAGTGTCTGAAATGTTTTTATAAAGACAACTAAACTGCTCCGACTGAATCAATGTATAATAGTAAAAAGATACTGTCTCAGAAATCGAGACAGAGAAAGAAGTAGCAACAGCTGAAACATTGTGGTAATAGCAACCAAGATGAGAAAAATGATTAATTGGGTAGTTGTAAGAAATTCGAGTATAAATAATTATTTTCAATATTCCTGCAATTCGTATTTCTTCATCACAAATCCTATACAGTGCATTCCTACAAAAGAAAGACTGAAACGAGTTCCGTTATTCCGAGGAAAAGTAGATTCACACGCATTTATTCTCATAGAAATTGATTATTGGAGATTTCTTTGGGATTTCTGCTGAAGCAGCAATCCGATAAATTGGTCATTTGGACTGCTCATGATTGGTTCGGAATGATTCGCTCTTGTTTGGCCGAGTGTGGATAATGATTGATTTTAAGGCTGAATGGTTGGAGAAATTGGGTTAGTTAGTTCAGCACCCCGTGTCGTTGATTGCTTGCGCTAAGAAGGATTCAAGATAATTTCAGATACGGTACCTGAGCAACTGGCTAAGGCTAAGGACCAGAGCCAGGGATAGGAGGAGGTCAGAAATTACGTAGAAATTGAGTTGGCTTGGACTCTAGCTGTACATCCTGATGGAATGAATTTTGGCAGGAGTTTTCGAGACAGGATGTTTCTACTATTGATTGAATCCTTCAGATTAGTATCCTCGTCTCTGCTGTATTCATCAGAACATTTTGGTAACTGTATCCTTCAGGATAGATATTCTCTCTTTGCCTGTCCGTACGGTCATCTGTCAGAAAGTTTCCGAGTGCTTCTAGTCAGATTTTGGGGCTACAACCTCAAAAGTCTGCCACTAAGCACAATCAAAAACGTTTTAGATCTCGTTTTTTTCAAGTGCTTTTTTTCTAGTGTTATTTTGACCAACAAATCATACGATAGTATTATAGTTGGAAAATTTTACGTACTACAATCAATTTTTCCTCACGGTACGGATTTGGATCTACGGTGAGTCACTGTGTATCACTGCAGTACCTGGCCCAATAGATCCCCACTGTATGCCCAAAACTTTTGACTCTGTGCCGTAGAAAGCAGCTGAATATCGAAATACTTTGTAGTGCAAACATTGTTTAGCAGAGAAGTCTCACAAACATCAACGAATGAAGTGTATAAATTCACATAGGGTGCAGCATACTTGTAGCTTTGTGTTTTACGAGACTGTTGTAACTCGTCGAAGAGCCATGGTTAGTGAGTCAGTCTCACAAAACTGTGTTGTTGAACTGTACTCATTCCTCACAGTATGCCCTTGTGATTCGCTGTAGAGCAATGGTTGGCAAGATACTCTTGCAGACCGTCGAAAGAGTTTATGCGTTCCACGTTATCATCGTTACTTTTTATGACAACGCTCTGGGTCGATATACTCTTTGCTTGCCAAAGCAAAGAGTGTGAAAACCCAAATAAACAATACATAAATACGATTGGAAACCTGGCTTCTGCTTGGTTTCGTACGCTAATCTGTGGTTACAGTCAGAAGATTCAGTAAAGAGGAAGGTCCTCTTCGTTAATTCTCTTCTAGTTTTAAACCAACTGAAAATTGAGTAATCTATTCAAATGATTGGTACCCTCTCAAGCAAGATCAAGAAATTCTGATTTTATTCAAAACAGACAGACACCATTCTTATCAAGGAATACAAAAATTCGTATTTTTCCTTCTTACGTTGCGAAGACTTCGATCGACCACTAATTCTTACAAAAGTGGATTGTGATTCTTCAGGCAATGACTCATTTAAAATTTAACTTTGCTGCTTGCATCTGAGCCAATATTTTACAATTATTAGTCGAGCCATCATTCGGTTATTACGGACAAAGTGGCATCAGCTCTACCGATATCCGCCCCACAAATATCAGAAAACGTCAATCAAAACTGTAAAAAAAAAAAAGATTACCAACATCAAAATAGATTCCTTCAAGTTTTTAGTGGGTCTGACTGTCTCTGGATGTGTCACGCGTACAGACTGAGCCATTAGAGCTCTATGTCTGGAAAATTAAATATTTACTCATTGTTATCCTGAGAAGAAACAGCTTTTGTTCGTTTTTCTTTCTTTTCAAATACCCCAACCAAATCAGTTTCTTTTTTTTTTTTTTTTGCTGGGGTTCATTTCTTTCTCCTCAGAGAGATTCTGTCAGTGTTCATACATTTTGTTTTTTTGTTCTTTTGAGAATTTGAATTTTTCCAATGATCAACGCTGAACAAAAGATAAGGGAAGTAATATTCATTTATCACCCGGGTTTTTAGTTTTTGTTTCAAATGATTAACACCAACATGTCATGGTTGAAAGATACATTGGTCACCAGACTGTTTCTGTTGAGTGACTAACCGGATCTATTACGAAATGTAAGTTATCTTTACAAAGCGAATTTGAATGCATAATAAGTTAGCTTACATAAGAGCGTATGTAAGCAAATATGTACCTACCAGTTGGTGTATGGTGTATTTAATAGTGGAATAGTCAATTCATATGCCTTACGGTAGTGGTTAACTTTACAACAATTTTGATTCCCACAACCTAATCTACTGCAGTATGCCTGAGAATGTAAAGTTTATAAAATATCAAACAGAAGTTGGTAAAATATAAATGAATATTATACATCCCAATTACTGACAAATTTAGAAAATTATGCTTTTGTTATCTTATTTTAGTACGCATTTTTATGAGTTATATTCCTCAGACGGATAGATTTTAATTCTGAATTTAAGTTATATATCTCGTTGTCATTTGACACTGCAACTCTGCCTCCCTCATGGATTCGTTTAGTCACGTTTAATGATGGTATCTATGTAGAGTCTCAGCCCATGTTCTTGATTATATATAGAAATAAACATAAGAAGGAACACAGACTGAGATTCCACAAAGATCCCATCAACTATTATCACAAAACGAATCTATAACGGAAGCAGTGTTACATTGCCACATTATAGTCGGATAATAATTTCACTATCCTAGAAAATATGAATATTGATACATATATACATCAACAAGTGGTTACTTTAATGAAGGATACAGGATTTATTTTACACAGTAAATACCTTGTCAATGCACATAATGATTTATTCATTTTCTTAAGGCGGATAGATTTCGATTTTGAATTTAAGAAATATTTCTACTTGCCATGTGGTCATGCAATGCAGCTTCTGCCGTGGGTTCGTGTCGTGATATTCAATGATGGTATCTACTCATAAAAAAATTGTATATCCATACATTGGTATAACAATAAGTATGTCGCCTTGTGAAGGAAAAACATTTATTTCACACAACAAATGTTTTTTGTGGTAACATACATTGTCAATGCACATAATTCCGTAGTGAATATAAATCATCAGGATTGATCATTATAAAGTGAAAATTTCGGATCAGGATTTAATCAATAACTACATGACATGCTCTTTTCTTTCTTTCCGCGAGGATCCATCGATAAGTAGGTTTCAATTATAAGATGAACAGCTTACTGGCCTAAGCTGTAGATATACTTTCTGCAATACTCATAATTGAATAGCTTATAAAAGTTCAATATTGAGTTGAAGTTATGATTACTGTAGGATAGCTTTCTACGCCCATTGGAATGTGAAAAAAATGTAATCATATATTTGCATACAATACAAAGTACAGCATTTTATAGTATTGGCAAAATGATTGCACACCCGATTCAAAATAGACTAATATCATTTTGAAACTCTATACAAACCACAAAAATGAAAAAATTAATATAGGATCTTATGCATCTTCGATTATGCGCTCATTTTAGTATTTTGTTGATCTTATGTCTCCTCAGATATATTCCAAGCAATTTGATATCCTCTTTCTGATGTTTTTTATCAAGCACAGCCAACACTGTCTTGTTTCTGAGTTGAACGATCATTTCATCCACACTTTCCAAGACGCTGAGGAGATGAATTATCAGTTAAGGTTGAATATACTCCTCCTTGATATCCTCCCTATTTGCAATTCCATCTCAACCTAAGGAAATATCTCTCAGATAAATCTCGATTTAGTACATTCTCCTTGGCTCAAATCATGACAAGTTCCCACGATCACAATACTGGACAAGCACGCACAATAATCACAACTAAAAGAGCTACATGGCCAAATAGAGACCTGTTACGACTATGAATTGGGTTACATGGGTACATAGAAGGATAAAGGAAGTCTATAAAAGGGTTATTCCTCCTGAGGGAAGACTGCAAGGGTGTGTCAAGTTTACTTGAGTCACATGAGGTGAGCAATAGTTTTAATTCTACTTCAGAATATTAAAATGAACACATAATCCAAAATACATAAGAACATTTATTAATATTCACATTTCAGTAGTTGAAATGAGGTTTGAATTTTGAAAAAAGTACACAATCATTTTGACAGTACTGTACATAATATCCCTGGTTTCAAATTAATTCTTTGTGCCAAATTCAAATGCAGATTTTCAATTACACAATGCAAATGAATAGAAAGTTGATGAAATTAATTTCAAGATTAATTTTCCATTCGAATATATTCGCATTTGGCGCACGAACTTGACTTAACAAATAATATTTATTGAATTTGGAAATCACGGAAACAAATTAATGCGTTTTACAAATACAATCGTTGAAAGAATAAATAAGGGAAGCCAAATGGTGAGCCTAATGTTCGGTTTGCGCCCTCCGATATTAAACAGCAAAGTAATAGAAAGGAAAAAATAATTGCAATGAATTCATTTTGTGAACAAGAGTGAAATAATATGCTAATTAAACGTGACATGTGACTGCCAGAATGAGATCTTATTTGAAGTTAATATCCATACATTCACAATATTGAATTATTAATTATGATGAAAAGTACATTTAAAACTATTATTATTAACTTGACCAAAATCTTACTACATTCATAGGTTCATCTAAATACCAGAGAAAATCATGACTAATCATTAAAAGCAATAAAAAGCAAAAAAGACAAATGAGTTTAAAACTGTACATAACTATGGATATAGCAGCAGAAACCAAAGGCCACAACTATATATCAACTGATATAAATGTTAAATTGAACCACATCAATTTTTATTCGTGTATCTCACCTCTCCGAGTCGGATTAATAAACTTTTATATGACATTCAATAAAGGATAGAAAACCGACCAGCTTGGCACATTATCAAAACTAATCTTATTTAGCCTTTTTTTCGTAATTACCTAACCCAAAGCGTACCCTTTCATACTCTAAGTGCATTAACTATTCTAGATTACAGCAAACAACAAAATTAATCAACTCCCCCTGAGATGAAAGAATTAAAAACAATCACAAGACTCAAACATACAATTTCCTCCAACCATCCAATTAGCCTGAATTGGGATGACAACTGACTATTGCCTTTTCTTCACCACTACAAGAAAAGGGTATAAATAACGTACAAGCAATTCTGAATTAAACAGTGGCCTGCTCATTGCAACGACAGCGTGAAACTGACCAGTACGACAAAAATTGAAAGTATCCAACTCCCTCTATCATATATATATATATATATATATATATATATATATATATATATATATATATATATATATATATATATATATACATATATATACATATATATATATATATATATATATATATATATGTAAATGCTTCAGTGTGTATTTGATAGTGTATATGTGCATATGTATGGGCACATATGAACACACACACACACACACACACACACATGCAGGTAAATGAATAGATAAAGCAAGATTAAGACATTTGCACTTATGCTGTTATTCGATAGCTCCAAGATAGTCTACACTTGAGATATTTATCGTCTTCGAATTAATAGGAACGGAAGCCTCCGTCTGGGTATTGCACATTATTCCAAAATACCACAGACCACAGTCAAAGCCGAACAGTCGCCTGAGCCATCGCTAGAGTTTTGAAATAGTGCGGTAATCATTTGAATCGGAAATTCGAAAATAATTTGATTTGGTATTTTTGTTAGTTCTCCGGAATGGTGCCCACGGAGATGTCTGATACGATGTTTTGCCAACGATTTCTTTTCATTGGTAATGAATTTTAATTAGGTACGTCGACGTGATATAGACAGACATTGGTTTTAGCTCGGGGTGAAACCAAGGATTAGAGTATTGTTTTTTTTATTGGTGATATCTATTGCCGTTTGTAATTGTTACATAAGATGCTGACAGATAAAAAAAAAACTCGGATGGATAGACTGATAGAAAATATAGGAAATGATATTTTCTTTCTATTTATAATATTTATTCTTAGGAGTGATTTCACACTATTTGGATCGATAGATAGATCAGAAGGGAGAAAGAAAACGCGTTACCTTCCAGTCACTGGATGAAATTTTGGGGACAATGCAGCTTTTTTGCATTTAATGTGAATTCCCAAAATAAATGTATTGCAAATTAAGAAGCAAAACACAGACACACAGACACACAGAGACACACAGACACACACACACACACACACACACACACACACACACACTCTCTCTCACACACACACACATATCATGAATACAAAAAACATTATTATTGACTATATTATCTATCCAATTTGGGCTTTTGTATCTCTGGTGTCTGTTTAGCTCGATGTTAAGAGCAACGCTTCGTTGAAGCAGTTACCATATCAGTTGCAACTTTGATTCCTGAACGAGGCCCTATTTTCTGAAACTGTTTATTTACCTAGGTTGTCTAGACTAAGTGATACATTTACAGTGAAACAACAGGAGACCATTCCAGATAGTGGTTTCTATGTAATATAACGTATCCATATTTATCAATTTCTTGATACATTACTGTCGTGTTTAAAACGAACAAATAGATCTAGAATGAGTGAGTTGAGGATGTAGCTAAAGCAGTTTTTTTGCTTTTTTTTTTTTGCTTTTGCATCACCGGCGGCCGTTCAACTCAATGGTAAGAGCATTGCTACGTTGAAGGAGCTATCCTCTCGGTTACAAGTTCGATTCCTAAACCAGCCCCATTTCCTTCAATAGTTTATTCTACTTACTTGATCTAGATAAGGTGATACATTAACCATGTACCGACAGGTCATATGTTATAATGCGATGTATGATCATTATATGTACAGTCAAGAGATATTTACCGCTTTAAACACTAAACACATTATTAAACTTTGTCATTTTTTTTTCTCCAATCACTTATTTCCCAATAACTATTACTGTAATTATGTAATTTCATCCTGAGTTTTTTCTGTTTTACACATACGTTGGTACTATACGTGAATTTTCTCTTGTTGGATTCATCAGTTGTTTACCATGTAACCGTTTCGAGGATTTAAAAAAAAATCACTTATATTATCATAGCACTCTAGCTGTGTTGATCAAATAACCTCTCCCTTTCAGCAATTATTTTGATGTATATCTTATGTCATATATATATAGTTAGTAGTTTTATGCAGGGTATGATAATAATGCATAGTATATGATTGTCATTTTATACCACACATCAAAAACGTATTTAACGATAAAGATCAGTGCGTATATCGAAAGACATGACTCGTTCCCCGTGTCACTTCTATTGAGAGTTCACCCATATGAATACCAAATTCATTGTGGTGGTTTTTAATGTTAGTCTGCATGTAGCGGGTAATTGAGATTTTTTTGATTATCTTCATGCAGTAAAATACAAAAAAAATGTAATTCAATCACAGACCCCCCCCCTCTCTCAATTTGTAATTGCTCGTCCCATCACAGCGTGTAGCCAAAAGACGTTGGTCACGTGACAATCTCAATTGGTTAACTGTTCAGACCTATATCTGTGTGTGCGTTAATATACACCGATATATTCATACACACAAGAAGATGGAGAAAAAAAAATCGAAATTCAAACAGCGAATTTCCCTGGAAGCAGCTTGAGTGGGGAATAACGAGGCATAATGTAGAATTGAGGGGGGTCTAAAGGAGGTGGGGTCGAAGACATGATGAGTGTTGAAATGTGTCAAATGGTTTGGTCTGCATTTTTTTTTTCTATCAGATCATCTTATTACACGGACTATTTTGCTTCTCTTATTATTGGTTGGAATTACGTTCAAATTTGAAATCGATACTTGAGAACAAAGAAAAAAAACTTGGTCATTAAGCACAAAGCTCTTTTCATCTCTCCATATTACTCACACATTACTTGAACATATATATATATATATACATATATATATGAATATTTTTGAGCATAAATAAATATATATATATATCTATATATATGTGTGTGTGTGTGTGTAAGTGTGTGTGTATATATATATATATATATATATATATATATATATATATATATATATATATATATCTTGTTTTAACATGAATTTATGTATACATATATGTATGCACATTATTTGAATATATATATATATATATATATATATATATATAAATACACACATATATGCATACACAATTTTCAAATATATATGCATATGTTTACACATATGATTTGAATATATACATCTATATATATATATATATATATATATATATATAGAGAGAGAGAGAGAGAGATAGATAGATAGATAGATAGATAGATTGAATGATTGAAAGATTGATAATGAGAGAGAGAGAGAGATAGAGATATGTATGCTTATATATACTCAAGCATCTTTCCCTACAGACTCATGCACACTCATATATACACGTACATGCACATATAAATATACAGAATATCACTTGAGGAACATTTGTGGTTATGCACTCATATGTCTATATAGATTATAAATATATATGTTATTGTATTAATGTGTCTTTGAGTATATATGTATATATATATATATATATATATATATATATATATATATATATATATATATATATTAGATATAGATATTGGAGTGTGTGTCTGCCACATTGAAATACATTGTGAAAAATTCGAAAAATAGAAGCAGAATGAGATCTGGTTAGTCCTTTGATAGAAACCATCAAATAATAAACATCTTTTGGCAACATGCTCTATCAAGACATTGGAAGAAAGGATAATTGATGAATAAGTTACGCTTTTTTTGGGAACAGTGATCACATAAAGTCAGAGTTTTAAAGACAAAAAACATGCAGGCACAAAATAGGGACCAATCTAGTATAAACTCACATTGCCAACTGACCCCCAATTTGAGGGAGAGAGATTTTCGAGAACATTTTTTGAATAGGGAGTAAATGTTGAAATGTAAAGCCCTCTAGCTTCATCACTACGGCTTGTATGCGTGATACATACATAGTAAGCTAGCTGCACCAACTCAAACATTGGATGGAACCAAAGTTGGCAGTTTCTGCAAGGGTTTTGGTTGACTGTCTCTTCAATACAGTCAGGTCAATCGAAGAAGGCAAAAGCCAGCTAAGAACATTGACTTATATACATGATAAAGGTCACTGTAACATTTCATTGTTCTTTCCACCCAGTTCACGGCTGAATATAAAATAATATCTTATATCCAGTAACTCGGGTAATTTTTACATTATTCATTTTCTTTCTTTCCCTTTCTGCAATATTTAACTCAGCCCTCTGTAGCCGTAAATTATTTGTATTCTGGAATGACGTATAGCTCTATTATTTCTGGATGGTCTTCACTTTATCTTGCCAATGGTTTATTATCATGATGTACTAAGACGAATATCTAACGACCAATAAAATGCAAAAAAAAAAGATGAAAACTTGCCAGAATTATTAGTGAAATCACTTTATCCAATAAGTTATAACAGACTACAAAAAGTCTTGATAAAAAGCATCAATAAGATGTAGAAAAAGACTACCTAAGAAGTGATATAAATACTTATACTCATAATTTAAATAATTGAAGTCAGAAAATTTCAATAAAAAGAAACGATAAGATGAAAACTATTCCAAAAAGTTATTGCAAAAAGATATCATTGAATAATTCAATTGATCGAAGCAAACAGAAAGTTGTTTAAAAAGCATCGATAAGATGCAGAAATTTCAACTTGGGAATCAACAGGGAAAATACTTCTATTCAAAAGTCAAACGATGAGAGGAATCAAAACGTTGCAATCAAAAGCAAAAAAATGATGAAGGGGAGTCAGACCAATAATTATAAAGTGCATATTCTTTATTTCAGAATTCAAGATTATAGGAAGCTGTAATGTAATCGCAAAAATACATTGAGTGACAGACTCATTATCATTAGCCTTCGTTGTTAGACAGAAACTTTCTCCAGGATTCATTAGACCTCTCTATCATCAGCGTCGCGGAGCCAATATTTTCTGAACTTGTCAAGTTTTTAACGCCTTCTTATATTTTGCTGGTCACAGTTTAGCACATTTTCTTAGACAATCCGTGGAGGATATTGTGATGCCAATCGGTTGTCTGACATTTTCTAATGGATTCTATATCTCACTCTTCCGTTTCTATTCAATATATTGTGCTATCATGTGATATTCCTATGTTATGTAAAACCTGGTTCTCTCATGTGCACGTTGCATAGTTTCCATTTCGAGGGTCAGTCTTTGAGTCAGGTTCTATGTTTCAGCTCCATGGGTGACTATCGGTAGAATAAAACTCATGTGCATTTTTGTTTTTAAAAGTTCAGCCTCTTTTACCAAAAGCTTGCCATCCCTGAGTTATTCTTCTCTTGATTTTCACTTTTTTGAAGATGTCATGAAGATTCGTAGTCCAAGGTAGAGGTAATGATCATCTTTTTCATGTCCGTTTTTTTTTTCATCTGAAGTCCAATTTCCTTGTGTTTTTTATTCAGTTTAGCTAGCATTACTTGGACATGATGAGAATTCGTTTCTGCAAAAAGTATGATTTTGTCACTAAATCAAAGATTGCTCGGGTATACGCTGATTATTTTGATTCCTTAATTTCGCAGTGTAACTTTCGGTGTAACATCTCGAGGCAAGCTGTGATGAGTGTGGATGAGTTGGTATCATCTTGTCCTACTCTCTTTTCGAGAAAGAAGGGCTCTGAGTTTAATCTTTGCGTCGGTAGATATTTGGCAAGACTGATATATACAGGGTCTACGACTTGTTGTATGATACCACCGATAACCTTACGATATCCATTGAGTTGAAGACCTTTTTAAAGTTGACAAAATCCTTGACATGCCCTGTACAGGATACATACATAAGAAACTATGACTGGCAAAGAAGATGGTGTCTCAAAGTTGGCAAACTTAGAAATCATTAGTGCCCATGATTGGTTAAGCAGTTCTTGGTATGATCTATGCCCAACGACGGACGATAACACTATATTGAACAGACCATATCAGAAAAATTCCAACTTGGTTTGATGATTCCATCGTATGAGCTGTCGATCGGTAGGCCAGCTAACAATAACCACCAATAATGTCATGATCATCTTATAATTATGTTGCACTTATATCTAAATTGTAGAGGAACATCGCTGACTGTATGGTTGTTAACTCTAGTCATATCAAATGTGAGATAATCTCGGAAGTGTTTATAATTTTGAAAAGAGTCATTGACATTCAAAGAGTTTTTGAACGATTGAATATCGGGCAATTTGTGATGTTAAGAATACGTTTCTATCGAACTATTCTACGGCTTCCTTTGGGTGAAGTATCTGAATGATATGCTGGTAAATATAATTTTCCAATGGTAGCAACAAAAAAACCTTGGATTTGGATGATAATTTTTCTTTCCATGTTAGGCCTGATCGATAAGAACGGAAATGCCATAAACAGTCGAAATACATAGATCTGGGAAGCTTGCCCATATCTGAAGTGAGAAAGGTTAACACTATTCTCTATGGGAAGAAACCTGTTATTTATTGACAGGGGATGCTATGGAAAACTGAAAAGAAAATAAGAAGGAAGCCCATACCAACATGTCGACGGAGTGTACGTCAAACAAATGCTGAGTTCGATCCAATATACCTATCGCTACTCAGCTGGGGTTGGGTAATGAAATCTAATCCAACTCTAACAAAGGAAGACAGAGATATCATCCAAATCCAACGATGTTGCATTGCTACCACTGGAAAATTATATTTACCTCTTTCTAAGAGAATACCTAAAGAAAGCCGTAGAATGGATCAACCAAAACAATTCGTTAGCCAGCCAAATGTCAATTGTCTTAAAAGATCTGTTTGAACATCTCGGTAGTTAATTCAAACACCTACACCATTATTGTCTTGCATTCAATCATTCCTCCTTGCTTCCCAAACTGAGAGATCTAATAACCGGATTAGAGTCTAAATAATCTTTTAATCCACGCCTCTCCATAGCGCAAACTAACGCCTACCATGCAGCGATGGTTATCACGTTTGCTAGACAGACCATCCAGAAGTTTACTGAGTTTTAAATTACTGGGTGACCCGCTCTTCTGACTCTGGTCAGATTAAGTTGAGCTTAGCACAAAGGCGCCCAACATAGCCGACTGGTTATCAGGCTTGTCTCAAACCAGACGATTTTATAGTGAGTTATTTGCTGTCGAAATTCCTAGCACATCTGGCGCTGTGCCTGATTGAACTAAACTCAACAAAAATTCTGCTAGATTTCAGATGAAATTTTGTGCCTGATCTTTTCCTACTGGCTTTACTATCCCACGGACACCAGTCAGTTAGCCTTTTACTCAATCTACTGTCTAAAGATCCTTGTTGACCTTTTTTCCATTGCTCTATCCATTGACTTCAGTGCAGTTCTGAGTTAGTTTTCGAATAATCTTATGAATTCCCAGCTCTTCTGTGCGCCATAGCTAGTAGCATACATTGAATACTTCACGTTTCAAGCATGTTGGCAATTTGCTTTTCAGTATGTCTCTATTTGTACCAAGTGTTTTCCATCCTATCCTTATACGCTGTCTAAATCCAATTTCGTTGAATTCCTCTAGTTTTATCGCCTGACTTAGGTTAATGTATCCTTCAACTTCTAAGGTTTCACCGTTTGCTATCATGATTTTTTTTCAGGACTTTATCATTGAACATTACCTTTGTCTTTGCCCTGTTCATCTTGAACCATATTTTCCTGCTTCCTCTGTTTAGATCACTTAACATTTTTTATCATTCTATTTTTCTGATATCAATACAATCTCGTCGTTGTATCTTGATTTGTTCAAATTTTCTGTTCTGCCAGTTTTTTGGAAAGGTCGCTTCAAAACTTGGTGTAAATATTTTTGGTGATATTATATACTCTTGTCTTATTCTCTTTTCAGTGTTTATCCAATTAACAGCTTCCTGAAGTCTAATTACTGCTAAATAATCTTCGTATATATTAAATACTTTTATATAATTCTCTCTCTTCCACTGAATTGAATACTGTCGTGTCTTCTATAGAATCAAAAGATTTGTCAGTATGTGCAAACCACGATAAACCATGTATACATTGCAAGTCTATAATGCAGTTTTTATATTTCATGCAACGTCTATAGAAATTCAACCGACGAAGTTCCGTTGTATTCCGAGACGCTTTTGAATACCCGTGGGCAATTGATGATGGCTCTATTCTGAAAATCAGCCCGAGATGTTTAGGTTACGGAATGACTGTCGACCCCAACAGGGGATATCGTTTAATAACAAAGATAAACAAGGCATGTGACATACCAATCACCTGAGTTGATCTTTGGTCTTGGTTGGCGATGACCTGCCTCTCTTTTCTTCATCTCTCCCCAATAGGCTTTAGATTACTTTGTCACAGTGCCAAAAACAAGTCTTTCATGTCAAAGATTATTTACTTTTGTCTCGTTTTCCCTCCCTGATATCTACACTGCTTCTTCCAATCGCAGTTCTCCGGTCGTTTTAACTCTTATTCTACGATCGTTAAGCTAGCAGCCAGGATCGGAAATGAAGACGTTTCCGACAAGATGAATGGAAGGCTTGTCGAAAATATATAATAAGAATAATAACAACGCTCCATCTAAAGTACAATTCAAGAACTTGCTGCATATGAGCGTGTGTGTGCAATTGATCATTCAAAAACTGACCATTGTGCGAAGTGACATTTGTCGAATATATAAGTCAGCACAAAGCGCATTGCAATGAATAGTTCGAAGGTTTTTTTTGATCGGAGGTTCTAGAAAAATCTTATAAAAAGATAAATAAAGGATTACAGAGTAAAGATCATCTTTTTCACTTCCGGTCTTTGAAATTATCTAAATCTAGGTAGAACATATCTAAATCGGCAACTCAGGAGGGATGTGACCGAAATATTTCCTAATTAAATTCTTGCCCCTAAACCTTTGGAACAGGCACTGCCATGGTCTGAGGAATTCGAAAAAAGTTAAGACTACATCATTACATACTACCAGCAAAAAACAAACAATGAAAGAAATAACTATCACAGTCAAATATTGAACGACCTTAACATCGAGATGAGATGTCTTGCTAAAGAAATTCTGTTGAAGGGTAAATCAGGTCGGAATGAATTCTATTTATGCCGTCAATAGCGTTTCGTCTTGAAAAGAGTTAAGAGATATGCAGATGCCTTGACATCAAGATATTATGAATAAACCTCAAGAAAAAGTAAGTTTTTGTCCACTCGAAATCAAAAAAACATTATTAGAAGTAGTCTAATGGAGTACTGATACCAATTTCCAAGTCTGTAGACAAAATGCAATGGCCAGGAGCGCTGGAACACACGTACATGGAAAAATCTCATAAGCCCATGCAGATGGAGAGGAAAAAACACTCTGCCATCTTTGGTGGCATTGGCTGTCCAATAGAACTCTATGGCCAATTCGAATGACGCTGTCTGGGTCGGACAGCCTCTCAAGCATAATAGATTCGAGACTGAATCTTGTGGGAAGTTTATTCTTTATTTCCATTCTTTTGTCAGAGAATAAATGTGAACAGCTGAGCATTGCCAAAAAAAAAAAAAAAAGAGAAAAAGGAAAATAAGACAATTCTGGGGATGATCAATGAAAAAGTTACAATCCTCGCCTCTCTGGAGCAGTTATTGCTAAAAAGTCTTTATTTTCAAAGAGATCGGGACACAAACTAACAATTGCAAATTGAACCTTCCCACTTGAAACCTATGTGGAAGGGGATTAAAATAATATCCTTTTCTCGACATAAAGAGTGAATTTTCAGCCTTCTAGATACATTGGTGCGGCCTGTACGCGTGATACGTACACACATTGCCAGTAAGCCAGCAAAACCTGCTTCAAAACTGAAAGAAACCTATGTTTACAGTTTTTGCTGTTGATCTCAAAGGAAATTTCAGTCGTTAACGACTCTGCAGCATCAGACAACGTGAGATAGATTCTTACTGTGAATGCAAAAAGTATCCAGTTTATTTTAAAACGTTTACCTCATCATATTCATATGCCTCCGAAAATGACTAAATTTGGACGAAAGCTTTAAGATTTTTTTAACATAACTCTCACACAGTCAATTTTGTTTCACTATACAATTTGATATGGTATTTTTTATTTACTAATCTAAATTTTGTTGATTTCAAAGCTGTATAAGAATGTCCGAATAAACTTTTCAAGATTTAACGGAAACATTTTGTACTCATTGTATACGTTTTTGTTTTATATGATCATTGACTATAATCTATTGTAGAAATCTCTGGAATATCCAGTTGAGGCAAGTTTCTGCCGTGTTGTATACTAATCAAAGAATATACCGATGTATGAGAACTATACAGAGACAAACTGATACTACGGAGACAAAAAAGCTGCTCTGAATGTGGGTAATTGATGATGATGTCTGTTGATTTCTTACTTTTTGTGCATCATCGAATAGCAGAGATAAAGGAAAGAATAATTACGTTGTTATTCAGTCGAAGGGATAGATATCATAAACAATTAGTAGCCTGGAAAGGGGGAGTGAGCTGTTTGCAGCGTACATGTCAGCTACCCAAGTTCTCTCCGCCTCCTTCCCTTTCTCTCTCTCTCGGTGTCTCTCTCTGTCTCTCTCTGTCTCTGTTTCAGTCTCTGTCTGTCTGTCTGTCTGTCTGTCTCTCTCTCTCTCTCTCTCTCTCTCTCTCTCTATATATATATATATATATATATATATATATATAGTTCAGTTACCAAAGTGATTTGTAAGATTACGAAGACAGACCCCCTTACCGTTGTTGATATTTGTGAAAGCAAAAGGAGCTGTTAATACATTAAAATGAATCCCTTGATTGAATCTTCCTATATATACATGAGAACGAGAGAGAGACAGACAGACAGAGACAGAGAGACAGACGGAGATAGAGAGAGATAGAGACAAAGAGACAGAGAGAACAATCGTTTGCTTGCTGACTTCAATCTTATAGATTCCGAAACAGAAGCATTCTTGGGTCTAAGGATGTGTTTATTTCTGTGCACGGTGATTATCATAGAATCGGTGGCACTGATCAAATTCACTATATCAAACCAAACGGCAAAAAAGAAATTCTTACGATGTAATTTTTTCCATTTGAATTCATTTATTCTAAGAAAAGCAGTAGAAGCGTCAGGCAGAGATAATGCGAACCTATTTTTTTTATTTTATTTGTTCCCACCTAATTTGACCTTTAAACCTTGGAAAAAAAGTCAGCGGTGAGAAAAATATACAAAAGATTTTAGATAGGAAGGCTGTTTTGTGTATCAAGTAACTATAATGTTGCACGGGTCCTTTATTTTCCGTTCACCGTGGGAAATCCACAGATGTGAATTTCTCTTCACCTCGGTGCTTAGGAATCTGACCCTGACCCTACAAAAACAGTTTCCATCTAGCGAAAACCCGAATCCTATCCTTAACCCAATGGAACATGGACATTAGTTAGATGGGGCTATGTGGGTGTCAGATATTGTGCGGTAATCCCCGGGAGGGTGAGTGGGTCCTATCAAGGGTATGTGTGAGCGCAACCATTCCCTTTTCCGAAAAACTTTTTGAAATATTTACTAAGTGTCATCCGCTCTCCCATGTTGCTATATTTGGAGTTTTCTTTCCCTTGGCAATGCCAGGTACCCTAGCTATAGTAAAATAAAGATGGTAGCAGCATCCTATGTCATTAGTTTTCATAATTAGACTCTTAATTAAAATACTGTCCATTTGAAAGTACTCAGTTATGCCCAGGAAGAGCAAACAGTATCTCGCCAAAATGACGAGTAATTCTATTTAAATAATCATACAGTATACATTAAATATGAAATATGGTTTATGCTTTATTTCATACCAGTCGGTGCCTGTAAGTTAATGTAATCTATGTACGCATGCTTGAATAGGTAGATGGATAGATACGAATAGACAAGGAAGGACTTGCTAATAGCTCAATGCATTAACTGAAATGGTGTCATATAAACCATTTCCTGTACATTTACTCTAAAAGCCGTTGATACAAAAAAGGAAGCTGTTCGTTTACTTGTCGCACCGGTATCCATACTGTAGTGGTCATATGTTTAGAACCAAGACAAAAGATTAGTGCCCCTCCGGAAAATGGCTTCATTTCACACAATGGTAGACGACAGGCCAGGTCATGCCGCGTTCCGAAATAGACATCGAAGCGAGAATAGAGACAGAATTATAGCAAATGGGAATTAATACCTCAGAGCGTTGACTACAATCCATTATGGAAGCGTGATGAAAGACAAATCAGCCAAAAGATACATATATCCAAAGCCTTTCACACACGGCATGTACTAGAACAATATGATCTGATTGGTAAATACATGGACGGCAAATAGATTATGGTCCTTTATGATCTCTAATTGTCGTGCATGAAACTTTGAAATTTACTTTAATGAAGACAGACTTTCGAATGTATTTAGGTCTTCCAAACCCGTCTCAAGTTGTTTGTATTTTGTAAATGAAGCGGTGTCATCATTGGTGTGTGATAAGTTTCTTTTGCTTTCATCTTTTTTTAAATGACCGATTGATGAAGAGCTCATAGCTGTAAGTGAACCAAATTTCTTCGATGAAATATCGTCATTTATTTTGAAGTAGTTTTTTTCTATCATCTTATTTTTGTCGTCAAAGTTGTTATAGATATAATAGGGTTAAATTGTCTGACCTTCTTATATAAAAAATATCATTATTACTAACGTATAGCTCCTTGTTCGTAATTTTTTTCATTGCAAAGCATCGTTGTTTTTACGACATTTAAATCATCACCATTTCTTACTCTGTAACGTTCACATAAACATTTGGCCAACGTCTTTTAGTTGCATATTGAGTTAAGAGTGATCAATAAAAAAAAAATAGAAAAGCGGGGGTCAATGGATGAAATCCCTCACCTTTACTTAGATCAACAAAAATTAGTCAAGCAATAAGTATGAACAAAGACCAACACCAATTTGGGATAAATTTAGCACAAACTTACATTGCAGATCGGGTCCCAACTAATAATCTATTCAAGATTGGAATTTAAAAAATGGGAAAAGAAAGATTTTTGTTAACATAAGGTGTAAACGTTTGAATTTTCAGCCCTCTATCTTCTTAGATAAAGCCTGTATGCATCATGAATACATACATAAACAGCCAGCTAGACCTACTTGAAAACCGAAGAAATTTATGGTGATAATTCTGGTTGATAGTATATATTACTGATGTGGCACGTTATGGTTATAAGAGAAAACCATGAGTATCCATAGTTGTATTTTAGCACCGGTTGCATTTAATCCTGTTATTTAGATGTAATGTGATTTTCTTGTTATTGAATGTGTATCTTGTTCTACTAAGAGCTTGCCAACTTAGAGTGATTCTTCACTTGATTTCTTCTTTTGAGGATTTTGTGGACCTATTAGTTGTAGATGTCTACTTTCTTCGGTTCTACGTTTATGATTGTTGCGTCTTCATCCATTATTTGGGTGGGTAAACCCCTGTCAAATAATCTACTTAAAATTTCTCCAACATTCCTCAGCTTGAGAAGAATTGAAGATGAACGCACGCACACCCAAATATACATTCACGCAATGCATCCTCTCTTTAAAGGTGTTTTCAATAATAAAAATTAAATATTAAATAGAGCGGTCTTCAATAACCCTATATTGTTAAAAATCTGTATCAAGTTCATGTGGAGAGTAACTTTATGTTTTCTTCTCTCAGTTCTTCTGGCAAAAAAGGTCGTTTTCATATTGCCTCAGCTCGAACGAACTTGGTATTTCTGTGTCTTGGACTCCGAAATCAAATCCGCAGCTGGCGGCTATGGATTGGGGATTGTCTCTCCTTGATCTCTGCATTGAACTTGTGGCTGCCTATTGAACTTTGCATTTGCTGTTACCTCTTGGGGCTTGTGAGTAGAAGCCCAGATTTATCGCTTGATCTTTAATGATTAATAGTTCCCGCAAGCTATAAACTCATCAGCAGCCTTTTAACGTCCGTCATTTGACAGAAGTCTCTGTGTCAGAACTTTCTGAACTTGTGTAGTTCGTCACGCAATCTCATTTTACCAGCCAGAGTTTTACATATAATTGTTGTGATTCGTGATATCCAGCGGTTGCTTGACCTTCTTACAACATGACTGTTCCATTATCCTTTAAGTTTCATAATGGGTTCTGATATCTCTGACTCCCATTTTTTATAATATACGGTGTTGTCTTGTGATCTCTCCATGCAATCTTAAACATGATTCTCTCCTGTGAGTCTGAGTGCCAATCTCTGTTAGGTTCCAGGTTTAGGCTCCATTACTGACTATCACAGAGATGCATTGGTTGTATACTGCTCTTTTTCTCTTTTGATGGGTAAATCAAATGGTTAGGGTGGATTTTTTCTTTTTTTTTTTGTTTGTTTGTTGTGTTTTTAGTGGAACTAGTCTTTTAGCACTGGCAACGATTTGGATAGAGATTCAAAATAATTCATAAATAGTAACGAACATCAAAACCAATAATAGTTCTCGATCTGCAGACGAAATAACTCGTCAGGACTTTTCCTCTGACACTGAATCGAATTGGGATTCGAGAAAATTCGTACAGGCTGATGATGGCTATGATATCGATGATTGTCTTGGAAGGACTAACAATACCTAGCAAGATATTATTTGAATGGACCATAAATATATATAATTTGTAGATGACTGTCATAGACTTGCTGGCGAAATAAATCTGAAAAAAGACCTCACAGAAAATTTTTTGGCCATTGAGCAAGTAATATTACAAAATCATATATATATATATATATATATATATATATATATATATATATATATATATATATATTAGTCATTTTCTTTTAAACGAAAAAAAAATGAACAGGCTGTTCAAAACCTGCGACGTTGTTCATATAATTCTTGACGGCATTTGATTCTGGAATGAAAGCATGTGTTCAGAGATGATTCCCGTTAATGAAAAAGTTATTATATATATATATATATATATATATATATATATATATATATATATATATATATATATATATATATATATATATATATATATAAAGATAACTTATTAATTTTCCCAATAGATTATATTGCAGTTCAGACTATGATATTCTTGATGCATTGATTTTTAACTATACATCAGTAACAAATGCCGTATGATTGACTTTCTGGTATTTTCTATTATGTATTTTCCGATTTGATGTAAATAAGGAATAATATGACGTAGTATGACGTAAAGAAAATGCCTTGAATCCATTTAAATTTGGTCTGAACGAAAAACCTTGTTGCATTCATTGATACACCAACTTCAGTTGCTATTAAAAGGTCCTATGTTATTATCCGGATGACAAGATTTATAGTCTGAATTGTACCGAACACCGATTATTCATATACTACTGCTAATGATGATCATAATTGCAATCAGGATGAAGATTGAATATAATCATGATTGTAGAGAAAGGTGAATGATGAATATTTTTTATTTCTTTATAATTTTGAAATATTTGACTTCCTCTGTCCCAATCATCCGATAAAATGATTTCAAGGACATTTTTAATACGTAAACACTAGAGATCGATCCGTCACTTGCATTTTCATCAAAAGCTTTTGCGTATGAATTATGTATTAACTGAACAGAAGTGACGATAGTATTCGAAAAAAAAAAAGGAATTTCTTTTAAAAAAATGATCAATATTCTCCTCACTTGTCATCTTCCCATTTCAAATTTTGACCGATTTTGCTGAGATTTGGCTATGATGTTGACAAAAGCCTTATAACTGTGAAAGGGTGAGTTACTGTCGACCTGGTGGTTTGTTTACATTTCGTATGTAAATTACCATATATCAAGGTGGATATTGAACTTTTGATCTGCTGAACCGATTAGAATAGTTATACAGGTTCTTCAGCACCTAATTACTGAAAATATATAACATTTTCAAGAGCTTTATGGTTTGAATGAAAGAAAATAGGGTGTTTCGGAGTTAACAATACCGATAAAGTAGTAATTGCCACCTTCTCTATTTTTGTCTACTTCAACCGTCCACACCCGGGTACCTTCATGTTTTTAAGATTTTTTTCCATTCATTTATTTAACTATGTCAAGTTTTTTTTTTATTTGTTACGTTTCCACCTTTCTTTCTCCTTCTCACTGATATTTCATTTTCATGTCCAACAATTTGCTCTCCACTTAATTTTGTTTATCTTTTTCAGTCATCATATTCTACGATCTGAGTCATTCCTTACTTGCGTGACTTTATCTCATTTTTTTGGTCTTCGCCCCAAATCTAATTTTGAGTAAATTTGCTAGACGAGCCTTCGTTAGAAACCATCAACTGAATCGGTCCACATGGATTTTTTTACTTTGTAATTTTTATTATGTTACAGCCTCTATACTCTACGTCCTTCTGTCTGCCTGAATTAATGTACCGATGAGTTGCTACTATTAGAATACGACAATTTAAACTGTCAATGTAAGTTCATTCAGTTTTCAAGATAACCTGGCTATATGTGTGTATCAAATTCAAGGCCACAACAATGAACTTAAGGGACTGAAATTTTCCATTTTTTTTTTAAATTATCACCCCTAACTTGGCATGCTTCCAAATTACGTTGGTAATGTGACAGTTTCTGTTGAATGACTCATCAGACCTGTTCTACATTGATCATTCTGGGCCATTTTTTTCCTTATCTCTTTTTTTTTATTTATGTTATGGTTGATATACCTCATTCCCTGCGTGAAGATCCGACACAAATTGTTTTTAATCATAGGAGAGGTCCATTTCAGGGTTTATTTTATCAGAATGGTTCGAAAATCCACCCTACGTCAACTTTCTATTCAAATATTATGGAAAGAGTTTATTATCATTATGCACCGAGCCATTCATCGTATTTCATCAACTGTACCCTGTGGACTTTTTCCTGTGTTTGACGCATTATGTAACATTCAAGGATATCGGACTGAAACCTTAATCTGGTCCCTGAAAGCATGCTGTTTTCTTATAACTGTCAAATTGGCATCGATTAACAATATTCAACAGTAAGTATGCCCATCCTAGGTACACATTACTTCTAAGATGAAAATCTTGGGAAATTGGCGGAATAGGGTCTTCATACCCTCATTTCTAACCATTCAGTCTTTTGTATTACTATGTTAAGGTGAGTGAATATCAAAGAGTAATCTGAAAAATGTGTTTTCGAGATTTTAATGACACGTTCGAGGTGCCAGTAGGTGTATTCGAGGTTAGAACGTCAAGATTTTTTTAATGGAATAGATGTACGTGTGTGTGTGTGTGTGTGTGTGGCTGCTGCCATGAAGTTATTCTTATATTATTTGGTAAGTGCTTGGCAGAACTAATGTTGTAGTGCTCCATTATCGCAGTCACTTGAGGCCCAATTCAGTCAATTATATACAGGAGAGCCCTATTTTTTATTTTATTCTAAAATGATTCATTTTGGTAAGTATAAGCCGAGAATGTCAAACGCTTTGCTAAAAGTTTTATGGTATATCGAGGAGCGTTAAGTAGAACCTTCCACTGACTTTGCACGAAAAGCTTATTGATGTGTGTAAATGCAAAATACCCGAAGCAACGACAAATCCTGCCATTCTTAAGATTAGATGGATAATTCGACAAGAGTTGTCAGAATATTTGTTGATCAGCACAGCATAAGAGAAAATGTTGATAATTGTAGTTATAGGCATCAACAATGCTCTTATGTAGGTATATACAAGTTGACAGTCAGCTGCTGCCGAAAGGAGACAGCGTAGAATATGATGGGAAAGCCTTGGCCAGCTTGCATTCTTCTTGCCATTGCTATGATGCGATTACCAAGAACGTAGAAAAGCAAATGTTATCTCTCAATATATAGTTATTTGTATCTTTACATACTCGTGTACGTATACATACTCACACAATCGTGCTTGTGTGCGGGTGTTCGTGGGAGTAAGTGACAGAGAGAAGTTCATGAGGGCTGGTTTGCAGCTGAAATAGCTTCGTAGAGTTGCCAATCAAAGACATATCTTCGCACTAGTTTGACCGTTATACAGCACAAGATTTTTAAAAAGCCAGAAATAGCTAAAATGATGCTTAAACAAGAATTTGGCTAAATTCAACGCAAAAATCGCTTAATTGGCAACATTGGCTGCGCATTTCGTACTAACCCTAGTCGGCAGTACCCGAGCCAGTGTTCCGAGCGTTGACTTTGAAATCAAGCTGGGCTGTCATACAAAACTGTCTCAACATATCTCCTATCCTTTTGTCTAATCGGTTAGGCTCAGCTTTGTATTTATTTAGCTAGTTTTTATCCACAATATGAACATTTACTGCTAGTACTTAAGAAGGTGAAGTAGATACTGGAAAATAGTTCGCTCAATTACTTGCTGCCCATTAAACATCGTGGCATGCCAGTGAGAGTATATTTTTTCAATATATCTTGCGACGAAACAGAGCACTAAGTAAAACTAAGTATAGAACTGTGCCTTCCCCAATGATATTAGCGTGAAGGGAGCATAAACAGCCACTGATTCTGTTTTTGTGCCCATAACACTTGCATAACTACACTAAGCATCTCTCTCTCTCTCTCTCTCTCTCTCTCTCTCTATATATATATATATATATATATATATATAAATATATATATATATATATATATTGGTATACACGCATATATATCCACATGATAAAAATCAGGAATACAGTACAATGCATTTTACATATTGTTTTCAACTTTTCTACAGTGTAGTATGTTCCTAAACTAACAAGTAAGGTCATGGAAAAGTGAACCCCAATGTCAGGGACCGATTTAAGTAAAAATGAAATACTTTCAGTGAGGAAACATATCGCAAAGAGCTAATGCTTTAACAACATTCTGATAAAGAAAATGTCCACAGTATCTCCTACGAATTCATAATATATAACTACCAGCAAGAAAAGCATATCGGTTATTTGAAATAAAAAAAATATAACAAGCAATGACCAAACAAAGAAAAGAAAACAAAAACAGAAAAACAAAAGATTTATAAATAGGATAAGAGGAACATTGTACACCCTAGAAAAAGAGACAACTACTCAGGAACATCCTAGATAAGGATGCAAGATAAATCTTCCATTCACCTGAAGAAGCCCTAACAAGGCAGAAACAAATGTGTTTGTGTAGCCAATCATTTACTTCTTATTTCAAGTATTACTCTTACTCAAATCAACGTTGATCACTGCATAAAATAAGCCCATCACACGTCAGATATTGTATTATATGATATTGTAGTTCTGAATTGTACAATTTATCTATACACATACACACATACATAGTTTGGAGAGCTGAGCAGCTTTACTTGCAAAAGATTTTGAATTTTTCTTATTCGTGTACAAATTGTTTCCGTCTTGAATATTCTCGGTGTTACAACGAAAATTTCAGCTAAAGTCTAACATAGCAATTTTTTTATTTTTGTTTATTACTCCATCTTATTTATGTTGTTCGAGTTAATTATTCTCAAATAACTAATTCAAAAGTGGTTCGAAGAGATTCAATTTTTACATGCACATAATTACAAAAATATAGAGTTTCTTTATGTTTCAACTCATATACTTTTTATTCATTATTTGCTTGGTTCGGTTTTAAAGAGACGTTATCCCATACAATGAGCTCTTTTTTTTAAATGAAAATATAACATTATTAAAATTCAACAAAGGCTACTTCTATTCTCGAAAAAATTGTTTCCCAAAGACTGTGGCACGATTATAGGGGGAGAGACAGAGGGGGGGAGACTATTTTGAAACTTTTATGGGGAATAACCTCCCGCCAACACACAATGAATGTATCATTTGGCCTAGACGGCATGAATAGACATACAAAATTAAAGAATATTGGCTTCAGTGGGAATCGAACCAGCAAACAATAGGTAGCCGCTCCCACGTAGCTTCACTCCTAACAAACGAGTCAAACAGGTGATGGCCTAAACAACAGCAAAATGTCAAAAGTCATAGATTATTCATTGACTGTCCATATCGGCTTCATCTATTTCCAAACGCTTACTATTATATTAGGAAATGGAGTTTTAAACGTATAGAAAAAGACTTATAAAGGTGTTGTGTTACATTGGAACTACATAAGTAATATAACAAATTTTTAAATATTTCTGTTGAATTGTAAATACAATTTTTTATCTATCTATCTAAAATATATATATATATATATATATATATGTATATATGTGTGTGTGTGTGTGTGTGTGTATACGCACACATATGAGAGAAACAGAGAGAGAGAGATGATATTACTGCTGCGTGTGCAAGTGAGTATGTGTGCAAAGAGACGAAAACATGTCTATCATTGTTCAGACACATTATCAAGTCTTTAATCGGCTACCAATGCGCAATAACATATTTACCTTCGACTAAAATCTTTTTCTCCCTCGCCGATTCAACCGACTGAGTGAGCTTGATTGTTTTTCAAATAATGAGGCTCAGCAGTCGGTGTTAAATTTCCTAATGATAGAGAATTGTCTGCAATCTCGTCAGATTACTGGTAAAGATACTGGAGGTAGCGTCTAAGATCGCTCTATGCCATGACTTGAGAGTGAATAACCATCCCCAGGGAATCAGTAAATAAAACGAGGCTACAGGACTAAAATACATTCGACATGACGTATAAATCTAAGAAGAGAATTAGGAGGATAATAGATGTTTTTTTATGTTGTCTTACGTTCGTGTCTGTGGCGATGTTGTGTAGGATTTGTGTGAGAAAGAAGGGTTTTAGACGTCTGTATTTGTGTGCATGAAGAGTGAGTCATGATTCTGTTAGCACGATAAAGAGGAGAGTTCGGATAGGAGTGAGGAAGATTGGTTGGAAGGATGTTTACAAAATGGCTTTTATTCAAAATGGAGAAAGCTAAGCCGAAGGATGTAAAATGGAGAATGCAATAAATTAGAAAAGCATTGATAAAGACATTGGCAGATAGAATTGCCGAGTCTGGAAAATATATCGAAATCTGGACAGGCTGAGATGGATAGATACCGGCATAGAGTCAAATAACTTCTAAGGACATACTGAAATAGGAAGATGGGCAGTCTAGGTTGGACAGACAAACAGCATTGATATACCAAGACAAATAGAGAGAGGACTATAGAACTGATGTTACCAATTTAGTGCATTTTGCACTGAATTCAGCTATAATTATGCGAGGTTTGGCTTGCCCGTAAGGCAGTCTGATTGTTCCGAGCTTGATTCTCCCTGGGTAGCCAGCTAGTTAGATATTCTTTCCTTATTAGAACCGTCAACCATAAAGTGTCAGAAAAGGTTAATTCAATTTTCAGGTTGGTCCACCTAGCTGGGTGACTGGCGATCTATCACACTTGCACGATGCACCAATGGAGCTAAAGGGCTTGAAGTTTCAAAATTTTACTCCCTATTATATATAGAAAATATGTTTGTTTTTTTTATATCTTTCCAAATAGGTTTTCAGTGAAGATTTTCTTTTGCAACGTATGTTTCTGCTAAATTGACCCCTAGGTCTGTGTCCAATAGAATTCACGCTTATTTTAATTTTTTTCTTCCTAATTCAAGACGTTTTTAATGATCCCTGTCTTAAAACAAAGGTTGTAACTTATTAAGTGATCAACCCTTTTTTCATTTCTTTAATTGATCACCAAATTGCAAAGGGCAATCAATAAAAACTGTCCTGTGACCAATCAACCTGCGTTATCAATTTTTATTTGATTTATTTATAAATCAGTTTGTCCTGTCATGTTTCAAGTTAATTTAAATCTTTTTGAATTCTTCGTCTTTTCTGCTTGACATCACTTTGCGTTCCGTTATGACTGATCATTACAGCAGTTATGACTCTTTCGTTATTGGCGTTTACTACGAATAGCTCGAAGAAATCAAAAGATACGCGAGGAAAAGGGGTTTGGAGAATGCATCGTATCAACATTCTAAGGCCTGACTACCTTGAAATCAGCCTCCGAAATCACGATCCTTCTTGAAGCTTGAACACAAGCTGATCCAGGGGTAAATATCAATGTTAATTGCATAGCTGGAACCTTAACACAGTTCAGTACTTCACATTGCCAATTTGGGGTAAAATATTGTTTAGAGTTCATCTTCCTAATTGAAAGAATCTGCTTGCTGAGAAAATCAGCATTGGAGCTGATAGCCATTTTCAAAATATTATGGAAATATTATGGAAAGTAAATATGTGTTTTGGTGTTTGTAAAGTATTTACGCATATCTGTTTTCAGAAAATTATATATTTCCTAAAAGCAAATGAAAACAGATACCAGTGAAGTTTGCTTGAATAAAATCAATCAGTAATGTAATTACCACCATTATCAAAGACACCAGCCCAACGAAGGAGGTAAATATTCGACCCCTCGTCGAAAAGTTCCAGCTTTTTTTTTCTTCTCATTAAAGTCTCTATCCTCGATTTGGTTAAACTTTACTAAACATGACATACTACGGGATAAAAAGTTGATGAACGGAGTCCAGATGTCGTTCTGTGCCATTTATTTTTGGTCTTGCCTTAGTTTGTTGACTTATGATTTATAACAGTAAAATGTTAAATAATATTCCGAACACCCTGATATTTGCTTCGTTTTTTATTACAGAAAATGGCAAAACAGGAAAAAGAAGCTTTTGAACCAGCTTTTGAGATCCATGCTTTTACCTGAACTCGAACAGAGACCACTGGCTCTGATTGGAAATGTATAACTATCTCAGAGCTGAGGTAAGACCTTTCGTTAAGCCTAGCTCCAAATGGCAAAAGGGTTAGATTTGACCGTTAATAATTAAGGTACCCTTTTATTAGCCTTGACCTTTTTACCACGGGGGGGGGGAATGACCTGCCAAAATACCTATAAGAGGACAACCAGTGAAGCTTGAATTAAGTAATTTTGTAAGGGTCTGCAGAAACATATCGCTAATCTTTGCACTATGGTGAATGTCCACACTTTGGTTATTTCATTTTTGGCATTAAAAAGAATTTGCTCGAAATCATGTCGTCTTAGAGATTTATGTTGTTCACTCCCTCATTTGTTTACATCAAAATCAATTCCTTCCATCTCCACTTGATGCATGTCCAGTATATTCATGTTATCTTTATACTGACAGAGATTTAGCTTTTGGGATTGATTTATATTGCTATAGCGAGAGTCCTTTGCGCACTATTCTGTAGCCATTGTGTCTCAACTGAATCTAAAGATCATACATCATCGAAAGATGAGATATACCCGTTTTGCAAGAAAACTGTTTTAGCTGTGTGGATTTTCTTTCAAGAATCGGATAGTGTTGTGCCTGAATTAATGACAATAAAGTCACTTCGCATAGGAAGGACATCAAAATAACTGTCAATTAGCAACCAACTTGCATTGATACATGTACGTTATAAACTGCTTTGTTCACTTTTAGGTGCATTGATACATGTACGTTATAAACTGCTTTGTTCACTTTTAGGTGCTTTTATCTGCCTTCTCACTGCATAACAATTTCGCCCTCCTTATTATATTGGAAGAAATCCACCACTGAACCCTCTTTTTAGGACCTCCCGCTGATTAATTTCTATAAGTCATTCTCTTCTCTCTTCTTCCTAATATTCGGGAGGAGGGACAATAGACTTGCCAAAATTTCCCCGTATGAAAAAATTGTACAATGCATGTGGGGGAAGGGGTAATTAACACAAATTATTATTGTTTCTGTCAATACTGTAGGTTCTTACTCCCCATGTGCCTAACCAAACATTACAATAAATCATTCCTGAACAAATTACGCCTACTAAATTGCGTCAGTGGCCATAGTTCTCAATGCTCGGCTTATCCCTCGCATTAAGATTGGAACAGCTCATCAACCCAGGTTGTGTTAACACTTTCTGGTAATTATCAACCTGTAGTGTTAGATATCATGGTTTTTCTTGCCGCTGCGAAGTGAAAGTATTCAATAAAAAAAAACATGATTTTAAAGACCTATTTCTTTTTTCAGAAACGCACTTTGAAATGTTCGTTGCAACAAAATCTCATTTCCTGAACGTCTTTCTATTTCGCCTTGCAGAGTGAATTACTAAACTTTGTGAAAATCAAGATGTATACGTTTTTTTTTGTGTGTGTTGATTTGAAATCTATCTGTGAGCGTATAGATATACCTTGTTTTGTATGTTATTTCAAATTTAGTCATTATTTTCAATTCATATGCAATGAATAAAACTTAAGGTTAAAACAAAGACTGTTTTATTAAAACTATCTGAAATCAATCGCCTGGAGGGTGATAATCCCCAGGTGTATGGAGCCTACAGCCGTAAACATTATTCAACTCGAGGTGTAACGACCGCAGGGCGGGCATTTCCACCTAGTATTACCAATTAGAAGTACCTGGTGATCTAAAAGTCTCCATTCACCGGAGAAAACATCATGTACGTGAAATTGCAACCGCTGTGTCTCGATCTCTATCCACTTGATTCTTACCGTAGGCTTCACTTGAATTCAGCGGTTTACCAGGAAACGATACGAAGCATGTATCAAAAGAACTGATTCGAAACGATATTACGCTGGCAACATCAGATGTGGTAAGGCAACTCCATTATCAGAGGGAAGGACGTATTTGAGTGTTTTAAAGTAATGAAAACCATATGCAGACTTATTTTGTGAACAAAGTTAGTTAGATACCGTCAACCAAAACTGCCAACGTACGAATTTTCACAAGTTTTTCCGGCTGATTGTGTGTATATACTCATTTTCATATCCACAAAAAATTCATATATATTTCCATATGCACCGTTTATATGTATGACAGAAACATGTTTGTGTAGTGAATCACCAGTTATTTCAGCACATTATACATGTATATATATATATATATATATATATATATATATATATATATACACACACACATATATATATATATATATATATATATATATATATGTGTGTGTGTGTGTGTGTGTGTGTATATACACACATATATGTATATACTAATAAATATATATATATATATATATATATATATATATATATATATATACTCTCAGTTATGTGTATGCAACACTAAATAATCAAGTTTTGGAATTTCAAGAGACAATGAAACCTTGCAAACTGCCAGAGAATATCATTCTGATTTCTCTCTATAGATACATTGGTTATCTAAATATGAAGACAGTAAAATGCTAATCACATTCTGGGGATTTCATAACAGAATATCTCAAATGAATGTTCTAAATCCTGCAATAGGATGAAAAGTGGTAAACATTTTTTGATACCCGGATTGCAAATACGATGCAGCGAATAAACACGGATCGAATCCTACGTTCTCTTCCACAAACAGCGGAATCTCAAGGTGAACCAACTCGATATGTACAACACTTATTGTCGGATCAAAGTTTCCAATAGGTGAAAGGAATAAAAAAAGAAATATTCCATCGAATTGATTTAGAATCTTCCTTCAATGACTAAACTATTCAGGTGGCTTGACGTCATAAATAAAATGCCTGAATAATAATGCTATGTGTTTATGTAGATATGTTTTCGTCATGAAAATCTGAGGAACTTTCTCATGTCCAATGAAACATATGGACTAGAAAGGGGGAGAATTGAATGTTGGTTTCAGGTTTTCACTTTGGATATTGTCGATATTCAATAGATCCTTGAACTGATTTAATCTCTTTTGGTGTTTTCTTCACAACGTTGTGACAGGTTCATTTCCTGTCATAATTAGGTGCCTAAAAAATATATACATATAAATACCAGGGTCATCAAATCAGTTTTTCTTTTTTGACGCTGAAGAGTAACTGTAAAAATGGTGAATGATATCGGCAACTAAAAACTGTTGTAGAGTGCAAAATCTTAATCACGAACCGCTTATTAAGTTACAAACAGACGATCCATTCATGTAGGGATAACTTACACGAATATCTATATTTATCTTTCCATTGTTTTTAAATAAAGATGAGTCTCAATTTAACAAGGAATTGTACCTAAACTTATAGAATCACTCTCCTTTCTATTCATGATTCTGTCATTTTTGACGGGTACTATACAAGTAGTTAAACAACATCCTTATACCATAATACAAGAACCGAGTTATTATGATATTTCCACTCAGTAATTATATTTTGCAAACTTTACTTCTCCTTTTTCGGGTTATTTGGACTTTTTGTCGTTCATGTTGAGATTTACAATACTGTTAGGAATAAATGTCATTTCGTTGTACGCTTAAAAGGTTGTGATGTTTGGAATCATTTTAAAAAATCTTATTGATCTGTCCTTACATTTCTTCGTTTGTGTATTCAATGTTGGGTTACGTTTCGTTATCTAAATATCAGAAACCTCCAACCAAAACTGTCAACATAGGTTTCTTTAGTTTTCAAATTGGTCTGGCTGGCTATATATGTATCTTGCGTACAAGCCACAGCAATGGACAAATCTAAACAGTTACTCCCTATTATGTCTAAAGATTTTTTTTTCGAGAATTCGTCCTCTGGATAGGTTCCAAGTCGCTGGTTTGATTTGCAATATAAGTCAATGCTAAATCGATGCCCTACTTAGTCTGGCAGCAATCATGCTAATTTGAAAAAAAAATTTTGGTGTTCACTTCCCGAGAAATGGCGAAAGAAATTACTTATTTGTTGATCACCCCTTTTTCCCCCATGGGTCAGTTCCAACACTGCATGCAGACAAAAGGGATCGATCACTTAACAGTTTCTATTGAGTGACAATCCAGACCTGCTTTTGGTTACATTCCGTTATTAGTTGATTATCTCTTTGATCATCTAGCTTCTCAGAATGATGCCTGAAATTATTTTTGATGTTCATTGTTGAAATGGTTAATTATGGCGAGTCCGCTCCGTTTGCATTGTAAACTTGAGCCGAATAAATGCGTTAGTAACAGTTAGAAGTTTGACCTCTCCTCGCGCTTGCAAGAGAAGAAAAGAGTAAAACTCATTATTGACGTATCACATTCAGAGCCATTAACGTGTCCTCGTCGAATAAAGTTGAATCAGCAATATCATAACAAAGAAAGCACGAAATAAAACATGAAAAGCCTTCAAAATCCTTGACTCTAGAAAGAGAAACAGATGTACTAATAAAAGTATTGCAATGCTTTGAACGAATGAATCGTATCTCTGATCAAATGCATGATTGATATATATATATATATATATATATATATATATATATATATATATATATATATATATATATATATATATGAATATATATATGTGTAAAGAGAGAGAGGGGGATTTAGTGCTTTAAACTTATACTGTTTGCGAGTGTATACATAATCAGCAGTATTGACGCTCAACCTCAAATGGTGAGATCACAAGATGGGAAATATATTTTGAGGGAAACAGGAGTTTGAGAAATCATAGAATTCATTAGAAAACTCAAATAGCGATTGGCTGGTCATGTTCGAAGAATGGCAGACATCCGGTTAACATCACGAATCAGAACAGGAATCCATGAGATCACGTGCGAAACTGGGGCTGGCTGAATACAAGATGGAAAGACGAACTAGACAAGTTCAGAAAGTATAGGCTTGGTGACACCCATTATATAGATGTTTGGAGGAGGTCTATGTCCAACAACGGACGACGAAAGATCAGTGATGATGATGATGGAATGAGTTTGTGGTCGGGGTGTTTTCAATGGCTCTCTCTGGTAAGATGAAGATAAGAATTTAAAAAGACAATCGGTCAAATGTCAGCATCCAAAAATATATCAGTATATCTGATAATACTAAAAGGCAAATATTATAAGAGAAGGAAAAAAACTCGACTCAAAATACTATTTCAATTAACACTCGTGCTATTATGATTCATCAACGAAACTTCGTATACATTTTCTCTCCAAGTTCGATCAGTTAGAGAGCTGAAGTAAGACATATTTTCCTCAGTTGTTCACTGCTTTAGATAAACATTATATCAACTAAAAAAAGTATCTGACTGGAAATGGTCCCTTCTGCCACTGCCCAATCATGGCCCGAGGGTTAAAGCGTCAAATAACCCACATATCTGCACGTACACGCGAACAATAGACATTTACGCACGCACAAAAAGATACGTATGGATGTTTCTCAATAAGTAGGTTGCCCAAATATTGAGAAATATTTTATTGAATTCAAAATATTCACTTCCCAACATTATTCTTCCCCTGGCAAATTCAGTGATGAATAATAATCACATCGATCGACCAGTATACAATGAAACTCTTAGATCAAATTCCAACTAATAAGTACATGTCAGGCTTAGGACAGTAATCCTATTTCTTATGCACATGCATATTGAGACTGGACATGATAGTTGCTCCTTTCTTTTGTCTTCATTCTGTCTTCCACATTTCGTTTTTTTCCTTCTTTTTCTGATATTCTCTTCACTCTTTACTGATGCTAAAAAATTATATACACACTTTCCCTCTGGGTCTAACCACTTGGCTATGCAGGGTTTGCTCATAGAGCAAAATTGTAATTTTTGAAAAGACTCCTAGCCGAGACATGGACCCAAGGCGATGGGAATGAACTTCGGTCACATATATTCAGGAAACGGTGTATATATACATATATATATCTTAAATGCCACTAAGTTAGACATGATTTGATATTTGATGATGAGAAACTTGATAGGCACAAGAACACAATTTTACGTTTTAAAACGTAAATATACGCAGTCCCTGGGTTACAAATGAGTCTGTCCTTGGGTCACTTCGCAAGTCAGAACAGTTAAGTACGATGCATATCTAGCGTCAGTTTATCTTATTATATAAGACTTTTCTATTCATAAAATACAATAATACGGTGATTATAATGATATCTTAATTTTCAATTTTGACTAGTTTTTATCCTCTTAATTCTTGATTACTTTTAATGATAACTAAAACTCAGACCATCATTCTACAGCATCGAGTAAACAGCGCAATTTTAAATGAAAACTTTTTATCATTGCCGTGATGATAAAAAACGCAGTCTATATTGAGGAAAATAAACAAGAAAACTTAAGCATGTGTTGACTTAAAGTATGCAATATTATTTTTTAAGAATTTTACGATATTTCCCTCTTGCTAGATGACACCTTAAACGTAATCAAAATTTTTTAAATTCATTCTTGAGTTTTTTCTTGGCTTTGCCAAAATTGTTGTCTGGAAAAACAAAAACGAATTTCCTTTAATTATTGAGTAGAATTGGACATTTCAAAGTCAAGGCTCAAATTTGTTTACTTTCAAATTATTGGCTAGACGCTGATATATTGTGTCCTATAGTTGACAATTGACAGTTATTTGATAAATTAGCAGATGAAACATTAATACACAAGTATCTATTGTTTTGATTTTTCTGCTGAGTTTTTTTTTTTTCATTTCATCATTCTTGAGGGTAAAAATCGTTTTCTCTTTCTTTCCTGTTTCTTCATACGTGGTTATAAAAAAATGTCCCTTCAATCTTAGGTGCTTTCAATCGATTAGAGACACATTTTTTGTTTTTAGAGGAAAAAATTCCTGGACTTACGAGAGGCTTCTTTTTACAATATAAGTAAAATGCTATTGTTGGCAAAAATCGTTCTTTTAAAATCTAACAAACTTCCTGGTGGTTCTCGGATCTAGTGGATTGAAAGCACCTTAAATTAAAAGAAAGGAAATTCTCCAAGGAAAAGTATGTGTATAGAAAAAGATGAATCTTGTTTTGCGTTCATCTAGACAAAGATTTGGGCTTTCCTTTTCTAACAAAGCCAAGAAAAGGTCGAGAACGAAATTCTCAAATTTCAATTCATTGCATTTTTTAGATATCGTCTGCATAACAAAACGGCTGCCTCCTGTGTTGGAGAAACGTTATTCGGCAAAAAATTCGAGAGCTAACGACTTATTAAACTCACCAAGCTTTTACTGTACGATTAAATGAATGAAATTTTGAAATGCGTTCATTGACCTTTTCAATATCATTACACAAATGATAATTCAACCAAAGAAGATGTGTGTGTCCATGAAGAAGGCGAATAGATTAAAATGAATTAAAAAAACGTTTAATTTGAGAACAGGAACAGGTGGGAAACTCTTTCTGCTCTCAATATATATCTTTCCATACAAAAATAATTTCTGAAAAATATCTATTCGAATCATGATAAGTTGCATCAGAAAATTTAACTCTAAATACCCATTTCTTTTTTCGAATTCTGCTGATGACAAGCAATGTTTTGATTACGAACAAACTTTTTGAAAAATCATACCTGACAGTCCGTTCGTAAATAGTAGTTGTTCGTACGTCAGGGGTTTGTGACCCAGGAACCACCTGCACTGGAAATTTACACGTGCGTCCTCAGAATAAAGTCTTTCTGTAGTTTATAAACTTAGTTAAAAAAAACTAATCTATAGAAGGGGGTGAAGAGAACTTATAAGCTAACGCTTTACAGCACCAAAAATGCAATTGGAGAACCATTTTGGAATTTGAGCTGATGTTGTTTGATTTCTCTTCACAATAATGCCCTCAGGAGACACATGGATCGAACTCTCCCTCTAGCGGGGCAAACAGTGATTGATCAACTTACTGGTATAATGAAACCTAGTGAAAGTTTATCGCATGTTATTTAGAAAGGAAATTGGCGGAGACAAGTAACTCAAATTTCTCAATGAAACCTTGAGTAAGACCAGATGTGATACTTCGATGATCTGCTCAGTCATGGGATAATTTGAGAAGATACGAGTTTGAAAAGATTTTTGTCTTCATATCAATAACTCACATTTTATGACTGGATCAGTACATGAAATAAACACATAAACACACACACACACACACACACACACACACACGCACACACATATATATATTTTATGTTAATTTCAGCAGCTCTCTCCCACCTCCATCCCTTCGATAAAAAAATAAAAAAAACAACATCTAGATCATTCAACAACCCCCACCTAACCTGGATCCCAACCAACAAGACGGTGAAAATACTCCTTCCTAACTCCCAACCCTGTACAAAGGAAAAGTGGAAAAACAAAAACATCATAGGAAGCAAACCCCCAGTGGTAAAATAACAAAAGAAAACATCTGTCTGTTGATTGCAATGACAGAGTGAAACTGATTATTGACAACAAATATGATAAATATCCATCAATTTATTTCTGCTCGATCTTAAGTTATCGAGCACTATTACAAGATGTTAAGCAACACTTAAAAACAATATATATATATATATATATATATATATATATATATATATATATATATATATATATACACACACACATATGCATTGAAGATATACATGTGCATGTGTGTCTTATTTGATTAGTCAGTCTTGATAGGCATAATACGTTAAATATCAAATTATTGAACATTCTATGGTTAAATAACAAAACATCAACATTGACAAGATAGAGAGAGTTATGTTAAATAATGAATATTTGTTGTACAAAATAAACATATTTTTCATCACTGACCTACGGACTTATTGATTTACTTACGATGACATATATACATACATATATATATATATATATATATATATATATATATATATATACATATATATATATATATATATATATATATATATATATATGCATACATACGCACATATGTATATGTATGTGTGTATATATATATATATATATATATATATATATATATATATATATATATATATATATGTATATATATATATATATATATACGGATGTAGGTAAAACTAATGATAATATTCATATTTCAAGCGTGTCATCATCAAATATGTATGTGGTTATGGGCGTCTGCTGCCATATATGAGGTGGGTAAAGCATATCTTCCCAGATAAAGGGGCAGGGGGGGTAAAGCATTACTTTCCGGATTAGGGGGTTGCAAAAGGATATATATGGAACATCTCAATGGCAACTGCGTTTCACAATAAGCATTTAATCCCCTCAAGAAGGTGCTGTGTTTGTCGCCATTGGTAGTGCAGTGCCAGCAAGTACAATTCATTGTTTGTCAAATGATGCACTTAATCGTTGACGAAAAAGGATCCTCGGACCCGAAGTTGACACCATGGAACAAACACAGCCTCTTTTTCTTGGAATTTCTAGATTGGCGTTACACAAAAATTTTCAGCATCATTATCCTTTACTTAGAATTATAAACATTGGCAACACTTGTCTCTCCATTTTTCAAGTCCGTCCTGTTGGCTTGATTGCTTGCTATGTAAGTATGTAAGTATGTATGTATGAATCACGCACAAAGGCTACAACAATGTAACTATTGGGCTGAAAATGTAAAAAAAAAATATACATTCATTACTTCCCTTTCAAAATATTTTTGTAGTGGGTTGGGGCAATTTGTAATCTAATTTTTCAAATTGATCCGTCAGTTAGTGTCTTGGTTTGGCAATCCCTGTCCACCAAATATGTTTGACGTAACTTACATATCAACCCTTTCGCTTTTTAAAAGATTTTCAAACCCCCTCATACTCGATGAGGAAGCCTGATCGAAGGACGTTGGGAGTGTCGCTTAATACTGACTTCGTAGACTATAAAACTTTTTGCTAACAGCTAGGCTTAGCTTGGCTTGGCTTCCTCCTGCACACAGTCTCAATGACTGAGTACCAATGAGAATCATACACATTACATTAGTTGATAATCTACCAGTCTGGCTTTCTAACCATCGTTCCAGCTTAAGCTACACCCAGGATTCATTATAATTCCACGATGTGCTGATAGGCACCAGACTGCATCTTAATGAATGGGTGCCCTACATCGATGCAGAGAAATGTAATTCTGCATACGAACTTCAACAATTTGTTAGCTTTAATAGTTTAGATCCATAGAGATGTATCAACTGACTGCCACTTGTAGATGCAGGAATAAGAACCTGTTGGAACCAGTCGCTGGTTACTATATTTGTTTGTGGGATCGGTTTTTGCCTTGCCGTACTGCTTGTCAGAGGCACGTCGATAGACACCAACTTCCTTGGCTGCATCCAAGCTATTCTCGCCTCTCCTGACCTTCAACTTTTTTTTAAATAATTTGTGAACCCTCTTTTCTAAGTGGATGAAACTTTTTTTTCATTAGCAGCAACAATTAACATAGTTGTGAAGTCCTAATCATTTGTTTGGGAGGCATCAAAAATTTATTTGTGTTAACCACAAAATATTTGTCTTTTTGAAACGTAAACTATACCTTGAGTAACTTTTATGAAGTTTTGTACCAATTACATCATATTCCACCATATATATATATACATATATATATATATATATATATATATATATATATATATATATATATATATATATACACACATATATATATATATATATATATATGTATATATATATATATATATATATATATATATATATATATATATATAAGTGGAATGTCATATATATATCATATATAATTTTTTTCGCCTGATAATGCATTAGCTAAATTTTGATCAGGAATTTTTATTGTATAATGTTAGATCGACATGATTAATAGGGATACCGCTGTGTTAAGTGCACTGTCAAAGAAGATGATAAGGTTGGAGAACAAATATTTGTTCAATAAAATAAATGCTTTCTTCATTGTTAAGCAGGAGATGTATCGATTTATTTACGTATATATGTACACGTGTTTATTTCGATGTGAGGGTAATTATCACTGCTTATATATATATATATATATATATATATATATATATATATATATATATATATATATATATATATATATACATATATATATATATTTATGCATGTATATATATATACATATATATATATATATGTGTTTGTGTGGATGAGAGAAACTATTTCTGTTCAATATATGATTTGCGTATATATATATGTATATATATATATATATATATATATATATATGTATATATATATGTGTGTGTGTGTGTGTGTGTGTGTGTGTGTGTGTTTTGTGGCAACGATTCTCCGTTAATGTAGTTCAGGTTAAATCTTCAGTTAAATCTTTTTCATTTTTTTTCTCGTTGCCACACAAGAAAACGTATGTCAGGATGTTATGTATGCAGGTATTCTCCAAATAGCAGTAAATGAGAAAAAAGAAACAAAAGAAGGTAACTTGCCATACTGGATATGCTTATTATCAAAGCAGAAAATCAACCACTCACCGAATATATACGACAACTGGAAACCATTTCACACAAAGAATTATATCGCCAATCACTTGACATTTGGTGTAACCTCAACACTACAATACCCCATGATGCATCGGGTACTATTATAATTAGTGCAAAAGGGCACCCCACAGGCCTCCACAGCCTCGACAATTGAATGTACGACAATGAAAGCGCTTGTGTAATACATTACTTGCATACATTGCATCTTGGTATACGTTTTCTTGCGCATAAACGGAGAAAACCAACAAAATGTCTTTGTTAGTCGCATTTAAAACGACTGGCATACATGTATGTTAGTGCTGTCGTAATTATGGGAGGATGGTTTGGTATATAGCAGTGAAAATAGATTTATATCATTTTGCCTTCTCATGGGACATAGTTGAATGATTTAGATTCATGCCTTTCCTGAATATGTCATCCTATCAGACGGAAAGGGGTGATGCTTTACTGATTTGGATAGAGACCTGTTCTCAGGAAAAATTCAAATTTAGTCGTACACGAAGATGGATCACAAATTTTGTTACCTGAGACATACTTACAACATGACTTTCGAATAAGTAATGTTCGATCTATGTGATTGATATTTGCCACTGAATTATATGCATTTATAAGGAGGGATATTTTTTTTTATTGTCACTGGTTGACTTGAACAGTTTTTGCGAACAAAATCTACGGTTAAAGACTCCTCATAAATATGCGAGGATATTCATAAATATTTAGTTTTCAATATGAAACTCATTTATAGAAAAGTTCCTATACATAACACTAATCATAAATACTTTGAAGAGATCAAAGCTTCTTCTTAATCATTATGTCGACATGGAAGTGAGTGATCACTGCAACTCGGTTCGTGTTTTGTGGCTCTTTTGGGAGCGCACTGTACTATATCTTCCACAGAGCAGCGTCTGCGAGCGAAAAGACCGGGTTCACAGTCCTGTCCTAGCTTGGCAAGATACTCTGTTAAACAGCAGTTCAGCTGAGGCAGAAACGGCCGCAGAAAATTTTGCTGCTGCATCCAACACCTGGCATTCTGAAACAATTACTCAATTGTGTAATAACCAGGTTCGACATTCCAGAATCGAAAAACCGACATGAATTTTCCAATCGTCCGTTTTAAATCGTTAGTTGGATTTGAAAGTTCGTTTGCAAGTTTGTTTTTTTTATTTTGTTTTCTTTATTTAACTTCGGTTACTTCAGTTGGTTCTGCAAGTTGGAACTAAAAATATTCTTACAACGTTGTAGACTGAACCATGTTAAAAAATGTCTTCAAAACTGTCTTCATAGGTTTCTCTAAGTTCAAGTTGGCTATAGATATATCGCATAGATGATGCTTGAGGACTGAAATTTCCAACATTTGCATTTGAAAAGGAAAACAAAAAACTTTTTGTCCTTTTGAGTCATTCCCCAGACAGCAGTTTGGTGGGTGCTCAGTTTGCAATGTGTGTTTTGCTGAATTTAAAGATTCCTATTCCTTAATTTTTTGCTTCTCACCTCTTCTCAGTTTATTTCTAAAACAGGATTTAATCTTGTAAATTTATGCTGAACTGGTCCCTAATTTGTGCCTTCTTTTTTGTTTTTGTTTTGAAAATTCAGATATTTTTGTGTTTACTACCCAACAAAATTGTGTGAGAATCGACTCATCCATTGATCACCTCCTGATTGAAAGCCTTAGTTAATCACTCCCAACACGATATGCTACCAAAGACCTGTTTATTTGATCATATTATGCCAGACAAAACTAAACTCAAAATATTCAGGCTTGCTCTCTTGATTGATTAGTTGAGTATATCTCACAGTCGACATGGGTCACTGTTCGACCCTGCTTAAAAAAAACAAAAATCAAAAAAAACAGCAGAATTCCGAATGCTGAGTATCAAGGTGAGCAGACATAGAATGCTCGGAATATTGGCGTAACACAATCTTCCTAAACCCATTTGGCTTTGTCCTGCGTGGAGATAAGCTTACTAAATATCAACAGCGTGCCATTCCAGCAAAAAAGAAATATTTGGTTCCAACCTCTCCCCGTGCCCCTCCTACTTTGTCTTTACCAAACCGCCCATTTTTGACACCATTCTTTCAGTCGTTTTCAGTTAGCAGCTGTGTGTCTTGCTCCTCTTGTTAGGGACAAACACACTAGGAATGAAATGGCACAGATGCAAACACTGGTGTTTTGTTTTTAAATATATCTTCGTTATCACACTTCTCATCATATATTTTATTCTGGTTTTCTCTCCACCGTTATCTAAATCATTGGCATTCTTTATCTCCTCGTCCTTGTTGCTCTCACAGTAGAGATATGTGAACAAACTTTAGCTCAGTATGGCACAAGGCCAATGTTGGAGATGTGGGTAGAAACACTGTGCTGCAGCTCTAATCAAATTGGGGTGTGTCTCTCTCTCTCTCCTTTGAAAATAAGTATTGATATTTACTCGGGTAAACAGTTTGACACCAAGCCAATATGGTGAGTTCGGGTGGGAGGTTTAGATTGCATTTATCATCAAATTGGTGATGTGCTTCCTGCCTTGAAAACCATTTGAATTCTTGTTCATTTTCTGAGTTCAAACACCGACTACTAATGCCAGAGTTTAATACCCAACTATTCCAGCCACGAGGAGGCCCTAATTAGGCTTCTTCCTAAGATTAGCTTCTCTGGCCAAGTTCCAGTGAATGGAATGGTGAGCAGGAAAAAACTGCTGCGTTTACATTCAAATCGGTGAGAGCTTTCTTGTCTTGTAAATCAGTATTACTTACTAATTTTCAGCTTAATCCGGCTCGAGGCCAACCAGAGAAATAGAGGTAGGTAGATTGCACAGCGTCTAACATCAAACAGAATAATGACGGTCTGCTTTGAAACTTGGTATTCTGAATTTTGGTTTTTCATTGAATCAAACACCGAGTACTACTGCATCTGCAAGTCAGGTCACCGACTTCTCCGGGCAAGACTACCCAGCGCCAACAACAATTTTTGTATCTCAATGAATTGTTTTAATTCCTTATTTTTGTTCGTAGTCTGGTCTTGTTTTGTAATTGCTCCGAGTTATTGCGAACTGAGTAACCCCTGCGTGTAACTGTTGTTTGCCGGATAGTCTGCATAGAGTCGTTGGGACTGAGTCTTGCCCATAAAACTTTGGCTACACCATGAAACAGGTCTTTGTTATTTAGTGGTCTATATCGAAGAATAATCGAGTTGAGAAAATGATGTGCTTATCTTCGAAGTAAAGGAAGTTTTTCTGCTTCCAGAATCCGAATTGATAATTTGGAAGCTTAGTACGACAATGTCAAAATTGGGAGAAATTGAATTACGAAGATTTTGTGGCGCTTCTGTTCTAATTAACGGAAATCCTTCTATCTCGATAATCAATAACCTTTCCTTTTCCCAGACCCGAACAATTATCACTTGTGCCATTATAATCAATATCCTATCTTCTACGTAGCCTCGAACAATTATCACTTGCACCGTTAGGTTATAAGCAAATGTCTACCTTAGCAGGGAATGCCCAACTTTCGTGCCGTAAATTTCCTCTCATCACTGTCGTCATCAACAACTTTTCTTTTATTTATTTCTTTATCTTTCGCTTTGAGAAACTGAGCAATATTGTCGCCTATATTATAGAATATCCTGATTAGAAATACTTCAAAGTCATAGTTCTGCACGGTGGATGGGAAATTATTTTACTTGCCAATTTTAGCAGCTCGCTTCACGAACCAGAAAGTCGTACCTTTTCCAATCATGCACTTTTGAAACTTGATCTACCTTTGCTTTGGATTTTGCTAGAAGTAATTGATGTAATAGAGAACCAAATTGCCTTTTGTTACTCGTCAATCTAACACATATAAAAAGAAACATGTACAGTCGATATGCATATATGAAGAGAGATATACAGTTTATATCGATATATGGTCTATGGAGATTGCAATAATCGTTCAAAAATATGTTTTGAAAAATAATATATTCGTTTGTTCATTATTTGAATATATTTTTCTGATGATCAGAATTTCCATGGTGGAGAACAATCAAAAATATATTAATTGGTGGTTATCAGGATACTGTGAATGGAAAAAAAGTGCGTAGATCTTCCGTTCCTAACCCTCAAAAATTTTTCACAACGATTTAGGTAAAAATGGGAGAGGTAGATGAGTGTTTGCAGCTTCGTTAAGCAGGCTTAATTAAGAAATTAAATGAAGAACTCGCAATCAAGTCAATAATTGAACGGCTACAGCGTCAAAATTCGAAATTCACGTAGGAAAATCCCATCAAAGAATAAATATGATCGGATTTAATCCTCTTCAAGACACCTCTGGCGTTCTTCATTGTAAAACCTCTGAAGGATAGTAAAGAAACATCTACATTCTTGATAATTATTATTATCAATAACCCTGCGTGAATAACTCCCTAAAAAAGATCTTCAATTGCTACAGTCGTTCAGACCTTTTGGCTACACTTGTACTGATAGCGGTGACCATGAAAGAAAAACTCTATTGAAATTAGAGATAAGCTCAACAGTACTCAAACTTCTATATAATTAGTAGAACTTACATATAGAGGGAAGGTAAATAGCCGACAGACAACACACAGTAGGCCTGGAATCTAAATATATAGCACCATACTTCTTTTTTCTTAAACGCTATATAAATCAAATTAGTCTCCTATCTGCCTTGATCTATAATTAGCCCATACACAGTTGATTAAAAGTCATCCATCAGCGTTTAATTCAAAGAGGCTCATGTTTTTTTCTTCTATTTTGGCCCAAATAAAAGTTTTCCGTTTTCTTACTTCGTCTTAATCTTATTACGCTGGAGGTAAGAGGGGAAATACAACCCAAATATTTCAAGTAGAAATTATTGCACGAGGATACGAATTCTTTCGATAGCTCCATCAACAGCTTGTATTTGCCCCTTCACAGAAATGAAGTTTGTACTATGCCAACCTTCAAGTAGTGGGTATGATATGTCATCTCCCAAATTACATGCTCCGAGTCTAGAGTACTGACAACAAATGTCGAAGGTCGTTTCGTACAGAAGATACGAAGTTTGTCCGAAAAGTATTCAGCCATCTTATATCAACTGAAAAAAAATGCACATTTAGTGCAATGACACTTCATTACCGTATGGAATGCTTGCTTTAGGACAAGGGAGATCCTTCCAAAGTTTCCTAAAAGAGTCTTCTGGGGTACTCAACCTTGTGTCTGCAGACCTCTTGGAGTGCACAAAAGGTATTAAAGAGGGGGTTTCTAATCAGGATATTCTATAATATAGGCGACAATATTGTTCAGTTTATCAGGCTTCAAATGTCCAAAAGGGACGATATTGCAGACTGAAAAGATGATGAGTTGTAAATATATGTTCGTTTTTATAGAATATGCAAAATAGACTTGAGAATTGCTGACTTACTGAATATCTTTTTATTCAATACATAAAGGCGATCTTTCTGTTATATTAGTAAAATTCCTCCAGAAAAGTTTTCCAAAATAAAATCGGCCTCTGGCATTCGGACTGTCTTTTCTCCTACTTGTTGACAACATGACTCTACACTGCGACTCATCAAAGTATTATAAGTAGTCCGTCCCGAAAAAGGGAGGAAAATTAACGATCGATGCAAAATGACGCCAGAAAGTGGACAGTATCATCCGGCGTAAAGAGAGTCAGGCCACTGCTTAGGACCCACTTCTCAAAACAGTCAACAAATTCATTTTTCAAGGTTTACCATCGGCTTCCTCGCTACGTTCTTTTTGATGCAGTGTGAAAACTTTTTTCCGAAAGTCAGAAGTCACAGGAGGGCTGATCTGATTGATGTTCAGACGAAAAAAACCTGCACTAGACGTAAAGAATGGATGGGCTCTATCCGTGAGAATATGGCGGCCATTTAGTAGACAAGCTCACTCAATAGCGTCCAAATACTGACAAAGTAATTCCAGGGGAAAGTATTTGTTCACCCATGCATAGCAAATTCCTGTATAACTAGTTCCATATTTAATCCAAATCTGACTCCAAAGATATCTGAAATGGCTTGGTACTTTTTAAATAGACTTCCTATACAATGTGTGCAAGACGAGTCATCATCACTAGTTTTTCAACGTCCATTGTTGGACATAAACTCTCCCCAAGATTTGCCACACATCTTGATTGTTGGTGTTTCGGAACCAAAGATTCTGACTTTGCCTAATTCGTTTCTCCATCTAGTTTTCTGCCAGCTTTTGTGGCTGGCATGATCTCTGGGGATCCATGTTGTGAGTAACGATGTCCATTGTTTGCCATCCTTGCAACATTTTCAGCCGATTGCCATTTGAGAATTCTTATGGACTATATGATGTCATGGACTCCTGTTTTCTCCCCGATATATCATGCTGTCTCACAGCAAGGCAAGTAAATTGAGACAAATAAGTTTTCAACACTTCTTCATTGATATAGTTTATTTAGAAATTAGCAATATTTCAAATTTTTAGATCTTTTAAAATTTTATTGCAAGCTTCCAACACTAGTAATAATTATAAGGGTAATAATATAACTGATGGATGAAATGCATTAATAATGTTATTTAGATAATATCAGTTATTGGACGGTGAAACATTATTTAGAAACTTCAAGATAGTCCATTTATACTTAGCTTTTATTTGCTTTGATGGTCCTAGGTATATGTGCAGTTTGTGTGTGCTGAGTGCATTTCGTCGTTATTATGATTTATGGCAATTTAAAGCTATATATTTTAGATAAAACATAAAATTTTTTTTTTCTCTCAAAATATTTTATTGTTAATCGTATTTCGTAAGTTGGACAGAGAACTACCACATTGGTAAAGTTACGCTCCTAAACTCAAAAGTAGCATAGAATGTTCCCCCAGCTTCACAATACCAGTCAGCGCAACGCTGATCCATGGTCATAATATATTGAAAAAATTATCAACTTTCATATCGATAACATTTTAATTTTGTAACCAGGTTACTGCAATTAGAAACAGAGAATAGTAATACTTCTTTTTATTAAACATAAATCCCAGTCAATTAGGAAAAATATATACAAAGACCTAAGCTTACAACTACTGCTTTCTTCACCACAATAGTTGTGTCTATGATAATTATGAATAAGGACGTTTTTATTTGTTCAAAACGTTTATTGTTATCACCTGACTTTCATATACATCAAAAAAGATATTAAACAACTCTTCTCCAAATATTTTCTTCATAACCAAGTGTCATTCTTTGCTCCCTGAAAAAGATATTTTTCTGCCACTATATCTTGATATTCGGTCTTGTTATTGTTAATCCAAAAGATACAGAGGCGTCCTGTGCCTTTGGACAAAGAACAAAATCATGTCATAATATTACCACACCCGAATAATTTGAATTTTGTTCCATCAATCCAAACTATACTGCAGGAATATTCGATTTATTTTGCTAAATATTCCTCACTGAGGTTCAGCTGTCCCGTGACATGTGTTTCGTCAACATTGGGAATTCGCCAGATATGCAAAACCCCGAATCATGTTATCGAAGTACGTTACTGACTGCCTAGTGAGGGACAACTATTCTTTCTGCCTCTGATTCTTCAACCAATTCTTCCCGAGCAACGTTCGATTTTTTCCACCTTTCTGTCAATCCATGAAGCAGCATGTTGAGCAACTCGGTAGGGAGCTTTTGTTCTCTGCATATTTACTGTAGCGTCACGTGGCTTCCACTTGAGAATTATTGAGCCAATTGTGGCTATGTGTATATTGAATTACTCTGTAAGTACTCTATAGCCTTTCTCTGCCAAATATTCTTGAACAATCTCTTTTCTTTGGGGTCAATTGAGTGTTCTCTTGCACTGGGAATGATGGCAATGCTCTCACAATGATGACAATGGGGAAAATGTGCAACGTTTTATAATTCCGTGTGCTCTAAGCGGGCTAAGGTCCTTCTAAGAATCTTATAAAATGTTTAGGAATATTCTTACAAGGTGCAGAATAACTATAATTTTTTTTACAAACATTACATGTTGATATTATTGTTAAAGTGGTTGAATAATATTCTATCACACAATACGCTGCATAATGAAATATACATTTTCGATAATACTCGATTAATTTCGATTAATAATTATGATATTTCTAATAATTGTAATTCAGGGTGTTTTAATAGTTAGAGATTCGCCAAATTGTAAAAAAAATATTTTTTTGAATTGATTTAATTACATAGTACCCCATTGAAGCTAAGTTTATACACATATGCATACATACACACACACACACACACACACACACACACACACATATATATGTATACGTATACATATACATATTATATATATATATGTGTGTGTGCATGTGTATGTGTGTTTGCGCGTGTGTATGTGTTCTTGACCTTCCCAGCATCAGGTCACACTTCACAAATGTTTCTCACCGCTTGCAAAGCAGTGCTACCGTTTCAAAATGTAAGCAATGACGAATATGTAGCTTTTTAAATTCTTTATCTAATGAGATTAAAGTTTACTAAACTCTATAAACGTAACACTGATTGATAGGAAAGATAATTAAAAAAATCTAGACGTTTTGTACCATTTAACCTTGGTCTTACATCAGTTGGTTGGTTTATGAAATATAACTGTGAAATACAAAATTTCTTCCCGAACACAAAAATATGTAATCCTTCTAAACATCCTGATATTTATTTCAGTGTGTGTATGCGTGTATATGTGTTCATGTGTGTGTATGTGCGTTTGTGTGCCTCGCATAGAAGTCTACTGAGTGTTTGTTTACTTTCCTTCGTATTTCTAAGTTTTTACCTGTTTTTAGTAACTCCCTTCTGGTTATCCCTCTGGGTAACCCTGAAACATATTTTTCAAAAACCGATTTCGATCTGCGTCTCTCTGATCATAACAGGTTTACTCCCAGGATAACGTCCCCAGACTATTTCTACTATTTGTCTCTATTTGTAATTCAAACCCAAACCAATACCAGGATATCTGAATTCATTCTCAGTCGAACTCTGGCTTTTAAAGAGACACCGGAAACAGGAAGACATTCTCTTCATTTAATTATTTCTCAAGATGTTATGCGTTACCACGCGTTCATTGAATGTATTTCTTATTAAAATCTGTCGATCAAAACTGGAAAAGAAGGTTTCTTCAGTTTCCAAGTTTGTCTGCCTTGCTATGTATGTTCGTACCGTTCACACAGGCTGCACCAATGGAGTTCCTGGGTGGGACACTTTCTACTTGAGATTTTTTACTCCCCCCACCCAAATAGGTTTTCAAGTGAGGTTTAACTTTGGTTATAAGTTTATGGTACACTGGTCCCTGGTTTGTGTCTGCCTGTTTTTCTTTTGTTGATATTCATCCTTTTGTAATCACTGCCCAACAAAAGATGACACAAGTAACTTATTGATTGATCACCGCTTCTTCCAATTTTTTTAATTGATATCTGCCAACACGACATATTATCAAAAAACGTTGATCATGTGATAGTTTCCATCTAACCAGCCCTGATTCCTTTTTTTTTTCGAAGATTTTTATTCCTTTTTTTTTTTTTCTCTTCTCACTTCCATCTCCTCTTTCTTTCTCTTAGTTCTTGTCCCTCTTCATTTCCTACCATGTTAACACCTCTTAATTTCTTTTTACACTCCGTCTTCAACTTGAAAAAACAAATCGTATATTCATCTTACTTTTCTTTCTTCTTATCTAAAAGTTTCTTTTCTTTTCTTCTATTATTCTTACTGTTTTTTTTTTCCTCTCACCCACCTGCATCTTCCCTCCTAATTCTGTTTCTTTCATTCTTAGCATTTTTTCCTTCCAGTATTCGAAACTGCAGGCCAAGACTGTCAACAAAGATTTCTTCAGTTTTTAAAGCTGGTCCAGTTGGTTGGCTGACTGGCTATGAATAAATTATGCGCACAAGCCGCTGAAATAGAGCTAGAAGACTGGAATTTTTGATATAACAGATCTTTTTTCTTAAGATAATCTTAGATAATTTGTCGGATGATTAGTTCTGGTACATACACAGGTTACGAGGATCCATCTATGCGAGATACATATATTGATATTTGATTTGGGACGAGTCAAATATAAGATCAAAATCAATAATGATGGCTTACGAGATAAGTTTGCTAGCCACTACTACGCTGCATGGCTCCTTGTAGGTATAAGTTCAGTTAAACATAGATTGGCACATGGCCAAATATATAGGGTTTCCAATGGGGATCTAACCTATTACGTTCGTCACGGTTTTCAAAACTCGCTTCCGGGTCACTATATAGCAAAAGGGGCCTTGTTGGTATTTATTGAGTTTATCTCAGTCTGGCACAGGGCCAGCCTGCAAGATACAACCCGATGACTCGTCTCAGCAGTCAGCTTTCTCTCTCCTTTACTCACTGGCATGTATTTTTTTTCAGCTTTAGCGACCGCTGTTTGATTAGAAGAATCAAGATCGGCGAGGAAGTTGAAGAAAAATCTTGGCTGGCTGCACAAGGGAACAATTTTTTGACGCCCAGATAGCATCGAACTTATTGTACCAGTAATAGTTTTGGAGACTAGCTTGCTAACTGCTGCTCTACGGTGAAGCGGCTATTTTCTTTATAACCTCCCTCTCTTTTCCTTATATTTTTTGTTCAACTTTTTTTTTCTGACAAGTATTTTACCCCCAATCCACCGTTACCACCTTTCTCTCTTCTTCGACGTACTTTTCTCTCTTTGTAATCCTTACTTCCCCTTCTGCCTGCTCTCTTTTCTTGGCATTCCTTGATACATGCATTTTTTCCCACGACTTGCTGTTTAGCTTCGTGGACTTCGGTGCATAGTAATAGAAGAAAGAAGGCCATCTAAAACGAGTCCAATTCCAGCCCGTTACTATTAATAACATGAATGAATTACCAGTACCAAAGAGCGGCGGTGGGAGTGTTAAAACAACGCTGGTTGGGAAAGCTGCAGAAAGTAATTATAGACGTTGGTTTTTAGAAACTGTCAACAAAAAACTGTCGATTCAGGTTTCTCTTGTTTTTAAGTTTGTCTGGCTGGCTATGTATATATCAATTCCACAAGCCTAGCCAATGGAACTTGAGAGTCTCATCATTTATTTCTTATAATGCCTAGAAAAAAGACGCTCTCGTTTTCTGGCCCCTCTCCCCATAGGGTTCAATTTCAAATGAAATTTTACGATAAATTCTTCCCATAGTTTGTGAGTAGCAGCTTTCACGCTTGTTGTTCTCTGCGTATGTAAATTCAGCAAAACAAAAAAAATAATTTACCCATTAATTACCCCTTTTTCTAATTCATTTAATTGATCGCTCCCGACATGCCTGTTGGTCATATAATGATGTCTATTGAATGACTAACCAGAATTTTTTTTCATCTTTTTATCTATTGTTTTCCTCTTTTAAAGGCGGAGACAAAAGAAATTCAGCATACCCCAGTCTTTGTTTTAGATGGAGACACGTATAACAGAATAGGTTAAAAAAAACAAAAAAAACATGGTTGAAAGAAATTAAATGAAAATAAAACTCGTTTGTGGGAAACATACTCCTTGAAATAAGGGGAAAAAATGATAATTACTAGAACTCAGAGAAGATTCATTCTGGCGCCTATGTCCATGGAAATATGTGATCTCAGTTACATAGTTTTCATCCGTATAACAATTCTCTCCCTTATATTCTGGGGTTGGGGATGGAGATGTTGTAGAGATGTTCTTAACTTACGTACTTTTACCTGCTTCTTTTTTATGGATATTTTCTGTCATTCTGTATCTGTTCCCTCTCTATCTCACACACACACACATATATATATATGTATATATATATATATATGTATATATATATATATATATATATATATATATATATGTATAAAATAGGACTTATATATTCATTTGAAATGTCTCTATTTGAATATATATATATATATATATATACATACATACATATATATATAAACATATATGTATAAATATATCTATATATATATATATGTATATACAAATAGAGACATTTCAAATAGATATATATGACCTATTTTATATATATACATATATATATATATACATATATATATATATATATATATACATATATATATATATATATATATATATATATATATATATATATATATATATATATATATAAATATATATGCACGTACGCACATTAATGAAAGAAGCCTGATGATAACCACATAGATTGAACATCATACAGTCGAAAACGTTCGTAAAACTTACACCTTGTGAGCAATAGCATATTCGAGCAAGAATGCAAATAGCATCCAGCGAGACTACTCAAAGGTAAATGGTCGAAAGTGTTATCCATTCACTCACCCTTTTTCCTATAATTTTCCTCTCATTTGGAGTGAGTTTAAAATTTCACAGTTTGTTAAATCTTTAGATGTGTCCACACACCCTTTTTGGACGCTTTTTGGTCCGTCTGTAGTTCGGTTCAAGGTATGTCGAACAACAGAAATAGGAAGAATGGAAAGACAGTTGATGACATTAAAAATTATGATGTAATTTGAAAAAAAGGTATAATATTCATTCCGATCATTGCGAATGAGTCTTAATGAAATATCCAACGTTCGCATTAAACGTAAAGATTGCTCTTAATAACTATAATGCCCATTTGCGATTTTAATCGAAATAATACTCTCCATATCATAATAATTCACAAGCATGACTAAAAAGAACAAAAAAACAAACTATTTGCCTTCCTCCTCCTCCTCTTTCCACTACTATTACCACGAGTGATGGATGCATTTTTCTACTTATGGTTCTCGTTTGTTATGTTTTTTTTATCTTATAGCATGGGCATTTCTCAGTGGCTACATACACGTTCCTGCATGCAGACCACAGTGCAAGACGTATTGTTAGAATGAATGATATCTAAAAGTTATAATTTTTAAATCGCGCAGTTCGCAAGAATATATTAAGCTTATAAGCACAGTAATCTCTTCTATTTTTGGATAAAAATCGATTAACTCTACGAAAGAATCAAATTATTGGTCGAGAGTCTCATGAATACGTCTTGTACCATTGACCAAGCTGTTAGGTAGTGCTGTTGTAGGCAAGATCTGTTGAGCAAAATCTACCACAAAGCCACGTACGTGCTGTTGATTATTGATTATCAATTTTGATTATCATGTCGTTCGGTGATCGATTACCCAATAATAATTCGAGGGTGTTTTTTTTTTTTCGAATTCACAGACAGAACACGCGTATGTGTCAGCTATCGACTTTCTATGCAAAAATATTTCTTCAGTTTTCAGGCTTTATATATCGTTTCCGATAACAGTAGCTATGTTGTATGAAAGGTAGGAGCTTGAGAAAAATATGTTAATCATGCAAACTCCTAATCATATTCACAAGTGGTTATATGATTATAACTACTCGAGGATTTTGATTCGCTGTGAAGGAAGTTCCCTCCACCCATTACTGTTCTGTTCATGAGAACATGTATTGTTCAACAAAGTTCAAGTAAAATGTTGGACATGTATTATTCTATTTGGTTTACAAATAAATTCAGATTATGTTTAAGGTTAAATTTCTGTTTATGTCTACGATCATGAGGTTGATAAAATTGTAATCTATGTTGAGAAGTTCATAATAGAATTTCGATTGAATGCAAACCAAATGGTTTACTTTATATCTATCTATCTATCTATCTATCTATCTATCTATCTATCTATATATATATATATATATATATATATATATATATATATATATATATATATATATGGAAGTGAGAGATGGATAGATAGTTATAGATTTGTTATTATTGATCATTTCCTTGCCATAGGGGGTTTTCTATTTTAATTTTGCCTTTATATGCACAACTAAGATGGTGATGGTGTTTCTTTTATCGTCTTACAAGGTGATTTCTCATTTCTATTATTTTTCTTTTGCTCTGTTTGTGTGTTGGTTTTTCTTTGTTCTTATTAGTTTAATTAAGCTGCCTGTTTGTGTTTGGAAATTGGTGTCGTCTTTGGTTATCTTGGTTATTGGGGAGAGCCGAGGAGGAGGAAGAATACTTTGGAGTTCTGTTATATTTTCAAATGGATTTATTTAACACTGATGTGTTGAATTCGTCTTCTCGCTCAAATTTTCATTCTTATTGCATCATCATTGCCATTACCAGCATTACCACTATATATATATATATATATATATATATATATATATATATATATATAGAGAGAGAGAGAGAGAGAGAGAGAGAGAGAGATAGATAGATAGATAGATAGATAGATAGATAGATAGATAGATAGATAGATAGATATAAAATCTACTTCACCATTTTATATTTTTCAGCCAAGTAGTTTTGCCGACTATTACTATTATACAGTGATCTGCTCAAACTGAGAGATAGATCTGTGTACATCGGAAGATATTGGAATATAAACAGATAGGCTGCTATATTTGGAGATTCCTATTTGAAACTCTATGCACAATGAAATATTGTGGATAGGAGCAAGATTCCAGGAAAGAGTGGATAGAAGATAGAATCCTATTGATAGAAGGACATTGCCTGATCCATTTCCATTGATGGGGAGATCAATCAAAAAATTGAAAAAGAAGTGAGCAATCAATCAGTTACCTCTCTTACCCTCTGTTGATCATTAGAAGAGTGTTGTTGTTTTTATTTAAGTAAATGTAACACAAACAGATCGATTTAGCATAAACTTGGATAGCAAATTGCCTCAATGCATTGAAAACAAGTAAAAAAAATTGCTATAGACATAAGAAAATAAACATTGAAAATTTCAGTTGCTTGGCTACGCTGGTGTGGTATGTTCATGTAATATAGATATAAACATAGCCAGCCAGCCAGCCAGCCAGCCAGCCAACCAGCCAGCCAGACAACCAGCCAGCCAGACAACCGAACCAGATGAAGAAACCCATGTTCAAAGTTTTGTTGTTAGTTTCTAATTGCCAGATTGATATGCATGAATATGAGAATATCGAGAGTTTTTCAAATACATTTTCACATACTGAAAGATTGAGAGATAGACCGCTATAGATTGATGTTGGGGAAGATTCCCTGAAAGATATTAGAAAATTGGAAGAAACATAAAATAGGGTCCTATGCTTGGAAGATGTTTGAATAAAAACCTTAATAGATTAAAATATACCAGAATAAATTGAAAAAAAATTCTGATAGATCTCCGAGGATGGAGAAGTTATGGCGATTGATTAGGAAATGGAACTGACTGAAATAGATACTGTTATCTGATATACTGATATCGGCGTTATCAAAGCTATGATACTATTGACACAAAACCAAGAAACACCTACATTGACTAAAAGGAAGATATAGAAATAGACTGACAGTTGCGACAGGTTCAGATAGATATTCTATGATCTGCGACTTTAAAAAGGAGAGAGACAAAGAGGAAGGTAAAATTAGACTAAAAAAAGATTTGTGAGACATCGATACATAGCTTGATTTGCAATATTGGCTTTGGGGAAGAGAAATATTGTTCAAAGAACTTATATGCTTTAACGCATTCTTGTAAGTAAGTGGAGACACAAAATCGATAGCACCCTGCCGGTCTTCAATGACCGGGCATCATGCAAGATTTCAACGCGTGACTTAGGCTAATTGGGTTCCGCCCAGTCGTCTGAACCTTGCTTTCTTATTTTTCTTTCAAATACTTGCCCGATGGAGAAGTAAATTGGAAACAGTTTGTAGCTATTCCCTTATTGCAAGGCATGTACACGTAGAGGCCCCAGTCCTAATCGCTCCGATCTCCCCTTGATCTATATATATATATATATATATATATATATATATATATATATATATATATATATATATATATATATACGTGTGTGTGTCAGATAAAGGGGAGGATCTTATAAACTGTTTCTTGTTTTTGCAATGGTTGAGATGAATTTGGTTCCAACAAATATAGATATTTTCAAAATCTTTTGGATAGTATTTATAGAAATTACTAAAAGACAGAAAGCATGCACATTTTCATTTTCAATGGAAATTGTATCGGAGATATTAGCAGCCCAAGTGTAAATATATATATAAGGAGGGGGCCCCAGCGTTGACTGGAGGAAAATAACTACAAATTTGACACCAATGTGGAGATGTATTTTTAATTCGTCTATTCTTCTTAAAACAACCAAAAACATTATCTACATTAAAAACATATCGTGTACCTATGATCTGCATTGTTTACCAACAGTCGTAGATTGACAGCTTACGTTGATAGTGTTCGTTTATCACTGAAAGCCGAAACCGTATTGACATTATTTTCCAAAATGCTGGTGCTTTCAATCAATGACCTCCATCACATCCAGAAAAGACTCGGTTTGAAAAAAAAAAGGAAGGATGTGTTCTACTTTCGTTGTAACTCTGATGCTTGAATAGAGCCTCACTTTTGCCACTAAAAAAAACTGCTTTCAGGTATTTTAGTTGATCCCATTGTTCAAAATTGATTCGAAAAGTATTCAATTTATAATTAAGTTCAGACGAATATTCGTGCTTAGAAAAATTAATCAAGCTTCACACACACACCCACACACCCACATACACATATACATATATATATATATATATATATATATATATATATATATATATATATATATATATATATATATATTCTCATGTATATTTTCCATTCTTTTATCGCTGAAATGAAATTTCAGAAGGAAATTTACATATTATCCTGAAATCATCCTTAACCTGAACAGCGTTATATCAACGCACTTTTTCAATAATTATACTATCTTCAGACTTATAATTTATCAATATTTCTTTTTATCTATGTTCGTGATTTTATTCTTTCTTCATGGGTTACATATATATATATATATATATATATATATATATATATATATATATATATATATATATATATATATATATATATATATATATATATATGGTAGCAGTTTCAACTTAGCATTGCCCTAACCATTGATTTAAACGAGTGCCGGTAATGCAGAGGTACGAAAAACTGTCTCGGCTCCCAAATCTCACTTTGCCGATTTTCAGTCTACATCTGCTCGACTTATTCCTGTCATCACAACGGTTATGTTGTAAAATACGTTATGTTATAAAGAAACTCTTATTTGAAATGATCTCCCGTTACTATACAGTGAACGTATCATTGCCTAGACAACGTAAATTGAATAAATAATGTAAAAGGAACAGAGCTGATGCAGGAATCGAACTGACGACCGATAGGGTAGCCTGCATTAATGCACTATTGCTCCTATCGATAATATATTCAAAGTAGGAGGCAGTAAGACGGCTAAAAAAAGGGATACAAAAAATATGTGTGTGTATATATGTGTACCTGTAGTGTAGGGCAATTCACATTGGGGAAAAACTTGTTCAGAGATTTTATCGATAGCGTCATTGATTTCTGGTCACAGGAGTCAATGTTCTGGTGTAGAAACTTAAAAAAAATGGACTTCGAAGACAGAAGGTTGGACGCAGCAATATTTTTACCCGAAGATGGGCAGTAAATTCTCAGGACACCGAAAGATCTATCTGGGAGCAGATTGATTTGTTGTATGATTTATGCCATAGAGAAATTCTCTCTGGTTGAAATTACTGGAGTGTGAAGCCATGTAATGACAGGATCCCAAAACGGTTTATCAAAGTCAGAAACTGCTGACCCTACAACTACATATGCGAACAGAAGATTCAGACTTATCAATCACTCGGTGTGCATTTTAGATCAGGTTTTCAAATAACTGACATAAAAGTTGTTCCTTTTTTGTTATTTTTTTTATCTTCCAACATCCTAGTGTCATTTACATTCACGATTCTTTGCTTAATCTAAAAGAAAGTACCCGGGGTTAGTTTAATTGATTGAAAGAGCTTCAATCAGTGAAATAGAAATATCGCCGCGCATGCACTTCCACTAACTCAATATAACTGCATCGATTTAACAAGAATCGTTTGTGTTCTTTTTCTCTATATCCATTATGTATGGCACAGCTATTTCGATATCACTCTGCGTATGGCAGATGCGAAACAACATTTTTCATTTTTATTTCCTGGAAATTCATACATACACACGAGTGCAGAGCCCACACCAACGTATATTAAAATGTATCTATGAGAAGAGTGCATATGATATCCTACCCAAGTGTTCGAGGGATTTAAGTAGTGTGATCTATTCGTTTGTCTATCAAAGTATCCAGCGTTTTTAGTGTCCGCCTGATATTTTGCCTACCTATGGAAGCTATTCCACTAGGGAATGAATAACCTGGAAACCAATTAAACCTTTTCTGAAGAATTCATTAACCCCCCTAATATTATCGATCTATTGGGTAGCAGCTCTCATACAAAAAGGGACAGATGGATATTCACTAAGGTCATTCAAGCCCGTGGTCACATTGTCCAAAGGAAGAAGATTGTATCACGCCTGTCTTTCAAGTGAGGAGAGCCTCCCCAGCTATCTCGAAAATCAGAGTCCAAGAGCACAGATTTTACATCTATCTATCTATCTATCTATCTATCTATCTATCTATCTATCTATCTATCTATCTCTCTCTCTCTCTCTCTCTCTATATATATATATATATATACATATATATATATATATACATTTATATTTGCACACTCATATATATTCATATATCAAAGAACTCTCCATACACTCACATTTAGATTCATTTAGCAAGAACTATAACGAATATATATTTATATATATATACGCACACGCATTTACTCTAGTAATATGCATACAGACAACTCTCTCCATGTATATATATCAGAGAGAGAGAGAGAGACAGAGACAGAGAGAGACAGAGAGAGAGAGCAAAAGAGAAAGAGTTGTGTATCACAGTAAATATGTGTATATTTTCTCCTGTGTATTTCTATATTTGCCATTAAATTTCTGACCATACGTTTTGGACTCATTCGTTATGCTTTTCCGTCCTGTAAAGAGATATTTCATGAACTAATCATGCAGATCATAGTACAGTTAGTTAATACATCTTTAACTGTCCAACGATTGTGGCGCTCTGTCATACAAGTTGAACTTGAATATTCGCCTAATTCACTTAAGGTTGTTGCAAGAAGTTATACACATGAATTTCAATTTACCTATTCCCCCGTCTTACACTCTCAGAATTTCAAAAGATGAGTCCATTTTCGTTTTTCTAAAATCTTCGATTCTGTTTTGGTTTAAAGCTCATATCGATTCAAAATATATTGATTTAGATTTATTGAGCAGGAAGTCAGAGTTTGAACAACTTGTTTTAACTCCACACTTTTGTTTGACTGTTCTTTCGTGTACTTCGAGTAATTGCTCTGTCCGAATGACTGACTCCAGTAAGGAGCGATCAAATATGCTTTGACACGGCGTCATTCCAATGTAAAAGAGAGCAAAGTCAAGTTGCATGCCTTGTCAGACTTTTTATTCTGTTTCATTTTGTTTATTTGAGCCGGCATTACATGATTTGACAGAGTCGAGACGAGACAGAAAATACTTTCAAAGAAAACAGGAAAAAGATGTAATAATGCAAAGGAAGAGCGATATACTAAAAAAGTTACAAGACGTTTTTTTCTTTAAAGTAATTCAAGATTCAATGCAAGAGCAGACAAAGAGGTGGGCAAGAAGAAAGTGTCAGGAATAACATAAGCAGAAGAAAGGATCGGAAAGCGTTAAAATTATTCATGTTCTACTTCTTCTAAGATGGGGAATTAAAATTGTTTACCTTCGTGTTCATATTCTTAGTAAAAGTTCTTCTCAGAGAAATCAGTTCAAATTATCGTTCTTGAGGGAATATAAGAGCCATTATTCACCACCAAATGATTCCGAAAATATCCCTGCGTCCTATATGCAAAGTGTACGTACCTGGTTGACAAATGTTCACCAAGACACAGTAGACGACCAGTACTTACGACCTAGCCTAAGTCTATAATACAATATCATTATTCATTAAAATATCATCAGCATCTTTATTACCATTACTGATATCATCATTAGTAGTATCATTATATACCCGTCAAAAATATTTTTCAAGGTTTCAACTCAACGTTAAACATTTTCCAGTCACTTTAACTCTCTCTTTAATATATATATATATATATATATATATATATATATATATATATATATATATATATATATATATATATATATATATATATCAGTTTCAAATGTCAGGCGATTTTGTGACGTATTCTTTATGTTAGGCTCGCTTTATTACGACCATATAATCGTTTTTATTAGCTCTGTTGATGTATTTCACATGGACCATTTCTAAATTTCAAGCTATAACTGGAATCAGACGAAACAAAGATACATCTGTAAAACAAAAGAATTCTAATATGGATGTATGAGGATATCATCATTACCATCACCATCATTATTATTATTATTATCATTATTATTATTGTAATAGTAGTAGTAGTAGTAGTAGTAGTAGTAGTAGTAGTAGTAGTAGTAGTAGTAGTAGTAGAATTGAAAAGGAACACAGTATCCATCCTTGATTTTTACGATAAGCCAAATAACATAGTTTAGCACTACCTCAGTATGGTGAGAGGGAAAGAGTGCTTGAGCTGTTTTAATTATTTTGTATATTTATATACTGTTTCTTATAACAAGAAGGACATGAACAAATCTATTTTTTTCTCTTTCTAAGAAAGTGAAGCAATTCCAATTTTTTCTCCTTATACCTCTAAGAATAATAGAGTTGAGAAGACTGAGACAAAGAAAAACAGAGAAAAAACAAAAATGCTGGAATGGAACAATAAGAAAGAAAATAAGAGGTATAAAATAAAGAGGAAAGGAGAAACATATAAAGCAGGCTTTGTTAGTCATTCAGTAGAAACCTTCATGTGACCAACGTTTTTTGGCTGCATGCTGAGTTGGGGGGCGGTCGATTTTGGTTGACTGTTTCTAATAGCTTAGGGATAAACTAAAATAAATGAAGAAAAAAGTGAAAGAGGAACTTGAGGCAAAGAGAGAAATTTCAAATTAGAAAAAGACAAAGAAACTAAGAAGATCTGCAACGATGGAGAAAGATTAATAATGACGAAGGTAATGAAAAAGCAAATAAACGAACGAAGAAAAAATACTGCTTAGTCACTCAATAGAAACCATAAAGTAACCAATATCTTTTGGCAGGATGCAGATTTGAGGATGAGCAATAAAAACAGAGAAAAAGGGGGGATTAGCAGATAACTTACTTCTTTTGCTATTTCAAGGGTGGTGATCACAGAAACGGTCTAAATTTTCGAGACATAATCATGACTGCCTCCAGGCACAAACTCGAGGACCAATTTGGGATAAAATTTCATTGTAAATTAAACCCCTAACAAAAAAAAAATTGATGGGGGGGGTCTTAAAAACTTTTCTGAGGAGGAAATATTTGAATTTTCATCCCTCTAGCACCATATGTGTGATCAGTGTGTACGAAACACGCATTCACTGCCAGCGAGCCAAACCCACTTAGAAAACTGAAGAAACCTATGTTGACAGTTTCTCATAAAGACGCAAATGAAAGAGCGAGGAAGAAAGCAGATAAAAAGCAAAAGAAGGCGAAATAAAATCAATCAATGATGAGTTCTACAAGGGAGAAACTTTGAAGTGATTGAAATCGTGATTCAGTAACAGATGTTATCATTAGATGATGACAAAACTTGCCGGCCTGAGGCACTCTGCAAAATCACATTTACGTATCCTGACGACATCATTGCCACAGCGACTGTTACTACGTTCGGCCTGGAATAGCGTTGATGTGAAACCTGATTCTGAAGATTTAGTCTGTCTTAGATTTACAGTCATCAGGGTTTCAAATGAAAGCTCTGATCAGGTTTGCATGGAGAAATTTCCCGTCGAGCTGAAAACATTGATATCTAACTAATCCCCGGATACATCTGAATTGCTATGAGATTGTGTTTTCAGATGTGGTCACGTAATTCTATCAAACGCCAGTAAGTCAAAGTTATGTGGAACAACAGAAATAGCGTCAGCCCGACATTTTTTTCACAAGCCTCTAATGATGTCATGATGGATTGTCAGCTGTCAACATTATTGCATGGCCCCAAAACACTGGAAATGTCCATTTAAGATTTTTATCGAAAATATTTCCATATCGTAAATTTTAAAACAAGAAAATCAATCGACTCAAGGGAAAAATACTTGTGTTTTTTTTCCCTTCCTTCTATTGTAAGAGGAGAATGAAAAAAGAGCAAATACTACCATGGATTGTGAACGCAACATTGTACCATAGTTCTTGTTTATAGAGAAAAGCTAGTAGTTGTTACAAATGTTCAGTAGGAGATATCTTAATCAGCAGAATTGTTACATTCAAGTTAAAAAGTCCATCGTTTCGTACAAAGGAACAGAAAAGACCATGCGGCTCTTTTAATGTGTACATAGCATATTTGGAAAGACATAGTATTTTGTTTTAAAATGTGCACATCAAGAATCAGAGGAGAATATGAAATTAACAAAATGATGATTAATACAATAAGACAATACAATGATACAATAACAACTGTATGTGTAACAGCATTATTTGTGAAATACTGATTGGAATTCGATTTTCGACTTTCCCTATAATGATACCTTGATTTAACAAGTAGTTTGACATTAGACAAGCGAGTTTAATATTCACCGGAAGCCCCTTGATTTTGTCTCTGCGTCTGATTACACCAAAACTTGAAAATACGTATTTAGCACTTTGCATGACAGGGATATTGACAAACTCTCTTCGGTGACCAAATCACCAGTGTAGTGAGTTTAATCTTTTTGTCGGAATAAGCTAAGTAAATATATCAGTCGATTTGACAAGTTGAAGGCTAAGTAATTTTTTTCCATAGAAATATAGCGTAGCATAACCATTATCAGCATAAACATGTGAGTCAGCAAACTCAATTCCAATCTCAGCTGAATTTGTTCATATTCACTGAGCACAGTGCCTTTGGGAGAGACATGAATCCAAATCTCTGAGCTCTATCCGATCGTTAGATATCTGGACGAAAAAAACACGCTGTTGGCATTACACAGTGGTTGAGGGAAAATGTTGGTGGAAGGAAAGAACCCATGGGAAAAAGCTTCTCCAATAAAAAAAAACCCACCAGCCAGTCATGTGACATTAATTACAGCTGTTTTCCATCAACACTGACCCGGGACCACCTTTTTCTAAAAATTTTTTATTGGAGGAACGATTGGAAATCAAATATGGTACTTTTTTAAAAAGATTTGACGTGATTTTCTTTTTACTGAAACAATGGCCAAAACTCAGCACTCCGATTAATACTGGGGTCAGTCAAAAATGCCAAATACCTTTGCCTAAATCAAATCAGAGTGAATACTACTGTATATTAGCGAGCGATTTTGCCAATAGTTTCAGCTCAATTCATTACCGCATTTTCGTATTGAATGTTTGGTAGGTAATTTACGATTTGTATTGTGCAATAAACGTTTTAAATAATTTAGTCCTGTATATTAGCTGTTACTAATGATAACTTCTCTTTTACGACCTGAAAACATAGATCAAAATGTTGGGGAATAAAGAAAACCATGCTTTAGTTGTAGCTGACCGAAGTTCGTAAATGGAAAATTCATAAGAATGCGATATTTTTCATGACAACGTTACGGAAATTTTATGCTCAGTACAGATCTAGTACTCTCAGCCAGCTTGTATTCATGGGAGACACAGATAAAACTCCAAAGGATGAAATCCCCACCGTTGTTTTTTTCTCAAAAGAAAAATAATTATTATCTTCATTATTAATGGATCTCCCTTTAAGAATATCTTATAGCCTTCCGAAATGAATATCTAAAATATATTCCCTTAAGGATAAGTCATTCAAATTTGACCTCATACAACACCATTTTCTCAAGAATAAACCCGATTTTAAATCTACAATTACCTCAGATTTTATATTTTTGTTCTATCAACTACGAAGTTATTGCAATAAGATTCACGGGGTTCCTTGATTAGAGCACCCATATCAATTTATCGCTTTGTTTCTCAAGAGTCCTCTCCTAGCGGATACTCTCACCAGGGGTGGGGGTATGGGCCTTATTCAACAATACTGTAGAGTTGTTTCGCGAGGATTTTCTTCTAGCTTGTGTAAAAGACTGAGAAGCAAACTCGGGCAGTTTTTGTAACTTGTTTTGATAATTCATTCCGAAAAAACTTTAACTACAAAGTGATGGGTGGGATAAGAGATTCAGAAGATTGCAAAATACATTTCCATTACAATGGATTCGAATCTGTGATAACATCTTTTTTTTCTTGGGCGCTGGTTTGAACGTCCACATTATCTGAACACTTACAAAGATAGTTAAAATCTAAACTAGACATTTTGATTCTCTTTTTCCCCTCCGTTTCTTTTCATATTAGACACCGTCAGCATAACCAGCCAGACCAACTTGAAAACCGAAGAAATGTATGTTTGTCGAACATGCACAGGTCGCACAAAGAAGAAAATTGAACATTTATCGCTATATTATGTCAGGGGAATGGGTGTTTTCTCAAATTTCGCCCCTAAAGTAGATTGAGGGGGGTCGTTGAATTAGCAATGTAAATTTATGCTTAAATTGTCCATATCTGGCTGCGTTCATGTTTGTTTAGAGTTCAAAGGAAGGGTGAGATAAGTGACTTATTCATTGAACACCTTTCTTGTCATTCTTTAATTGATCACCCTGCAAGTTACCAAAATACAGTTTTTATTGAGTGACAAACCAGACCTGTCTTAGTTGTTTTTTCTCTCTTGTGTTCTCCGTTGCAAAACAAATCGCGTCTACTTTTTAATTTTTTTAACTACAAAATGGAGGCAAGAGATAAGAAACACTGACTATTGAGAAAGAAAAAAAAACATGAAAAAAACGACTAACAGCTGATTGGAATCTGTGACTAGTATCTATTTTCGCTTATGTTTTGTTGAATCGTCATTATCATATCACATGCCTACAAAACATTTTATAAGTAAATGTTAAAAGAAAATAAAAAGAATTTTACTCCTCTTCTCTCACACTCACATATTTCGTAATATCTTTCTTCTCGTGTTCCTCAGGAGGATGAATTCAGCCTTTAATTCCACCTCGAATTTCCAGGGATTATTTCTACATGACCATTCCCAATGAAATTGTATACAAAGAAGCCTTTCTCTTCAAAGTACTAGTCACAAAGCTCTATATGAAGTCGGTATTGATAAATCTGCATCTTCTTTAATTCCAGAAAATAGTGCAGATGCATTTAGCGCCCAGTCCTTATTATGAATAAGTTGAGTTTTCACACAAATCGACCTTCGTAAGACTCAACTATTTGATAAAATTTATGTCAGACCTGTAATATAGCTAACTCTTTTAATTCAACCGATTCACAAAAAACTGCCCTGAAGACACTTGATACACATTTGTAGAGAATTTTTCATTCAAATTTGATAAAACACAATGTACTCCGAGAACATAGACATGAATTACACATAACCCTTAGATGGCTTTTTCTTCAAAGAACAAAATACAAAGAGTCTCCAATCTGTAAGCACATAACAAGATTTGGAATTAAATAAGATTTCGAAAGTCCGGCACAAAAGATATATCCAAAAGATAAATTATCTATAAAATATATGTCACTGTGCTGCATTTGGTCTAGGTATTCATTCTATAATCGAGAGATCGGTGGTTCGAATCAAGGCAATACTACTTTTTTTATCCAGAAACAGTTGAAGACGTCGTAAGTACATATTATCAATAAAGAAAACAAGACCGGTAACAAAAAAGGTGTACTTACACAAAAGGTTGATTTAATTGAAAATATTCTAAAAATACTGAACAACGCAGAATAGGCTGAAAATATTTTTGTAACGGCAACATTGAACCATCCTAATTTTAATGAAATAGTTATTTGAGGTTCCATGCCACTATAAACAGCTATTTTGTGCGGTTTATTGTGTTATCTAAAATATTTTTGACCAGCCTTCACTTAGTTTCTACAATAAGACTAATACATTGTGCAAGTACATATTTTCCTTACTGGTTTCAGAAATAGATAAGTGTATAGAGTTTTGAAAATGCCAAGGAAGAAATAAAAGAGAAATAGAAAGCAAAGGTGATATCATACTTCGTAAACAATATTGAGGAGCATAGTTTTCTTGCAAAAATCCTCTCCATGCACGGCAATAACTACGCTTTAAACTGAAATGGGTCGTTTCTCTGGCATGCGCTGTCGCCTGCAGCAAGGCATGCCTGATGGCAGATTTCTGTCATCACCCACGAGCATGCGTGGGGCCTTTATATCATGGGCCTTTAAACGTCCATCATTGGACGGACCTTCCCCGTAATTCACCACATCTCTCTATTGTCGGCGCCAATATCTCCTGAATCTGTCTATATTTCCACTGTCTTGCCGTCGGCCACAGTTTTGCATATGATATAGGGGGATCCACGTTGCGAGTCGTGATGTTCAGCGTTGGTCCTGCATTCTTGTAACATGAACGCCCCATCTCCAGTCTTTGGATGGATTCTACGATAACTCTAAAATATCTCGCGAAATATACTGTAGTATACGCACCAATTATGGTGTTCAAAAAGTTATTACGTATTTCACTGCTAAGTAAGGCAAGAACAGGGTCAAATAAATACGACATCTGCATTTAATTAATCTCAATCTGACAGTGTGTCCTTTATAGTGAATGGAAAAAGGAAGGACAGAGAGTTTAAAGCACTAAAAAATGCAGATTTTTTCCGATGAGCATTCAAAAATTGCCTTCCCAGTATGTTGGTATCATTGATAATGATGGTGATCACATTATTGATCAGAAGAATTTAATTTTACTCTACTGATCTCTGTTTGTATCTCCATGGAAATACATAATACTTTCTGAACACGAAAATAGGTAATTACTTTCCGAATACGAAAATGTGTAACTACTTCCCAAATGCTCCATCATGAAAAAAAAATGATGTATATTTTCTTTGGTTAATTATCGATCTATTGATTAATAAAACATTTTTTCACAAATAGTAATTAGCTTATTCAGCAGTCCTCGGTCCGTGACAAAGATTGAAAGGTCATGCATCATTATCTTATCAGGAGTTGGAAGTCGGTGCAGTGCTTCTGTGAAACAAATGTCATGTACAAAGAACACCATGAAGACAAACACCGTCCAGAATAGAAAAAGGAGAGTTGAGGTAAGTAGACCACTGCGTCTATCAAAGACAACGAATTTCCATGATATCCTGAAATTCCTGGATAAATCAACCAAAAAATCACTCTATGTTGGTGAGTTTTCGGTACCGAGAGCTGAGCCTTCAATAACAGGGTTGGATAACAAATTCCAAAAAGAAGAATATACAACCAATGCATTCGGCCGATTCTCACGAATGGGGCTGAAACTTGACCAAAATATTGACACATACACTGAGAACCATGCAACATGCACGAAAACGAATCATGCTCAACGTGGAGCGATGCATAGCCAGCACAGTGTATCAGGAACAAAAGCAGGAGTCAGGGATACCATAGAATCCAGAAGAAAACTCCAATGGGCTGATCATGTTGCAAGAATGAAAGACACCCTGTGGACATTGCTACTCACAACTTGGATCCCCAAAGATCATATGAAAATTGTGACCAGCAGAAAATGAGATAGCATTACGAGCTAGACAAGTTAAGAGAGTACTTGCTCTGAGACGCCCATGATAGATATCTAGAGAATTTGGGGGTACTTTTGTATCCAACAACCGATGCTAAAAGGCTGCTGCTGCTAATAATGTTTGATGAACGCCATTGAGCGTCTGGTGGATGATTAATAGTGATGCGAATTTGATCCACACTGCGTATCTAACACAAGTTTTAGCTGTACCGAAATGATCTTATCAAGATCATATATTTGTGTGAGTGTCATTATGTTTGTTTCCCCGTCTGGTGTTACCTATGAACAGATGATTCAATTTGTATTATCCAATATTACGCTTGAATAACTGAATTGCAAATTTAGCGATGTTTTAGAGGAGAAGACTTTTCTTGCAGACGATGTTGAGATAATGATTGCCGCGAGGAAGACTCACCAATATTCAATCAATATTTGATATCGGCCTGGGCTAGATTAATTTGAAGCTTCGGGAAATTGAGGTTTGCTCGTTCTGAAGTGATAGTCAAAATTAGATCAACTAATCAAACATGGAAACACATGAAATCAAACAAATGTGTGCAGAAAATCCAATTGAATATCAAGTAAAGATGAAGCCACGTCAAGCAAATGACGAGAAATTGCAAAAAGATGGGGCAGAGGGCTAAAAAGTATAAATAACCAGACTGGGATTCTTGTGCCCATACTTAGCACTGAAAGGGAAAACGCGGATAAAGGTATTTGAACTGGACACAGCAGATAAAGAAGGATCACTTGACTTGGAAATGCAGATAATTGTGACCACAGGAAATGTAATTGCAGATAAAGGGAATCGTTTGAAAGGAAACTAAAAGTTATATAGATTAAAGATAAATAAATCTATAATCACATGCTTGTGAAAGCTGATGATGTAAAGTTTTGAGTAATTATCCAGTGTTCTATTATAATTATTATAAAGTTAATTATATCATATTAGATAATTTAGGACTATAAAGCGCATTATAGAGATGCGTGTATGCATCTGAAAAATAAACAATAGTTTTGAGTCAAGGGGGTCAAATGTGACCTGCAGTAGTGAGCCGTAGTCTTTGGGAATGTATACAATCCATTCCAGACACTTAAAACTAATTATTTTTCCCCAATTAAATAATATGTGGTGGTTAATTATCACTCATTCCAATGATATTCTTAAGTTATAGTAGTCACGAATGATTGAACTCCTTGTTGAAAAACATATCACCCGAATTCAACGTTTTAGCATTGCTTCCTTTGGAAAAAATATGTTCATCACCATCAGATTCGGGTAGTAAACCTGGATAAGGCTGTAGAATGGATCGGCCACAACTTCGTGTTGACAACACAAACAAGAACGAGTTAAATCGACTAAAACATTTTTTCGCTTTTATTTGTTCTGTTATGTAGCTCAGATTACATAAAAAACGTAAGAAAATTTTCTTTTCTTCAAATAAAATAAACACTTTTTACTTGAAATTTGTCAACAAAGCGAAAAGATTACTCGATGCTTAGAAAAAAATTAACGGACAACAAACTCGAGCTCAGACAAGAAAGTATTTTTTTTTTCATCTCTCACCCAGAAGTTTGTTTTTATAGAAACGTAAGACGGCATACTTGTACCCACGGGTGCATAAGCCAGATGTCAACGTCCCAGCCCAGACAAAAAATGATTTGAGCAAATCTGTGCGATTCGCACAGAACTGTGAGAGTGTCAGCTTTAACCTTGCAAAAAAAATGGATTCGCTCATGCAATAACCAGGTTTCTTTGGATTAAAGAGTCAAAAAGGAAATTATTCTCACCAGTTATCGTCGAATTGTCAGAAGATCGTGAAATGTTAAAAGCAGTAGCACTCACCTAGAAAAAAAAGAGAAAGAATTGATTATACATCATTTCGCGGATATTTGGTAATTTTAATGTTTGCGCACAAACATATTGCAAAATTCACACGTCTGCCGAAATTAATTACCTAAAGATATATCTGAATCTATCTAAAACAAAATTATCTAAAAAAAAAAAATAAACCTGCAAAAGTTCTGGTCATTGTTGACCAAAAATGACCACAGAGCTTCAAAGATGTACTTTTTTGAGAGAGAAAAACAAAACTAAACAAAATTGGCTTTTCCATGTTATGTAATGGTGTACTCAAACCAAAAGGTGTTAGATGTGACCAGGATAACATAGAGACATACAAAAAACGGAGGAGCATAGAGAGAAGAATCCGTAGCCCCCTGGGATGGTTGGTCGAGAAGGGCATTCTTGGACCTACGGTGATTCGATACATATACACATTGATGCACGATTGAATGAACAATTCAAGACCACTTTTGTCGCTGATTAGTCTCAAAGACCATTTACTAGTACAGTATATTCAATCCCTTTTCCAAAATATGCTCGATATTTGAAGAAACTTGTTTTCACCATCTCCCATGATGACGAGCAGAAATCTGGCATCAACAAATAAGATATGATAACAGCAACGATAATATGCACCCTTGGGACAGCACCAAAGATATCAAAGTCATGATTGAAGGAGTTGAAGTGCAGCGCTACTGGGGTTTGCAAGAATACTGAGGATGGTATTGGAAATTTGAAACTGAAGATCGCTAGTCAACAGCAATGGCATAACAGATAGAACTAATGTTGCATAGATTTTACAATACTGGAGGAATCTTAGGACAGTACAGACCACATTGCTGCTGTGGTATGTAATTACGCTAAGAGGAGGCTGGAAACCTGCAGAGATTTACTGACACAGTGTTAGATGAGGTCCATCAGACGTCTGTAAGAAAGTGCAAACAACAGCATTGATGTCTCAAGTGGCGTGAATAATAATAATAATAATAATAATAATAATAATAATAATAATAATAATAATAATAATAATTCAACATGAAAGTCAGTGTCGTATCGGTAATATTTGGTGCTCTCGGAACTGTACCAGGGACAAACGAGATTGGAAGAACTAAAGATGAGTGGAAGATTGAGGCTATACAGACCACAGCACAGTTGGAAAAAACACAAAGACTGAAGAGACTATTAAAAATATATGATCTACGCTCCAGCTGGTAACAATAACCTATCAACCAAGAAAAAGCATGGTGGAAACGGTACAAACATCAGCGTTGCGGTGTTAAGTGTGGATGATATGAAAGGAGGGCTTGAAACTTGAGGAAACTTACAGTCATTCAGCGTCCAGCAATAACCAACAAGCAACTTCTGTGAAAATCCAATCCTGTTAGAGTATGGAGAGGAGGCTGGGAAACATGTTGTCACCCAGTCTCTAACGGTGAAAATGCAAATGATATTGCAGTTAAAATGAAATAGGTGAGCCAAAGACTGTGAGACTTTGATGTACGTAAAGTTAGGGTAAGTGTGAACCGTACACCAGATATCATTGTACATATTACGACATAAAAAGTGAGACTCATAATTGATGTTAAAGGAACACTGCACTCAGTGAGGTAGAGAGGATAGAAGAATATGCCAACAGAGAAGTCAACATTTCGGGAATGTGAGGAATCCAAGCATTTAAAGTGAAGAGCATTCAAAAGCGTTCAAATTGTGACCGGAGCATCGGGTCTGATCCCAATAAAGCAATCATACGATATCAAAAAATTGAACATCAAGCCAGACATGCCCTCTTTTGAAGAGCACACATTTCAAGTAAAGTGCCCTCTGTCTGATGCCTTTTGTTCACGTTTCACAGTCAGCTCACAGACTAGATAACCAGAATTCATACAGTTCATATATATATATATATATATATATATATATATATATATATATATATATATATATATATATATATATATATATATATATATAAATATATATATATATATATATATATATATATATACATATTAGTTATAAAAGCTTATTTTAACACATAGGTTAAAATAAAATTGATTTCCACTAAATAGTTACCAACTATCGAGAATTGCATGACGGGTAACCATAATCGGGCATGAAAGCGGAGAACGATCAAAAAGGTTTGCCATTATTGACAGGGAGTTACTGACTTCATTCCTGGTTCATTTAGCAGTTGTCCAACGATTTGATACTTGGAGACCAATCAACCTTTCTCATCTTCTGCTGTCACGGCAGACAAAGAGAACTTGTCTTGTACGTCGCAATGAAAGTATCCGTGAGACAGTAAATTAAGGCTTCTTTGCATTGGGAACCAGTCACCATCTCAATAATGACATGGCTAGATTAGCGTAGATCTCTTGCCTATCTTATAATTCCTGGTTTCTACCGGTTTTGTGAAAGTCCCCAAAGAATCCTTAGTTGGAAAAGAAGCTTCAAACTTCTGGGAAATGACACTTAAGTATTTCCAGCCTGACATTGACCGTATAATTTCTGGTCTAATAGGAGATTGGATTCGTACATCCCACTTTAGAATAGGATTGATTACAGGGAGATATTTCGGAATGTATCAGATTGGAGATGGAAAGAAAGGATTCATACAGAGTGATATGGTTCCATGGGGGAAAGTGTAGAAGTGTGGAATGAGAGAAGTCAGCAAGAGATATGATTCGAAGAGGGATTGTGATTGTAGAGGATAAAGCAGTGTTTGGGTCTGTGATGAACCTTAAAATATACTTAAGATGTGAGGAGACTGTCACACAGCCTCCAACAATAACCTCAAGGCATATGGTCTGAAATTGAAAATTCAGAAAATATTAGAAATAATGTGAAGAGGACTGATTGGTCACTATATAGAAAGAGCGACGAAATCAACGTCTTTTATTGGCATACCTTTTTTTTTTTAAATTGAAAAAGAGATTACCAGTAAATTCTATCTTCAACTTTTTTTGGCGGCAATCAGTATAACTCTGAATTTTCCGAACACATGCAGGCACAAACTAAGAACCAATTTTGTTTAAACGAGCATCGCAAATCCCCCTACCAAAAAACTACTTTAGAGGAGAATAAAAAAAACATTTTGCTCAGACATTTGTGGTAAATGTTTAAATCGTTAGCCTATAACATCATTGGTGCGTCCTGCACACGTGATGAGTAAACAGCTAACCAGCCAGCCAGCCAGCCTAACTATCTAACTTGAAAACTAAAGAAACCTTGACAGTTTGTGCCAATTTGACTGATTGTTTCTATTGAAAAAGAACTTCGTATCAGAAGTTCCGTAATGTTATTCAGTAAGTTGGTTCAATCACCTTTGGTTTCTCACTTGTCTATTCTCCTCTGAAATCTTTTTTTCTCATTTCCAAATATTGTGTTAAGAAGTGAATTCACCTAACATTAATTAGTGCAAACACCATTCTGTTTTGAAAACTAGTAAATGTCAATTATACAAACGTTGATGGTTAACGGAATTTCAGGCAAACAAATATTTTGATGAAAAAGATTGTTGCGGGGCGAAAACCTAATTTAATTTTCCTTTCATTTCTAATTTACAGACTAATAACATTAACGTGCGTGCGCATTTGTCAGCGTATACTAGCATTCGTTCATACATATACTATTATATGTGCAAATATAAGTCCATTAATATTCAAATATATTCATGAACCCACGTTAGCGTGCACAATAATTGGCAAATATGTTTTCTTTCGTTTCAAGTGCGTAGACAATTGCATTTATAAATACGAGTGTGTTAGTGAGTAATTCAGCCTCCCCGCGCACACAGTTATATGTACGGTATCATCTTTCCTCTTGCCCTACTAAGCTATGCTCGTTAAATATTGAGAAGAGATATGTGCACCATTTCACTTCAGGATGAGACGAATATTCATTCGCATTGAAAATTGCTACGAACGAAATATACAAAGACGTGAAGATTCACCGACGCAAAAAGGGTAAAGATCTTCAAGATCAAGTTCGGAAATTTGCACAGAATATTTTGTTCGTTTCAATATGACTAAATAGAAATGGACAATTTGAGAACAAATTTGTCACATCTAGAATTCCTTTTGATATCATAAAGGTTGGCTTGATACATTCCATCGAAATTTCTGGGTGTGGTACTAAACTGGAGAAAGAGTAGAAATAACATTCTTGGTTTTGGAGGAGAGAAAACGAGCGGGCTTATCCTGTATTACAATAAGAGGAGATCAATAGACCATTCAATTTAAAAGAAAGCTGTTTCAAAAACTCTTTGATATGACTGAAGATCAAAACTTCTCACTGAAAAATTGTTGTACTTCATATTACTCAGAAATTCTTAAAACATGCAGAGATATTAGGAACTTTAACACCTTCAAGTACCTCAGACATAAAACTGCCAGGTAAAAGAGTTTAAACAACTAACCAAAACTGTCATCATTACCATAGATTTCTTAGGATTATATGTTTGGTTTGCTGGCAAACTATATTTGTGTAGAGCGTACAAACAGCCTAGATAGAGCTAGAGGGTGGAAAATTAAAAAATTTACTTTGACAAAACTCACCCAAAAATATTTTTTTAGGGGGTATTTACAATGTAAGTTAATTGTAAATTGACCCCTTAGTTCGTATCCGGTAGTGTTCACACTTATTTTTCAAAAGTTCATACTTTTTTTAGTGACCAGCACCCAACAAACAGTGAACGAAATAACTTAGTTACTGATCACAATTTTTCAATTTTCATCTCTAAAACAGTATGCTGCCAAAAGACGTTAGTAACATGGCAGTTTCTATCGAGTGATCACCCAGACCGATTTTCATTTCATTCGGTTTCGTTCATTCCATTGACTTCTGAAAATGTATTGTTCTCCAGCATATCACATCGGAAGAGGAATTCCATAGAAATATCCTGAGATGATGGCTAATCGGAAGCCATTCCTCTAATATTGGGAACTATCTTCCGAGAAAGAGTAGTGCTGGGAACAGATTTCTTGCTGATAGTTGATTAACGTTCTGTAAATTAACACAAAAAATCCCACAAAGAATTCAATTAAAATCCAGCTAAATGAATTCCGTTTCAGGTTTGATCTCGCTCCTAAGTTCTCTTCCTAATGACATGGTTGTAAGATTAGAGGACGTCATTCTGGCTTCTGTTCTTCACTGTTGTCTATTCATTCTTGTTGAACTTGGACGAGAGGAATCTAAGCCAAGAATGAACAGAAAAAGGATTTGAAAGAGAGAAAAACATAAAACAAATAGTTATGGAATACTAAAGAGAGAGAATAAGCGCATGGAATAGACGATGCGTTGGTGCAAGTTTCAATGCATCATTTGTCACGTAACACCTTCATTTTGTACGAATAGGAATATTCATCCAACGATGTATTAGTTCACTTCAAAGCAGTATATCTCAGCTTAGAATGAAAAAGCAGTGAATGAAATAAGAACGTTCAGAATCTACAAATTTTAGTCAACTAAAAACCAGTGCATTAATGCTGCGAGCATAGAAATCAGGGAGTCCTGGGAGCTATCAATTTCTCGATGGCGTTGTCTTCTTGATGGAGACTTTCTCTCGTAGGAAGTTGTCGAAATGCTTGAAAAATTGGTTATCGATCGGACAGAGGTCTAATGAGTGAGGTAGTGTTTGGTAGCTAAGTTCGCTTAATTCCTGAAGGTCATTTGCATGACATCTTTAGCGTTTTTGCTTCCCCAGTTCGGCGCAAGTGCCGGACAGCTGTTTCACGGTTTATATTCAGTTGCTCTTCAACTTCTGGAGTCTACCTCAATCATTGCCCTGAATTGATTCTCGTCAACCACCGAAGGAATTTCAAAGCATTAAGACTTTTGCTGAGTTGTACGTTCATCGACGGTCCCCAGGCCATATACTTTGTTTATATTGCAAGCAGTTTCCATTACCAATTTTAAAATCGAAATTGTCCGAATTGCTTTTCTCTATCTCCGATTGGACAGACGCAAATAAATTGGAATAAAGAGGGAAAAGAGAACGTTCAGGTTGAATTAGAACAAAATCCATGCTTAAATGTGATATATTGCATTGACACAGTAACATACTAGTTTATTCCAAAATGAGCATCAAATTGAAAAAAAAACGAATCTATTTTTGCATCGAACTATTACATATTGAATTACAACAAAAACAGACTGTGTTCCTCTATTTTATCTAGTGCGAAAGTATTATGACAAAAATTGTAGTAATATAAGTGCCAATACAAGTTTAAAACCAAATCTTTTATATCCTTTCAATCGATTATATGTCCTAAGAATTGTGTATGTTACAAGCTTTAACAAAAATAATATCGGATATCAAGTAGGATCTACGTGGATATAGAGTAAGTGGCGCCTCCAGACTGCCAATGGCTCCAGTCATTTGAGCTCAAGCTCAACATGACATTACAGCAAACTTTACAATGTTTGAAATAGATTTAAAGGTGACAAGCATCCGAAGACTCTCTCTAAATGAGTATAACTGAAAAAGAACTTGAAATATGAATATGCTTTTTGAAATTTTGTTTGAGATGAATGATCCGTTGAAGTATGTCTCTTATGAGAAATCTTCCGGTCTGCAAATGTTCATTTTCACAGCATTTAGTCGTAAAAGTCAATATTTTATTCTGTTGATACTTGTGCACGGCCTGAAAATATATTTCATGAGCAAATAGGCAGATGCATGTTTCATACACACGCACACACACACACACACACACATATATATATATATATATATGAAAAAAAAATATATATAGATATTGATATAGATATAGATATATGTACACTCACACACGTCCGTCGAAAACAGTGGGGTTTAACTACGTTGGGATCGGTATTAAGGAGCCTAAAGCTAATCAATTTTGATAATCGAATGATATATAATGTTTATATGTGTCAAATACGTTTAATCATTTGTATGAAATAGAATTTTATAGCCCAACGCCCTGTGACTCATTCTCTGAAAGATAACGGGATGTCGTTTCAAATTATGCATTCATAAATACTCTATCAAAATTACATATAGTGTATGTATGTGTGTGATTTTATTTGTTCAATTAGAGTTCAGTGCGAGGTTACTTGTGCATAGATTTTGATGTGAATACATGGAAATATTTGAAGGAAGGTTTACAAAATTAAGCTAATGTAGTCTCAAAGAAAAAACTCTCCTACATAAAATCAATTTACATCGTGACTAAAAAAAACTTGCTTAGCAAACGTAAATTGGATATCATGATCGTGCTGTGCTATAAAAATCTATTACATGCAATTAATTAAACTCGTTTGACATACGCATAAACATAAATACAGATTCAGGAATATATAGATTAATTGTTTTTAGACTCGTTTTTTGTCGACATTTAATTAACGACTTGTTATCATCGCCATCTTGTAGGATATCGTTATTCAATTAATGACTAAATTAACGTTTGCAATCCTCTTTGCCAAGTGTGTTTGGGTTTACTTAATTTAGCTATTCGTTTATGTATAAAAAAACCCTTCTGAATCTTAATGTCACGTTTCTAAACCAACGTATATTTTCACGAAATACATTCATATTAGAAATGGTCAACAAAAATCACCAGAACGAAAAGGCTGAAAATTCAAGCATTCACTTTTTATAATGTCAGAAAAAAAAAGAAGTTTCCCCCAACTCCAAGTCTGTTTTAATGTGGGGGTTTTAATTCGAAATGTAAGTTTTTCGCTAAACTGATCACTTTGCTTTTCTATTATAAAGCATTTTTCTTATTGATCTCAGTCCCTATCGAAGAGAAGCAAGGGAAGTAACTCTTAGATTCATCATCTTTTTTTCCAATTTTTAATTGATTACCCCTTACACAGCACCATCCTGACAAGAAGACTTCGGTCACAGTTTCCTGTTGACTGAAGACCTGACCCATCTATGTATTTTTTTTCATTTTTATTAACAGTATTATCAGGTTTCATATTGTACATTTTGTGTCAAATTTAGGTTTCATCATAAACGTATAGAACTGTTAAACTAGTTCATAGCAACGAAAAGACACACACTGACCACCTGTCTGGTAAATATGTCCACAAAACAGATCTTACAACTCATGCTGTGTAGCACCGTGCATTGTCCTGCTAAAGGATGTCATTGCCATCACAGAATACTATTACAATGAAGGGGTAAATCTAGTCTTCAAATCAGTATTACAAATCATCGTTCACAGCTGCGTTGATTTAGTCCTGACTTTTTAGCAACTATTCCAACTTGTTGTCAGCTCAGACATTAATGAAAGTTATATAAGCAATCACCATCTTATCTGTCCATAGGCGTACTTAAGAGGCTTTAGATATATACAAAAATTACATCATACATAATTGATTCACCAGGTCGTTCAGTACGGTTTTTTCATCACGCAATTTAAAGCTATGCTGGACTGTCTTAAACCTTTGGAACCCAATCTAGATGAAAGCTCATCTGACGTTCATTCTCTTTCTTCTCTTTCACTTCATTTCTCTCGATAAACCATTCATGCCTCAGTTAACAAAAGGTGTGGTGTATTCAAGTCACGCGGAAAAATAATACACATTTTGATTTCTCTTTAAAACAGGCAGGGTTCTCTATGAAGGCAGTTGATGTGCGTATCTGACACAGATGATGAAAAACGAAACCCTTTCTCACAAAATAATGACAGTTTATTGATGTGGTAAACCTGGCGTACGATGACAGATGGCTGATAAAGGAAACTGGACACCACATAAAGAAATTTCCATCCGCCAAAGCCTTACATTACACAGAAACTGAAAGGAAATATCAACATCAAAAGAGGGGGATTTGGATATATAAATATCAATTTACTTCCCTTGAAATTTAATTGTAGCTTTCTTATCAACAATTCGTTTTTAACCCCTTTTTCCTGCGAAATAAAAATCTCTCAATCGAAAACAAATTTCTCGATACAACTCTGAATCAATCACGCATCGTTCTCAGTTGATGGAAAACATTTTTGAGTTATGTGTACGAACAGACATACGCAGATGGATATATCTCTTGTAAGTTTGTTGGCAGAAATAGTAAAGCCGTATTTTAGACAATGAAATTTAAAGTAAACAAAATCTTGCATTAAATACTTGCAATCATTAAACACGATAGTGATAGAGGCAATAGAGTAGCTCACCGATTACTGAGGGTCAGTAGGCTAGTCTTGCAGACCGTTGCTATTATGGCGAGTTAGATACCCACTGGGCGTCTCATAAGTGCAAACGAATCTCAAATTAAGGCGAACAAATATTTTGGGGTATGATATCAAGTGTCATACTAACAATGATCACGCTCACGCACACACACACACACACACACATACACACAAGCATATAAGCAATAATTAACAGACTCTACAACTTACTGCAATGCACTGACGAAACAAAAATACATCGTCGAAAGTACTTTGCTAACAGATCAAACAAAGAATATAAATAAAGAATAAGGAGAAATGGTTTCTTTCGGATAAACCCCTGATTTATTTTGAATTGACCTCAGTGTTCCGCCTGCATTATGTAAGAATTCAACGTAGTACAGTATTTCTTTCTTTCCTATGTGAACTCACTGAGATTTGCCTGATATGTTGAAGTTGGTTTGGCGATGAAATCTCGACCACTCGCCTCAATAAATATGTGTTTGTTATCCATGTATGTTTCCAACGAGTCCATTTTCTTCCTCATATTCAAACTCAAGCTGGGAAATTCTTTTTACAGAATCAGATGATATTTCACATGATCCGAACTCAATGCTCGAAAGAGTTCCAGAATGATAATTGCTCCAGATTTAGATATTTTTGGGCAACCAGTTACAGTTTAGATTTACTTCTATCATGTCAGCCAAGGGACAGGATATTGTCAAACTCCTAGTATTGAGTTTTAACTATATTAGTTCATAACAACAAAGACAGGTCACAATGGCAAGACCAAAAAACAGTGACGTAACGCCCTGATAATATTAGCATAGTGACGTTTGCAAAAACCAATGACGAATTCACAACCACTTCTAGAGCCTAATTCGGTTCAACTTGTTTGGCTAAAGGGTCTTCTAACTGGAAGAGGATACGTAGTTTTGGAATAATATTGGATAGCGGAATGAATTTACTTTTGTTTACCTTTTGAATTTTAATGAAAGAAAGAAGTTTGATTATAGCGCAGCCAATTTGATTTCAATTACTTTTTACCTTCAATCTCACATCTACTCTCACTAGACATCTATTCTTTATTTCCGATCAAAGTTCTTTACTGAATGTTGAAGAGAAACAGACCAAAGTAGAGCTTGAAACAGAAAGCAACCGATACATAAAGATGAAGGTAAAGATTAGTGATAAAAACATGACTGCTGCAGTGTCAAACTCAACTTTTATTCTTCATGAAGGTGATAACTACAGCTTTTGAAATGTATCTTTGATTGATATGAGTTTTATTGATATTATTAACTCATTGTTTATTCGAGGGTGAAGCAATAAATCCGTATGCCAACACAATTGATAGTTGGTCTGAAAATGTACATAAGATTCTAGTTATATGGTTTAGGTACATTAACATTGAATGAAATCATGTTAGGATATGAATGCTTGGGAAAATTTGATGTTTTTTGTTTATTTGGTTCACTGCAAATGGCTGAAAAGAAGCTTGCATTCATCAGCTGAAAATCATTTCTGCAGCTATTAAAATGTACGCAATATGATAGAATCAAGCTGTGAAATAAATTAATGTATATGATAAATAAATCAATATATATATATATATATATATATATATATAAAGCATTTATTTGAAGGGTTCAGTGCAGATTGTACATTGCTACACTAAAAGATCTAAATCTTTTTCAAGTGTAGCTGAATTCAAAATCTATAATGAATCATAGCAAAAATCTTTACTCGTTTTATACTAGCTTCACTAACGGTATTGCGCATTTGAAAAAAAACTAAGATATTTTTTATACAAATCCATACTTTTGTTGGATATTTCATGTTCTTTTGTATTTATCCATATTGATTTTGATATAAAACTGATTCAGAACATGGATATAACATTCTACTCCTCGTTAGTGAACCAGGCAAGAGAGTTGAAGAAATGGTTTAATTTGGTAATATTTGGGTATGAACAGTGGTGAAAGACAAACCAGTTAGACTTCTTTCATTTAATGATGTACTATCTGCCGTCTAATATCGACATTGCAAGCAATCTGCGTAACCCTGACATTGAATCAATGAAACTAATCGGTTTCTAGTTGATACTGACCACACATCACCTCTCCCTCATGCGCTCACTTACGTCTGCGACTCAATAAGAATTGAAGCTTCTTTTGAACGAACGACTGGCTGATTGGGTTCCACTTGGTCTTTGAGCCCACTCTTGTGAGAGCAGCTCAACGCCACTGTAATTACAATAATGAGGGCGAGATGTCTGATTTCACGGACTGCTTTGAGCAATTTCGCTTTGATTTGTTCTTTTCTTTGGGAGAGCTAAGAGACAGTTTATGTTCAAAGTTTGAAAAGGCGAGGAGATTACGACTTGGTTTAAATCCTTTAATTCGAGAGGACATTCGAGTCATTTTGATACTTGTAGAGTTGGATCTTTGGGTGGTTTTTGATGGAGGGTTTGAGCTGCAATACTTTCAGTTTTATATTGCTCCTGGTGTGATATGCTTACATAAGTAGGCTGCTAAATTATTGATGTACCTACGAAGATGTAAACTTATTTTTTTTTAGCTAAAGCTCAGAGCCTGGGATATTTCATCAGTTGGATGAATGAATGTAATGATTCAAAGAGAGTTTTATATAATGAGAGGAATCATCTACGTGTGTATTAAACTGAGCTATCCAATACACATTGATAATGTACATTTACACATATACATGTGTATACGGATATATATATATATATATATATATATATATATATATATATATATATATATATATATATATATATACGTGTGTGTGTGTGTATGTGTGTGTGTGCGTGTGTGTGTGTGTGTGTGTGTGTGTGTGTGTGTGTGTGTGTAAACTCAGCATTTTATTCCGCTGATAAACATATTTTATGTCGTCCCAAAATGTCAACGACTTTGTGCTACACGATTCATCCATTGGTGCATATAAGTTAGTTATATCTTTATTTTCAATTTCATTTTCTATACTGGGATTTCATCAGCTGTTATACCGTAACCCTATTTCGGGAGAAGTAAAAAAAAATTGGACATCTTCATTGTTATAGGCATTCCGTAATATTCACCTACTTTATGATTTCAATTTGCTGGTAAGACAAAGTTCTCCTCCTGTTACAGTCTTTTTTATATGAACATTTATTGTTTAACAAAGTTTGGGCAACATTTTGAGCATGTATTGTTTGATAGAGTTTGGGTAATATCTTAAACATGTATTGTTCAATGCTAAAGAAGTCACACGCCGAGACAGATTGCTGAATACAACCAAGATGGAAATTACAGTCAAAGGAATTAATGAAATAATGACATAGATTGAAGAAAAGAATTCAGAAAAATAATGCACAGAATCACATTGGAAATTTGAAATAATCTCTATCTCTTCAATTCCAGGATCCATATGTCTCTTGCTTGTGGAATCACAACGCCAAACTGGCAGCCACATATGTCCTTGTTTACTAAGAAAATGATTCATTACCAGCGTTTTCCTCGTCGGATTCTTTGACTCTTGTTGAGAGCAGCTGTGCAGACGTCATAAAGACGTGTTTCTCGAGAGATGAAAGGACATCTATCTTTTCTGTCGTCGATTCCCGGGAGTTTGGGAAAAAAAAGATGTTTATTGCTTAATAACTTGCTGGGAGCGATAACAATGCTACTTATATAGATTTGACAAGGAAAGTAATAATATTTACATAAGCTAATAGTATATTGTTGTGTATGAAAGAGAAGAATATATATATATATATATATATATATATATATATATATATATATATATATATATATATATATATATATATATATATATGCTTGCGTATGATGAGTAAGTTGTTACAAAATCTTCAATATTATTTGGTTGAAAATACGGAAATTAATATTTTCACCAAGTTCATCATACCAAGATGTTTTGGCTCAGTTATTGTAGTAATTATAGATAAAACAAAATGGAATGTTTTTCTTTTTCATGTATGTATATTATTAAAGTGTGTTTGAATGATATTCGTAAAGGTACCGGGAGTTTTGAACAATTTTTGAATAAACATAGATCCACATATATAAATATATTTGACGTGTGCTCCGTCAAATCAAGTAAACGAATTTTTTGTTCGCAAAGAGAAGCCATTTATTCAAATGCACATGGCTTAATTTTGGTTTGTTAGTCGGAATAAATGTTTCAAGTAGTGGGTCAGAGTTTTTCCTCTAAGCTGAAATTCAGCAGCAAGCAACATATTATTAGGGTAGCAGTCACAAACATATATATATATATATATATATATATATATATATATATATATATATATATATATATATATATATATATATATGTATATATATATATATACCTAAACATGTATACCGACTGATGTATAGACATATATTAATCCAATGATGCATACATCAATTGAATACAAAAACTTTGTCAATGACAATGGTCTACCTCGCTTTGCTTCATTCACATCCTCAGATAGACAATGTGACTTGGCCTTATAGTTGTATATGTAGCCAAAAGATGACTTTCACTACGTTTTGGGATCTGACGGTTTGGGTTAGTTGTAACTTTTTTACTTTGCAAGCTTCAAATGATAATGTTTTATCATCCTACTAATATTTACTGACAGTAATTAACTACCGAGTTTATTCTAGTCCTGCACATGTCCAAATATGGGATATTTGGAGTGGGTCAATATTGCCAAGTAGGGAGGATACTTCTGACTTAGAAATTCAGTATTTCACCTGCTTGGAGAATCATTTCAACAGTAAAACATGAAAGAAATACGTGTCCATGAACAAAATTAGAAACTTGCCACATAAACAGTCAACAAGGGTTTCTCTGTGTTTTAAGGTTGATTGGCGGGCTGGCTTGCTGTTTGGTTATGCATATATCATGTGTACAGGCCGTGCCAATTGAGATAGAGGGCTGAAAATTCAAATATTCACTCTTCATTATGTCTAGGAATTTCTTTTTTTTTCTTTTTTCAAAATTCCCCTCCAAAGTAGGTTTTAAGTGGGAGATTAAAATGCAATGTAGTTTTATGCTAAATTGATCACTCAGTTTTTATCTGCTAGTTTTTTTTAAATTTTCATTCTTCCCATTCAGACTCTATTTGTGATCATTTCCCCCAGAAAGCCAAGAGTAATAACCTATTCATTGATCATTTCTTTCCCAATTGTTCAAATGAACTCCAGCATGGCACGCTATCAAAAGATGTTGGTCCTGCGACAGTTTCTATTAATCGACTATGGAAGCCTCTCATTCACTTTTTACAGGGTCGTTAAAAATATTTCTTTAAAAAAAAGTGTCGATTGCACATTGAGAGTCAGAATACCTGAATCAACTGTTCTGCAGTTGTGACACTATGGGTATCCTAGAACAATTGAAAAAAATTCCATAGACAATATTTCATCTCCCTTTGTGTCCTCTGTTTGCATCGTAGTACAATTTGCGTCTGCACAAAAGGGCAGTAATACTTAAATGTCTTTGAATAATAGAAGTAACGAAAGAAAAACGGCATTTGGATTAGCCACTATAATCAACATGTAAAGGTGTCCAAGTCAAATTGATATTCCTCCAGTGTTTCTCTTATTCCTTTCATTTGTTCATCGTTTGTAACATCGGCTGAGCAATGAGAGGAAACTGTACAACTTACAATCACTTTACCTTGATTGTGCCTAAAAGGATTTTTCCGACCCTTCTTATTCTTTTTTTTTTACCGACACTAATATATTTTTTGCTTTTTTATTCATCCGCTGCTCATAGCACACCAAAGATACAAAGCACTATACGATCCTGAAGTGTGCCTACTGGTTTAACTGATGTCACATTTGTGAACAAGAGTAAAACAGCTAGGAATATCTGGGTAGTGGAGAAAGAAAACGCCTGTCAGCGGAAATAATTGTTAGATGGAGAAAAAAAAGGAAGAGAATAAAAGGGAGAAGAAAAAAGAAAAAAAAGAATAAGAGAAAAAGAGGAAAGAAAGAAGAAATGAATAAGCAAGAGAGAGAAAGAGAGAGAGAGAGATGAGCGGAAAAAAAGAACCAAAAATTCAATAAGCATTTTAGGAGAAACACCTTTCCATCATTTCAACTAAATCTGACTCGAAACAGCTGGGGAGATTTTTTTTATTCGATTTTAAAACAAAGTATGAACGCCGTTATTGCCGAATATTGCCGGAAAGTGAAATTGAACGGAGGCAAAAGAAGTGAATCAATGAAAAGGGTGGCGGTATACATTCTTCCTTTGATAACAAAGAAGCCAACAAATGTAAGTCATGTATAATCAAGCAATTGTTAAGTGATGTAGTCAGTATTTTAGTTTTGCTATGACTGAGTAACAACGAACCTAAAATCGATTTTTCAAATCTGTGATTCAAGTACAATTGATAAAAAAAGATAACAGACATTAAACGTATTTTTCTCCATGGAGGAATCCTCTTTGTGCCTAAAAAAGTTTTAGTGGTCTTCAAAAGAAGAATTGCTAAAAGCAAAAGAGGCGGAAACGAATGAATTCGTTCTAAGACGACGCCATTAAAGTGGGCTTTTATTCATTGCATGTTTCAATTTTTATAACGTTTAGGTTTTTACAAAAATCGAAATGTGAGCACGTATATTTTTGACTGGAAACAAACGGTCTTGAAATGGTGCATTAATTTAACAAACAATAACAAGGAAAATGTAATTAATTATTCTTAATAATTCCCATTGAAGATGTGATTACAAACTTTTCATTTGCCAAACGCATAATTCAAAATTTGAAAACTTTTAAGAATATATGAAAAAAAAGCACACACAAAAACGAAACGAAAAATTTAATTGACAATATAGTCATTTTCTGTACTGAAGACCTAATAAAGTTTTTTTACTGTCCAATTTCTTTCCTTTGAGGGATTTCCATTTTTCACTCATTTTAGTAGAATATTGATTTGGTTTTGTATTTTTCAAGCTTTTATACCCTTTGAAACACTTAATGTATGAACAGTTTTATTCCTATAGTACCAAGCAGATCAATCTAACTAAATATCTTGATTGCCACTAGTGTGTAACTACAGCTAACACAGTATTTCTCCTCCGATGAATATATTTGCAATCAGCAGATGTTTAACCACTCACCAAGCTATACTGCTGAATTTGTCATAGCATTATCGGTCGATATGATTCTCGCCTTTTATATTATATTATGGAATTCATATAACAACGGTCAGTTGATTCAGTCATAATTTTTCTTTCTTTTCCCCGACTACAAATATCCTGCTTACATCAAGTCAGCTTTTGTAGATTACATAAATGTCATAGAACATTTTATTTCTCCGAGGGGGGTCCCTCTGATGCTCAAAATGTCGTCACTCGATCGATGATTACAAGTGCCACGGGTAACGCTTTCAGCCACTAAGTATGCCTAGAATGTAACAGTTATAACAAAATAGTTTCAAGTTATATGAATAAAGTTGTATGCAACATTATCTTTCATTTTTGTTGCCCGAGTACTAGTAGCAGTATAAAACGCATGAGTTTAGAGTTGCCCTTAATTATTGTAGGAGCTGATGGGAATGAACGACTATATCTATTGGGGACATGCATTCCCATGAAATCATCTAAAGATGGAATCAAGCAGAAATCGCACTAAATGAAGCAAAAATGAAAGTTGGCTGACGAATGAACTTCATTTAAACAAATGTCATGTACAACAAATATGCAGAGGGCAAAGACAACGATTGGGATCAAAATTGAAAATCCAGAGCTAGACAAAGTAAACCATTGATCTACCTTGGATAGCAAGTCTCCATGAAGTAATCGAAAAAACAAACAAAAACAAACTAGGTTGGCAAGCATTTGGTAAAGCAACTGCGACTTTTAAATCTCTGTAGTCCTAAAAAGAATGGTGTACAATGAATACTACGGAGCCATCTATGAAGCTGAATCATTACCTTCAAACTGTAACCCTGTACAACGTGCACATGAGAGAATCATGTTTGGCTTCATATGGAGAGATTAGAAGACATCGCCGTATACCAGAGAAAAAGACAGGAGTCTGAGATATCATACAAACAACAATAAAGCTCTAAGGGAAATGTGCAAGATATATTGCAAAAATGTTAGGCAACCACTGAACATTACAACTCACAACATGGATCCTCAGAAATCATCCGCAAAATTGTGGCCGACAGAAAGTAAATACATAGTGTGACGAACAAGACGAATTCAAAAAGTAATAGCTCCACGACGTTCACGATAGCGGGGTCTGACAAATCTTGGTGAAGGTTTATGTCCAACAATGGAAGCTAAATGATTGTGAAATATCCTTTTTATCATAGTTTTGCCTTTTTGTGACAACATAAGTGGCCTAACTAGGAAACAAGCCACCACGACTAGAAATAAACCTGTCTTTCATATTCAGACTCCCAGGATGAGAGACTACAACCAAATTTTTTTTAATCACGTGGTTTATCTATGTAGTTGTGAAATGTAGCGACCTATGCAACGTCATAAAAAAGCTGCAAGATCTGGGGAAAAAAATTTATCAAAAGAATGTGCTACAAAATCTAATGAAAGCGATTTAATTAATTTATGGTTATGTCAAAATCAAAGTCGGGTGCCAAAGTCTTGGAATGTAATTGATGATCGTATTTTTTAAATGCAATTATTATTGTCTTCACAGCACCTTAAGCTGGAATCGTCATTTTTTCCCGCTAAGAGGCTGTCGTAATTTCATAAAATCTTTTAATAACATGAAGAAATATCGTTTCCCTGGAGAGGGGAATAAAAACTGATATCGTACAATGAGTTCGTTGAGGAATTCACTCTGTAATATTTTTTTACTGCAACCAGGTTTTCCCTACATACGCATTGGGTACCCACATTTGGAACAGCCATTGCCTGCATAACCCCAATTCATTGGTAGACAAAAGAAATATTCACCAAGATAATGTAAGTTTGGCATGAGGTCATATTTGCAGGACTAGTTGGTTGAACATTACAAAAGAAGAAGTTACCGAGAATGATATGGTCATGTGTGTATGAATTTCGATAAGGATTGAATCCTCTATCAAAATAATTGTCTACACAACTAGCTTTCTAAACCAATGCTCTGATAAAATGAATATCGATGTTTGCTAAGCTTAGCTTACAATATCACAAGGTCACTAGTAAGAAGCACTCAATGAAGATTGAAATGACTTTAGTAGTAATAAGCTATCTACTGTATTGTGCTAACCATTACGCTGGGGTGGTAAATGTTCAAATTATGATAAATACAAGTGACTCTCTGGGTCATTGATAATATGTGCTATGGGATAAAAATTCCATGTAGTCAGAAAATCTACCAAAGAGAGACAGGAATTAAGATTACAATAAGACTGACAGCATTGATCATAGCAATAAGAACTTATAACAATAAGCAATTATAGATGGAGTATTTAATCCTCTAAGAATATGATCATCGATACGAGAAAGATTTTCAAGAGAAGAATATGAAGTTTACATCTAACGATTTGAACTCTCTGCAGGAAGCATCCAATTTCAGATTTCCTCCCTTTCTTAACAGCTTCATTACAATATAGTCATTATATTGATGATTCAATACGAGACCAGCCAAACATATCACAGATCTGATGAATACATATGCTTCGGGGTAGCAAGTTGAACCATCCGTAAAACATGAACTTTCTTTCATTTCTGCCTTGTTTTCATATCGCTCAATGGGTAATAAGAAGAAATTTACGGCACACGACATCAAGTCATTTAAGACATATTGTACTATGGAAGCATATCTTCAGCACAATTCTTGATTCTCAAAAAAATTAGCTGATAATGGATGCAGCAATGACAAACCTTACGTCAGATGGATATTAATTGGTTTTTATATCACAGCCAATTGCCTTCAAAATGTTGACAGTTTTCCCCCCAAAAGAAATATGATCACCATTACGAAAAAGGTCAACAGTAATTAATCATTTGGCAGTATTGATCTATTGCTTGGTTGACGGCTGTGGCGATCTTTCGTTTCATGTCAGTAAATTTAATAAATAAAAAATAAGATTAGCAAATTGCGAAAATTCATTTATTGACAATAATAGATTGAATGCAACGGATAATAGCATCTAATCCAATAAATGAAATTCATGGAAAATGCCAGCAGAACCTATACAAAAAACAACGAAGATATGTGTTTCATAGGCCATTTGTGTTTCGGTACTTATTTGTTTTGTTATATCAGTTACTTTCAATGGCGCTATTGCATTAGCACCGATGGAACTGAGCGTTGCAAGGCGACCAACTTGTGTTTGGATAATGTTATAACGCAATAACAGAAATTAATAATTGGAATACATTTTTGGAGAGGAACGGAATTCGTTACCTTTATCCTTTTTTTCTAATTAAGTGACATAAAACTAAAGATCGAGCCATTTGTGTTTCTTTTTCAATTATTAACTGTTTGCAGTTTCTGATATAATAGGGGGCTATTAAGGAATACAAAGAAAGAAAAAAAACAACAACTCTTGATGTGTTGAAACTATTCAATGCAAATATCAATGTTCGTTTTCTTCCGTGTGGCACGTAATAATGGATTAATTAGGAATAACCATACTTGATCAACCCGAGGCACGTTCGGAACAAACAAATAAAAACACTTCTTTCCTGCTTTCACCGATTCATGCCTCTATTATTATAAGAGGCAGGAAAAAAAGACATTAAAAGCGCGGGTAAGCGAGGGGGAAAATGCTTGACTGTGCGTGTACAGAATACAATTAAGGGCATAAAATTTTGTGCTAAATTACGAGGCTATGATAATGATTACATAAAATAATATATCAATGTTGGCGTTTTGTGCTAGCCCCCATCCCTGTAGATAATTATAGCCATTAGACCTCACCATTTACTGTTTTTCCAAATCTTTACAACTAAAACAAAAGTTAAGGACTCTGCGACAATACGAGATAATAACCTAGGATTGGGTTAATGTTTGTCAGTCAAGGTCAGTTTGTGTTTCGAGCTTTTAACGTTTTTTTGCATTAGTAGAGTTGAGGTCTGCTCACACATTCCATGTGGCAAGGGTATCTGCACCATTTTCCGATTCTTCCAACAAAGTTGCCTTTTAGATTGTTAGAATGATACTAGAGACATTCGAATCAAGGGACAAATGTCGTATACACTGAACTATAAAAAAAAGTCCTTACGCTACTCAGAAAATAGACCAAAATCATTTTGAGTCTACAACAGTCCAAACCAGCTCTAAGTGCGTTAAATATTTGTATGCATAGAGAAAAAACTCCAAAAAAAAACAAAAAAAAACTTCAAATTTTAGTTATTATAAGCTAGAAATTTAATTTATGCAAATCAGTTGATTCCACTTATTTGATATAAAGGGAACTGCTACCATGTAATGAAGTATTCGGTTGAGTTTGTTGTGTTGTAAATGAAACCTGATTTTCATTGAAAGTTATGGCTTTCTTACTGACTGCACACGCTGTGAAATTACAACAAGGAAGGTTTAACTATTTCTTTAAAAAGGAGAGTCTCTTTGGATATCATGAGGAGCAAAAACATAAAAAAAGCAAGCATGAAGGCTAACGGGCACAAACTAGGGGCCAATTCAGCGTAAAGTTACACTGTGAATTGAGCTTCAACCATGAAAATCAATTGAAAAAGGGGGTTAAAAAAGTGTCTATTGAAGACATGAAATGAGAAAATACTCATATTTAAGCCCTCTAGCTCCATTGATGCAAAATATATGTTTTATGCATACAGATATACATTGTTAACAAGCCAGACCAACTTGAAAACTGAGGAAACAAATGTTGACAATTCTGATTGACGGTTTGCAATTGTTAACCAGCCAGTCAGACTCATTTAGAAACCTGAAGAAACCTATTCTGATGTTGACAATTTTTGCTGATGCTTTCTAATTATAAATGTATCAGTTTTTTTTTTGTTTTTTTTTTCGAAACTTCCCAAACATCTCAATCGATACTCATCAGAACAATTTGTGTCAGAATCGACTCTCATCTAGCATCCCGGATAAATAATGCAACTGCCTTAACGCTGTTAGACACAGCGGGGTCGGAACAACGGGATCAGTAATGGCAGGTGCCTCCTCTGACTCCTTGGCACCGGTTCAGTGGAGGCTGCTATGTGCCCTCTATGAACAAAGTCTAAGACATATTGAATCAAATATTTATTTCTAATCACCAACTGGAGAAATTTTTTTCTCATAGCTGCGAAAACATTTTTACAAAAAAAAATATAATCTTTGAATCACCTGAGTGACAAATACCTTGCTCATTATTCTTATCATCAGATGCTCAGGTATCATCTCCGGCATGAGCATCCATTGCTTTACCTGGCAAAATCTACAATAACTGCAAACCTGCCCGATTTCAAAATTTATATTCAAGTAAATGCTTCATTCTCATCACTAATTTGTTCTGGAGTCTTAGTTATTTTGTCAAAAACTTTAGCTGATTTTAGCAATTTTTTAGCAATCGCAAAGAAAAAATATGTCGCAAATGCCATCTTCAGAAAGTTGCCCCTGACTTCAATTGCTTCCGGTGCCCTTGGTTGGGTATTGATTTATCGTCAGAAAACCAGCCCAGAAGAGTATTTCTACGGTGTAGTGAGTGCGATCTTCCCAGGGTGCCTCCAGTTGTGGTCTAGTTCCAGACTAACTGAAACTTTTTACACATCTAGAAAGAGAGTTGTCCATTATAGTGATAAATATCGATAGTTACCGATGTATTAGGGTGTTCTTGAAGTAATTATTCATTTCACTGTTTTTAATCATATATCAACCAAGGCAAAACAACGGTTAAATGGTTTGAAATGGAGTCAGAATTTTGTTCATCTTTTCCATCCGTTGGTATGTCCTTTATAGTCTATGATAAACTTTACCCCCATTGAGGATAGAGACATCAAAGCGTGACATCTTTGCCATTCACATTGTATGGGTTTCGGAAGGATAGTACTACTACACATGTGAAGTGAATGCCGATGCAGTGAAGGTGAGAGAACGCCCACAGTCGTTTAAAAAGATGATTGTGATCCCTCCGATACGTGATTACTTTTTGAGCACCGAAATACGTAAATACTTTCCAAACCCCAAATATCTTACACAATGGCCAGAAACTTCAGATTTTATTTCCACAGTGATGACTTCCATTAGTACATGATGTAAACATAATTCAATATTCAATGTTGAATATAATGATATATCTAAAGGGAAATAGTCAAAATCGTGGAAATTGAAACTCTTGTATTTGGACATCGTATTCAGAGTAATGCTTTAAAGTTATTGGTCATATAGAGGCCGTTTCGGATCAGATATCGTATGTGCATGTATATTCGATACAAAAAAAGCAACCAATGTGTCAAATTCGATACTGTCATATTTTAGACGCCATGGATTCCAATTTATTTCTTTTTGTAGTTCATCATATAACGACTGTCAATACGTTTGTGATATATTTATCACCAGCAATCTGAGGTATCAAATTAGACCCAATCATGTTTTTAGTTATATTTCTGACATTTTCCTCTCTTGACGTAACGTTCAAATAACCAATTCAACGTACATCGTTATATGAAGACTAACAGCAAGTTTTGTCTCAAATTGAAATAACTTACCGATATACTATGTCTAACCAGCGGATAGAAATAAATAATAAAAACTGTCACGTGACAAGCATATTTTGGGCAGCATTCCCGTGTTGGGCATGATCAATTAAGTGGGAAAAGAAGTGATCAATGAATGAGTTACTTTTCTCACTTTTTGGTTGGACAGTGATCAGTGAAAAAGTCTAAAATTTAAAAAAAAATCAGAACAAAAAAAAGGGGGAACAATACAATTTAGATTTACATTGTAAATTGAATGCCCTGTGACAACTTTTTTTACGGTGGATCTAAAGACAATCGTCTTTACTGGACATAATTGGGAAAAAATCCTTGATTTTTTATCCCTTTATCTCCATCGATGCTGCCTGTAACTCATGATAAATACATAGCCATTCAACTGGACCAACTAAAACACCAGAGAAATCTGTGTCGACTGTCTTGGTTGACAAGTTTTGATAAGATAAGATAAACGTATGAGTCAAAGATTGGTTATGATGACTATGTTCCATCGAAAACATGGAAAGGTTTTAACTAATACTTTTAGTTGTTTTGAACAATACAACTTGAAGGCATAATAGAGTCCAAAGGACGAATATTGGTATCTGACCAAATCTGGAAAACACTGGATAGTTTCCGTAGTTAATTCTTCCTTTTTCGTACACGCCGTTTACTAAATAGCCGTAGAATAACGATGCAGGAGTTGCAGTGTGAAGCAGTAGCAATGAAATGAAAGCAAGCATAAAAGCAACATCGTATATACAATTTTTGACGGTATTTGTCAATATTTGCTTCTGTAATAAAAATAACATTGGTTTTTTTTATAAGAGTATACCTTCCCAGTTGAGTTTCTAAGATGATCCCCGATAGAACATCCGAAATAAAAGTGAAAATCCATCACATAAACATTCAGACGAAAAATTCACCAAAAAATGCAATAGAAATAATCGTGAAATGAAATATATATATATATATATATATATATATATATATATATATATATACATACATATATATATATATGTATATATGTGTGTGTGTGTGTGTGTGTGTGAGTGTTGAATGTTTACATTATTTATGAACACTGCATAGTCTGTTTTCTTTCTCGTATTTATTTATGTAGATGATTGATCTAGAGGAAAGAATACTATGACGTAGTGTGGCAAAAAAAAAAAAAAAAAAGGAATGGCTCCCCTTCTTCGGGTTACTTTATTCTTTGCAATTGCTGTTAACCTATTCGAATCTGATCTTGACAAGACATTTCTGCTATTCCAAGAACTGCTGACTTACGTTGCAGTTAATTATAGAATGGGTCAACATATTATGATTCTCACTTTATATTTTTAATACCGATACCTCGAAGCCTCTGTATCGACGGTTGTTGTAAAATCCGATGCTATCGTTTACATATTTTTGTCAGTATGCAAGTATTGAGACTACGGATATATCTTCTTCGCCGTGAAAATGACAAATCTATGGCAGCTGGTTTTCGAAAACATGGTTGACAGATAATGTCAGTGATAATATTTTTTTCGTTTAGAGAACTGTTTCTTGGAAAAAAAAGAACACTCTGGAAAGAATGAAAGAAATTCCCAGGTGGTCTTCTCCTACCTCAATCTTCACAAATGTACAACAAAAGGAAAGAGCTGTCAAAATCCAATTACGAATAGAACAAGTATTTTTAGTCACTAAATAGGATGTCACTAAACGAAGATTTTGGCAGCATGTCGTGTACAGATTGATCAGTTGAAAAAATGGATAGGGGAGTGATCAGTGAATAAGTTTTTTTCGTCTTTTGTTGAGTAGTGATCTCTAAAAGTCTTAATTTAAAAAAGAGCAAAATAAAAGGCACTAATTGAGGGATCAATTTAAAATAACTCATCTAATAAACTGAACTCTCCCCTACAAGGTATTTCGAGGGAAAAGGGTTTTAGTAAGCAGAAAAGGTGCATTTTGTTGACATAAGGAGAAAATGTTAGAATTGGTCCTCGAACGTCATAGGCGTGATACACACATAGCCAACCAGCCAGCCAACCAGACACATTTGAAAACTGAAGAAACATATGATAATAATTTTGACTGACAATTACCAAGGATTAACGATAGGGGGAGATTACAGAGAGGAAATTGATATGAAACTCAACACAAAGTATTTACAACTGATTATGTATATACAATTAAGACATCAATTGAAGCATACCGTTATTTTCCTGTCAATTGATTTAGTAGTCAAGGATATGCATCACAGTACACATTGAGTCAATACTTTTGTTTATAAGACTAGACTTCAATAACTTCTGATTTCATTAACTATAAGGAATGCTCTTGAAATCGAAGATAAAACAAAATGACAAATGTACGGATGGGAACATTATTATGAAAAGAAATAACATTATATATTTTGAAACTAAGAAGAGACATTATTAATAAAGAAAAATGACTAATTTTGTAGGTAAGAACAGACGTAGATTTCCACTTATAAAGATTTGGGTTATTATTTCTGTAACTCTGTTTAGTATTGCAACCGTTGAAGGCCCAAGAATAAATCGACTTAAACATTGTGTTACAAACAACACAAAGGAATGAAAGAGAATAGAATACCTAATTCTCCAACATTTCTTCAAAAATAAATGTACAAATTTTCATATATTAATTTCGTTGTTGGAAATAATTGAATCATCTATTTCTGTAGTCGATCTCATTGTTTGTTATTTATTTTCGAACCGAACAGTTCCGACAACGTGTGTTGTTTGCGAATGCTCAGAATATTTTAAAACTTTTCGCTGGTTATTTTTAATTTCTGTTTGTGTTTAAAGCTAAGAATTATCTTGACGTCATATTTAAGTGCTTTTCTCGTATAAAAAAATACTATAGTAAAAACCAACAAAAATGCTTTTATCCCAAATGTAAACACTATCCCTTTGACATGAAAGCACAATTAAACTTCAGATTACTCGGAAATAAATTTTTCCGTTTTAATTTACCACGGTACGCTGTATGGATTTTAGAACTCTGTACATGCTCAAATACTCTAGTCGTCAAAAATCATTTATCGTCGAAGATAAGATAAGATGATAAATATATTGAGAAAAGATTCTCTGCGCATATGTGCGCTTTTATCTCGTTTCTTTGTTTATATGTTTGTCTTTCTTTTTTTTTCAAAAATCTCCAATTTGTTTTTTTTCGTAATTATATGATTTTATTTATTTTTAAATCTGTCTCCTACAGTAACAATCATTATTTATGGATCTTGATCAATTATTTTGATACCATTGTTTGTGAGGAAAAAGCCCCCATTCGACATTCAAATATTTTTACTTTAAATCATTTTAAGGAATTTTTTTCTCTAGGGATGTTGTCAATGCCTTTCGATAATTTAAACGGTTCGTATCATGTCTCCTCTTATTCTCCATTCTTTTAATGATGTTGTATTTTTTAAGGAGAAGGGTGCATAACCAATGCATCATCCCAATAGTCACTTATAGAGCTGAAACATGGATCCTAACCAAGAGATAGACCCGTAAATTGAGAACCATGCAACGTGCACATGAAAGAATTTTGCTGGGCCTCACATGGAGAGACCACAAAACAGCACAGTACATCCGAGAAAAGACAAGAGTTAGAGACATCATAGAATCCATAAAAAATCTTAAATGGCGTTGGGCTGGCCATGTTGCAAGAATGGCAGACAATCGATGGACATCATGGCTCACAACATGGATTCCCCGAGACCACATGCGCAACCAAAGCCGGCAAAATGTTAGATGGAGAGACGAGCTAGACAAGTTCAGGAAGTACTGGCTCCGCAACGCCCATGATAGAGAAGTGTGGCAAATCCTGAGGAAGGTCTATGTCCAACGACGGACGCTAAAAGACTGATGATGATGATGATGATGATGATGATGATGCTGCTGCTGCTGCTGCTGCTGATGATGATGATGATGATGATGATATTTTTTAAAGTCTTTTTCCATAGGGATAGGGTTTCCTTTCTAGCTCTGGAACAAGTTTTGTTGCTCTTCTTAGGATATTTTCGTATTCTTTTATATCGTTCTTGCAATGTGTGACCCATGCTTGCACTACTTATTGTAATTGGGGGGGGGTATGTATAATGTATTCAATATATTAAGTTTTTTTATTAATTGGTGATGTCTATGAATTTGGAGATTCATTGTCATAATTATGCTTAGATCTTTTTCTTTTTCTGTATTGTCTAATTTTTTCTTTTTTCTTTTTTGATTATTCATGTAATAGTTTGTTTTTTTTCAAATTGTCAATTACGACTGTTTCTGTTGATTAGAATCTGACACGTTTTCATGTAAAAATTCAAATTGTCAACGAAATCTTCACCATGAAGCAATGAAAAGCTGAGTCAGCGAGGAGCCAAACAAAAGAGAGTGATTTTCTATTCTATTTCCAATTCAAGATGAATGTTTTGGTCAAGACCGCCTGGCCCTACTCTCAGCAGTATGGTACCGACTAACTCTTACAGAAATAACATAAATGATACTGTTTTCTAAGATGCAAACATTTTTCAACATACACTGGAAATTAACCAAGACCCAGTTTGAAATGTTGACAAGATTCCAAGGGCTAGATCGTGATCGAGTAACCTCTTGCAACGAAAATGTTTTGTGCGACATCTCATCGGTGAAATATCTTATTAACTGATCGAGGGAAATCTTTGCTTTTACTGCTCCTTTTGCCATCTAAGAGATCTCTGTAATCATGATGAAATTCACGGTCAGATCAAGATGACCAAAGGCATTGGAATTGCTCAAAAGTATACATCGTCAATTACTCTAGCACGATTATCGCTTTAACGCTTTATTAGTATGTACTGCCTAAGTGAGAAATTCCAAAATATTGGTATTTCTCACAAGTTGCTCGAAGACGAACATCCTTTCAATTCTCTTCGTTACAATCTACTAAATATTCCTAATGTTGATACAATTCACTACCACAGTGAAAACATCTGAAAAAAAATATCTAAGCAGCTCCCGTGAGGTAAAACCTTGAATAAATATCTGTACCTCACATTAATTCATCTTAATGGTCGATACCTGTACCAGAATTAATTATCCAAAGAAAAATAATTATTTTATCTAAAATTTCTTTTGAAAAATACCAGCAGAAGATTTAAGTATTGATTCTCCAGAATGATCGTAGAAGCTTCCAAAAGTATGCTCCTGATAACAAATGTTTTAGATGGTGCATAGTGGTGAATATATCTTCAAGGTCGTAACCCTAAAAATATGTCTATGCAAACAGGGCGGCGACATATGTATGTATCTAAATAGACAAGTAAACAGAGATAGTTAGATAATGATGAATACATATATAGATAAATAGATAGAGACATGGATAGATAGGGTGAGATTGAGAGAGATAGAAATAGAGAGAGGGATAGCTAAATAGAGAAAATAAGAGAGAGAGAGATCAATAGTGAGAGGGGGACAGATAGAGAGAGGGAGATCAATAGGGAAGGATCAATGGAGAGAGGGAGATGAATAGATAGATAGATAGAGAGTGATAGAGGGATAGAGAGATAGAGGAATAGAAAGCGGTATAGAGATATATAGAGAGAGAAGAAGAAGAGAATCAGTTGCCTACTTCTCTGATCGGTCCACCCATTAGTGAAGCTACGGTGATTCGAAACACCGCTTCTTTAAAATCAAGTACTTTTTAAGTATTCATTAAATAAATTTGAATCCAAAAGGCCACTGAATTTTTTCCCAAGATTTCGATTAACGCTGAAATAATGAATTCACTTAATTGTTTTCCTCAAATCCTTTGAACAGTAAACTTAAACTGCAAGAAATTGAGGCCTGCTAACCATGAAGCAATCATTTAAGACTCGTCTAGGCACTTATTGTCTGTATATGCGAGTGTCTACCTGTCCGTGTCTATTTCAATAACACAATAGCCTTTTACTATGTCTGTTCGAGTGAATAACTTTCCAATCAGTGATCACAAGCAGAGAGCTTATAGATCGATCAGGCAGAGTTTGCCATTCCTTTGTAGAGGTCTGCAGACAAGGCGCTGTACTTACATGCAGTGCTGTCCGATCGGACGGCCCGGCTGACCGATCTGAACACCGATCGATCTATCGAACGAACGGATGGACGCCCCCACCCCGTTGTAAACTTTTGTCTTCTAGCAGATTCAAGATGACGTAATTTCGTGAAGCGAAAAACCAGCCTCGAACTAAAACCAGGTTCCAAAGTTGATATCTACCTGTGTGTACGTGTGTATGTGTGCTTGTTTGTGTGTTTGAATACATAGATGCGCACTTGTAATATTTTGTTAATGTAGCTCAGTATAGTGCAAGTGCGATCAGATTGCACGCAACTCTCTCATGTATATATCGTAGCATATACTCGTAAAAAATAAGTGACAATGTTATTTAGGTATGGATTTGCACTGAGGATCCCCGAACTGTTTCATAAGGTAAATTATTTTCAGTGATTCGAGTATCTTAATCGTAGTTTTTTTAAATCTCAGCTTAACTAAAGCTATTTTGAAGAGTAATCAGGCAATGTTTTAAAAGTTTTCAAGATTCAGGCTATGATAGGAATCGGTCAGGACAATCAAACAATTCCACATTTAAACATAAATTGCATGAATAGGTTTTGAATATATATATATATATATATATATATATATATATATATATATATATATATATATATATATATATATATATATATATATATCGTTAAAAAATTCAATACATTCAGAGCTTGATGATAGAAAAACGTCGATACAAATTTTCATTTTTGTACATAATCTCCTTTCATGTCAGCGTACTTAACCCATGGCTCCTCCATGAATTCCGTTGGTCGAACGACGTACGATAAACATTTCACAATGATAATTTGTTGATAATTGCGCTACACTGTGAAAATTCATTTATCAATTATCGTATATATATATATATATATATATATACATATATATATATAGATATGTGTGTGTGTGTGTGTGTGTGTGTATCTATATATATTTACCACTCTAAGTATCGCTCAATAGACTTAGAAACGAATGTGATTCCTCAAAAATGTTAAATGACTTATTTTGTTATGTTGTTGTTTAAAAAAGATTGTATGCCATGTTAGTAGGGTGCATGAGAGACGATCAGAAACTAGAATACACATTATTCCTATAAAGGTATGATAAAAATTATTAGATAGTTTTCGAATCTATATCGAGTTACCTTTGTCGTATTATTCGAAATATAAGTCGACTTCAAACTTTCATAGCTACAAACAAATTAGGTATTTCATAAATATATGAATCTATATGCAACATACTTGGATATGTCAATCATGTACGCTAAATTGGTTTTCTACACTTGATGTTGCATCGAATATATTAACAATAAACAATAATGAAGAGCCTCTCTGTTCTGGGGAAATGGTAACGGAGAGTACTCGGTTCAGTTAATTTGATTTCGTCTCGAGTCGGTCCCGTTATTCCAATAAAGTTCTTTCCTTGAAGTAGGTAATGATCTGTATTCAATGTGATTACCATTGTCAATGTTGTCGTTCCTCAAACAAGACTACTTCGTAAAAGCAATGCATGCAGGGAAATTTCGATGCTATGTGTTTGTCAGGGTTGCTGCCTATTGGATTTAGGATATCAAGTTAACGTATGATTGACGGTTAGTTATTTAATCCAGCGAATCCGTACAACGAGATACGAAATATGACAGCGAGTCACTCGTAAGAAACTGTCAACCGAAAACTGTCAACACAGGTTTCTTCCGTTTTTAAGTCGGTTTGGCAAGCTGGTTATGTGTGTACTTGTAACGTATTAAGGCCGCACCAGAAGTGCAGCAGGGCTGAAAACTCAAACATTTACTCCAATGTCTAACACGTTTTCATTCTTCGAAAATTCCATCCCCTTAAATAGCTTTACAATGAGAGTTTATGCTAAATTAATCGCTATATTTTTCTTCAAAATTCAGACTGATTCGTCATTGCAGCCCAAATAAAAAACGTGGGAAGTAATTTATTCGTTGACCTTCAAATTTATATAAATTCATCCTGTTCAAGACGGCAAGATGTTAGTCAACTGACTGTTTCTATTAAGTGACTGAGCAGAACTGTTATTTACTTGATTTAATTTCAGTGCAGTAGAAAACCAAAATGAGAAGATTGTGAACCGCCAATTTTCCAAGTATGAAGACTGCGCTTGCGACAAAAAGCTTAACAATACCAGGCATAATGTACCCAGAGGTGGTCAAGTGATATAGTTCGAACTTGCTACGATAGTAATAAATGATGTACGGTGAAGTACCTTTTTCTTGACATTTTCATAATTTGCAGTGATATAATTGTGCAACTTTGTACAAACTTTTGGCCTATGGCTTTTGGTAAAAACCGTTTCATTTTGATTACGTTACGTGTAAAAAAAAAAAAGAAAAGAAAATGCAAGCGTTTGCCGTTACACACGATTAACCGGACCTCTTCCGATCTCTCTACATGAGGCTGAGCATGATTCTCTCCTGTTCATGTTGTATGGTTCTTAGTTTGAGCGTCAGTCCCTCAGTTAGGTTCCATGTTTCAGCTCCATCGATGACTACATGTAGCATACTTTGGTTGTGTACTCTTCTTTTCATGAATCGTGGGATTTCATTGTTTTTGAAAGTTGAGCTTGATCTACCGAATGCTTGCCAACCTAGTGTGATTTTTCGCTCAATTTCTTCTTTGTTTTTGATGTCTTCATGGAGATTCACCATCCTTGGTAGATGAAGTAATCTACTGTTCCAGCATTAGACTTTAGATTTTGATCGTTATTTCTTTGTTCCCAACACAATTGTAGTACATGACATTAGTTTTGCAAGTTCGTGTGGAGGCCAAGTATCTTGTTGCTTCAGTTCTTTCGTTTAACATTGTTCGAAGATTGTGAACGTTTTTTACAAACAGGACTATGTCATCAGCAAATCTGAATTTACTTAAGTGTTCTCTGTCTATCCTGATTCCTTTGTGTGCCCCTTGAAAGTTAGGAAGATAATCTCAAGGCAGGCTGTGGAGAGTTTTGATGAGTTTGTGTCACCTTGTCTCACTCCTTTTTCGTATTGGAAGAGCTCAAAATCTTTATGTTGCTTGATGAAGGAATTGCTGTATCAGTAGATATGCTGCAGTGCCTCTACATATACAGGGTCTACCCTTCGTATTATTATTTGGGGATTTCCGCAAAATCGAAAGCATCTTTAAAGTCAACAAATGCTAGAGCTAGTGGTGTTCAATATCCTATTGCCTTTTGAATTGGCTCACTGAATAGAGATGGTCAGTGGTTGAGTAGCCTTTTCTGAAGTCAGCTTATTCTTGCAGTTTTCATCTTGTGTTTTGCTTATTTGGTTGGTGATCATTTTAATGGAAAGTTTGTAAATGCAGTTTAGTAGGCTTATTGGCCTATAGTTGTTCAGGTCTTTTGGTACCCTTTTTGGTAAAACAGCATTATGAGTGCAGTGTTCCATTCTTCTGAGACTTTATTTTGTTTGAAGCATAAGCTGAATAAAATGGCTAGATTCCTACTGTTGACCTTTCCAGCTTTTTTCAATGGGTCGAACGAGATATTATCGTGGCATTTCATTTTTTGTTTGGTGGCTTGCTTGACTTGATCACTTGAAATTTACTTATTTCAATTGGACAACAGAAAATGTGCACCTCTTAAATCATAAGGAAAAACATGATGATCAAGTCCCTGGTCATAAAAGCAAAGATTGAAGGAAATGATAGCATTTTCAAAATATTTCACTTATAAATAATCAGGAAAAAATACGTATTACGCAGGAAACAAAAATTAGATGGTACATTTTTTCACTCATTGTGATGTACCTGCCTGAGAAATTAATTTATTAGTTTGCAATCCTGAACAAAAGTTACCGCGGAAAAGAGACTTTCTTGGGATGGATCGTCCAAGTCAAAATATCAGTCAAGTATAATAGCATTTGAACATTCGAGAAAAGAGCATCTTCATATCCCAATCCGAAGGTAAATTTCGTACCATCATCTGATGGTACTCTTGCTGGTAGGTATGAATGTGATTATTATATATCTTGCTGGTAGGTACGAATGTTATGATTATATATAGTTATTACTGAGAAATGTGACTTTTTCCAATTTGACAAGTATCAACAGAAACAGAAAATATCTTTGGATTGAAAACCTTTTTTTTTTTTTAAAGAATATAATGTGTTACTGGTTTTTCCTTTTATCTTGCTTCTGGCCCCTTTTCCACTTTTTCTCTCTACATTTTTTGATTTATTAAAATTTTGCTTTTTTATGTTCCAAGCTTTTTGCGTTTCTTTGCCTCGATTGTCTAAAATTACAGTGTATCAAATAGCCCCAACTATAATGTCTGCAACTCATGGTTTGTTTCAAATTCTCTTCCCAAAAACGGTTATGACCGAAGATGCTCAAAATTCCGTATACACTGTTTATTGTCAATTCTCATAAACACAAACTACACTATCATTAAGTGTAAAATACAGCAAAATATTTAATGCTCACAATATAGGACTCAGACCTTGTAGAAAATGGCCAAAAAATCATTCTTGGAATGAGGCTAACATTGGTGCAATCAAGTGGTGGAAAGGAGAATTAACGCTCATGATTCATCCTGCCCCTATGCCTAGCAAGCCCTTGGCCACCTCTACTCAATAAAACTTTTTACTTACGATCGACAAACCAATTTTGAATTGATTTACTGTATTTTTATAGTAAACGTATAATGTGTGCTATCCAGAAACTTTCTCGGTCGCTGTTAACTTGCGTGACATTGGCTTATAATTGTCAAATTGCTTGTCACAATAAGTCTTTGAATTCCTTGTTTTGATAACGAGTTGTCTTGTAGGGGTCCAGCCTGACATTACAAAACACGCAATGTGTCTGTCGGTGCAACTGACTCCTGAAGAGATGACAGGAAACGAAGCCACACCCAGAAGCGGAAAGCCTGTGTTTACTTCAAGAGAACTAAATGTAAACATACAAAATTATATACACAAATCGAATTTATAGACTACCTAGAGGCAGTCTCATGAACTAACCTCTGATTTCCTTGTACAAAAGCTGTAATTAAGAGAGGAACATACCGTGGGATGGGGAAAGAAAGCTAATATACTTAATATCCGGGCTGGAATGAATACAAAGATTCAGTTAACGATCCATTGCTCATTAAGGACAGCCTGACCACAAAAATATCTCGTCTTGTGATCTCTCCTTGAGATCTTGAGCATGATTCTCTCCTCTGCACGTAACATAGCTCACAGTTTGAGGGCCAATCTTTTCGTTCGGGTTTATGTTTTACCTCCATAGGTGATTATCGGGAGGAAGCATAGGTTGTGTACCCTTTTCCCCTGGAGTAATAGACTTTTTTTCTACTTCTTTAAAGGTATGCTTGGCTCTATCAAAAGCTCGACAAACTAAATGATTCTTTGCTTGATTTCTTCTCTCGGGGATTTCATAGAGACTTGTTGTCCTAGGTAGAAGTAGGGCCTACTTCCATCAACACTGCATTTTCAGTTCTGTTTATCATCTTTTTCCTCTAGAAAAGAAACGGTCATAATGATTATAAAAGAGATATTTAGACCATTAGAAAACTCAAATTGCAAATGGCTGGTCATGTTGCAAGAATTTCAAACAATCACTGGACATCATGGCATGAATTCCCAGAAATCAATTGCAAAATTGTGTCTGGCAAAAAAGCAAGATGGCTAGACTAACAAGACAAGTCCTGAAAGTAATGGCTTCGCAAAATCCATGATAGAGATGTTTAAGTTATCCACAATTGGAAATAAACGATTATAAATTTCACTTGAGGGTTCCAAAACACAGGAGTAGTGATGCTAACAATTGGGATGAAATAAGAGTTATAAACTGTTACCTTTGAGTGGAAAGCTGAGAGTGCTCGACTCAATTAGCAAAGGAAAAATCATATCTTGTAGTTGCAAACGTGTACAGTAAAAACAGATTTTCCATCCATCACAAAAGCTTTACTACAGTATACTGTAGTCATCTTTCTATTTTTTTTATTTATAATTAAAAACCGTTACAGAACTATCCACATAGGTTTCTTCAGTTTTGAAGTTGGTCCAGCTGGCTGGATGTGTATTAATTTCGCACCAATTGTGTACATTGATTCCTTCTTATGTCTACAAAATAATTTGCTTTGGGGAAAATTACCCCCTGAATTTTTTGTTTGGGATATCCAATTTGATATGTAAGTTTATGATGAATTGGTTTTCTGGTGGTGCCCATGAGTTTTATAAGAAGATGATCACTGCCCAACAAAAGGAGAAAGAAATAACTCGATGGATCATTACTTTTTCCAATTCTTTTAATTGAACACAACTTGCTACTAAAAGATGTTGGCTGCCTGACGCTTATATTTGATGAGTGACCATATTTATCATAAATTGAACTTTAACATAGATATGTACGGGAAAAAATATTCTACAATATATATATATATATATATATATATATATATATATATATATATATATATATATATATATATATATATATATATATATGTGTGTGTGTGTGTGTGTGTGTGTGTATGTGTATGTGTGTGCGTATAGCTCGGTAATATTAGATTCAAAGATCACGACGTTACTGGCATCTGCACGGACACCAAAAAAAGCTGATGCATCTTTGAGGGGATTTACTGTCATATACTGCAAAACATAAAAAATGCGTGAAATATGCGGAGTAATCACTTTTTTCACTGCTAAAACTTATATGCCAACTAAGTAAGCCAAAATCAAACATAAATCGTACAAAGCAATGTCTTGGTTAAGTTCAACATCTGTTCTACATGACAGTGTATCATTTATGTTGTATATGTTTGGGTCTCTGGATGATAGACACTTGGAAGAGCGAACATTGATAATAAGGATGACTACAATGTAGTAAATTCCACTGTCATTTGTTTTCATTTCCTTTTTGAAAATACGTAATTTCCCGAATAGGAAAATACATATTACTTTCTGAACACCTTTTTGTAACTGATAATATTGATAACCTCTTTGGTCTTATTCTCTATCTTCTCATGACATCATATTACAACTGTCAGACTGATACAACATCTTACTTGGATAGAAGTTACCAAAGTGATTTGACCTGACATATAATATATGTACACAGTCGTATCTTATCACTTCAGATTTTTCAACAGTTTCTGACGTGTTTTGATTACTAATGAATGACAGGTATGGTTAATCATTCAATGGAAACTGTCACGTCACAAATATCTTTTGTAAATATGGTGTGTTAGGGGTGATCGATTAAAAAGATAAAAAAAGGGCGGAACAATGAATAATCCACTTCTCTCATTTTGGGGGCAGTGATCACTAAAAACTCTCGGAATTTCCATTAAACTAGGTATCAAGCGAGCACAAACACACATAGAAAATTGAACCTATTTCTCTGCTGATAAACGTCTATTGGCAGAGGGAGGAAGGTTACAAAGGAAAAAAAATTTGGGTTGTAATAAGGAGAAAATGTTTAGTCCTCTGGAACCATTAGTAGAGCCTGTACGTGTGATACCTTCTTAGCCAACCATCTAGACCAACTTAGACACTGAAGAAACCGATGCTGATAGTTTTGGTTGAAATTTCTAATAAAGATAACTTTTTCAAAATATGATTTCTTTCTATCTTAGTTGTCTCTATTTAGAATAGAGGAAAAGCAAAAACCTTGCTAGTGGTAGGTTGAGTAAAGAATTGATCGATATTGACCTAGTGTCAGACAGGATTTAAACCAAAGCCGTTGATTTTCTTGGTAACAGTCATCTGACATCGGGAGGTCCTTCGATGGTGAGTTACTGGCCATTTACTTGGTCGTATTATTATAGTCTACGAAGGCGTGAGGTGACTTAGGGATTACCAATGCAGAAAATGTAGTGAGTGAAACGTAATCGAGTCTTGGCTGAAACTGCTTGAATAAGTCATGGATACACTTAATAAAAATATCCCTCGCCTGATATGCCAATACCGCTGACATAGGAGACAGAGGGTGAACAAACTATTGCACAATCTACTTTCCGATGTCTCCCCTATCTGCTCATTTGGGAGTGGCAAAAGGCTGTTACCGTAGGGAGCAAATTTGACAGAGTTTAAATTATATTTCTATCTTATTCTCAACTAAATTTTGCGATAGTGGATTCTTTCTAATTCAAATCAACCCTTCTATTTTTGTCATTCTTCATAACTTAAAAGTTTGGCAACGTTGAAAAATAAAAAATGGATTATTTAACTTTTGAATCGAAACAAATGTTGATGGTGATGCAAGGTTTATCTGCGCCCCAATGCATTTCTATAAAATATTTTAAAGTTATAATTGAGTTTTTTTGTCTAAATTTTCCCAGCGTTCCTCAGGTATATTCAGTTACATAGTCTGCAGACCCTCCCAAGCAGCCTATGTCTCTGGCCTGAAGATAATGTAAGCATTTCACACAGGGATTGGCTTTTCAGTGTCAGAAATTATACACATCTTGCAGACAGAGTAAAGCTATTAAATGTATTTTCAACCCGTAAATAACTCTCCATTCTTATCATTTAACTAGAAATTTTCCGAATGAAAAGTGTTTGTTTATCTTGCATTCAGTCTCGGAACTATTAAAAACCATTGTGGAAGAGCTATTAATATGATTAAAAGCTGGTCACGTGTGTTACAGAAATCTCATTGCAGAGGATCTTCTAAGATTTTTTTATCCGTCCATTCTAAAGAATCGAACAAGATAAGGTGAAATAGAAAAAAAAATATCCTTCCAATAATTCCACCCGAACCCAATGATCTATAGTTCAGCGAATTTGAAACAGGTTTTTTCAATTAACAAGAAATTATATTAAGTAGAGATATAGGACATTTAAAAAAGAAAAAAAGAAAAATTGGTGCATCAGACATGTTTGTTTCTCTAATCTTCGCATCGATGGACGACATTAATGGCGCCTAAGTCAATTATTATCATCACGCTCTTCCGCGGCCCTTCCTGAAATGAAATCGATTAGAAATCTATTTCTTTCAAAGTTACCTCCATTCGTCTCCTCTAATGTGTGTCTATGTATGCAAGATGAAAATTCATGCAAGAAATGTTGTTTTTTTTCTCCTACGTCTTTTCCGTCCACTTTTACCTCGTTTTCTTTCTCTTATTCCTTCCTTTCTTTTATATTCTCTTTCCTCTCAGTTTTCTCCGTCTTGGTATTCCTTCTTCGTCTACTTTCATTTTTCTTTATCTCATTTTTCGCCTTCTCCTTTCTTTCTCATTCTCCACCTTCTTCAGCCTTCTTCTTTGTGTCACCAATTTTTGCATTTTTTTCTCCCATCTTTCTTTGCTATTCACCCCCATCATACTTCGAATTTCACTATTTCTAATTCTTTCTCCCTCGCTCTCTCTCTCTCTCTCTCTCTCTCTCTCTCTCTCTTTCAATCTTATTCTCTGTTTCTCTTCTTTAAGTTCAGTATACTCTTGTGAAAGAGTAGTATCAAACAAGCTCCAGACTTCCGCGGCATATTAAGGAGAAAAAAAGATCATATATATATATATATATATATATATATATATATAACCATCCAATTTTCCGTTTGTTCGGCTTCCTTATTTTGAACATGTATTAGTACTGATTTCAGCTCAACTTCTTCAAAATGAAGGAGGATATATAATACTCTTTGACTTACGACATTTAGCAAGGTCATTCGGTTAACTTTGCTTCTGAACAAGCCATTAACTTAAGCAAGTTATTTGCTTGATGCTAGGCTATTAAAAGTGACATTAAAAAATCAGCGTAATAAGACGATTATTTTT
>OY735212.1:55823037-55880537 GCA_963457665.1 Thysanoteuthis rhombus | reverse complement strand
TTACATGTATGATATCAAGAAATGCATGTCACTATCGTAAATGTATGAATATAAATTACATCATGTCATAGAGAAGCTTTTATTTGAAATGATCCCCGTCATTACATGGTTAATGCACCACTAGCCATAGACAACGTAAATAGAGTAAACAATTAAAGAAAATGGGGCTGCTGCTGGAATCGAACCTGTCGCCGATACTGTAGCTGCTTTCTACCATTGATCTGAAAGGTCCACGCTAATGTAAAGATCCCAACGACTGTTTTCTCCCAAAATTGTCATTTCATTTATTCTCAGTCTACTCGTTTCTCTCAACGCAATAGTTATGTAAAAAGAAATGGATACATTGTGGATTGTGTCTGTTTCTGCAGCAACTCATAAAAAGAAGCATATTCTTTAATTGTTAATTTCACGTTGTGTAAGGCAAGTGATACATAAACCATGTTTTGACAGGAGATCGTTTCAAATAGGTTTTCATATAATATAATGCAATTTGTAATCATCGTCGGATCATATATATATCGATATCTGAATATATATATATATATATATATATATATATATATATATATATATATATATATATATATATATATATATATATATATATATATATATATATATATATATATATATATATATATATTCACACAATATTATGAACGATCAAGTTGTATGATGAAATCTAAATCTACTAAATAAGTCATAGTGAATATTTCTGATAAAAACAGACATTATCAGCTGAAACTCACTCGGTGTATTATCAAATAAATATGTCATGGAAATCTTACCGAAATCAGTTGGTTGATACCGTTTTTATTGTTGAAACACTGATTCGTGTAATAAAAGGAAGAAATGTCAGCGTAGCATATGCTAACCTCATGAACAAATGTAACCAAGAGATATGCTGAAATTGCAATACAGAACAACTAATAAGAATTTCAGCTTTTCATTGTTAACGTCAGAGAAAAATACCGTCTTTTTATCAGCCTCTAGCGTCAAATCTGAAAAGCAGCTAAGCATTTGAACATTTTTCAACCTGATTCATCAGCTTTACATTCGTCATGACTACTAGCTGGAGCTCAGTTGAACACTGTTCGCTATTTTGTGGTCTAAATTCCCTGCTTTGGTAAGGCATGATTCCAATTCTCCCTCTGCAATATCCACTAATCACAGAATTCATTCTCTTGGACAAGTTTGTTGAGTGCCAGATTTGTAGAGAATGCAAGATTACTCAAATCACGATTCTCTCTCTCTCTCTCCCTCTCTCTCTCTCTCACACACACACACACTCACACACACACACACGCACACACACCGTGACGGTGACCGTGTGCATGCACAGTTTTCGACAAAATATCTTTCTGATGTATTTTATTTGCCCCTCGTTGAACCAAATACGACATAATATGAGATCTCATGTGCCAGTGGGTAAGGATAAAAGCACTTAAACCTACCTATATTGTGCTACAAGGGCGTACAATCGGCGAACTAACCTCCACTTTTAGAGCAACTGGGAAATGCTGTCCCAGAGCAGGAATCACCGGGGATCAAACATTTGTATTGAGTGATGTTGTGGGCCAATACACAATTGATCCAAACCAAACGTCCAGTCTTTCTAACAACTATTCTACTTCTAGTAGTGTACAAGTAGTTTTGTCATTCAATTTTATTGGATATTTTTTTCATTGAAACGATCTTATTCATCTATTTCAATTATTTGAGCTTTTGCAAACGAGTGATGTATACTTTGATGTATCATTCGTGCGCAAGCATATAAGATAAAATCGACTTTTTGCAAGTATAATCAAATCAAAGTACTATCATCTTTTTCCTTTTTTTTTACTGATTCTCCACTAAAAGCCTCAACAGAATTGTACTAAAGTTCAAGCAAGTTTTGGAGTCTTCTGCCAATTATTGAACGCCTTTCAATCGTTTAGTATTTACCAATCACATGCATCAAAAGCTGAAAGGAATGTTGCTTCAACGTCAGACAATAAGGAATTATTTTACACAATCTTTCAAAATTTCTCAAAAATTCTAGACGGTATCCAGGTTTCATAATCTGTGTGTGCGCAGATCAAATCTCGAGGCAAACAAAGCATCTCACTAATAAGTCATGAAACTCAGGGAAAGATACGAATATCATTTGTACAAAGCTTCCGTGGTGTGGACAACTTCGTTGAAATCAACAGAAAACGATCGCTAATATCACTTATTTCCACCAAGTGTATCATATTACGTTATCTATTTTGAGAATGAAATAGTGTCAGTGTCAAAAAATTATATTTTATCTCTACAGATTACATCCAAATGTATGGGTTCGAGCACACGTTCATGCCCTGGACTGGCGACCCTCAACACACACGCATATATGTATTTCCATATATTCAAAGAGAAACTTTTTCAAAAAAGGTTCCGACGACATGATTGCCAGAATCTTCATATTGATGACAATATTTCCCCAACGTATTTACATAAATGCATGCATATATTTCACATATATAGGCACGTCTATTTTGTGTATGTAGGCGATTGTGTATGTGTACGTGTTAACATTTTATTAGAAAATAATGGCCACATCGGAAAGAGTGTCAATGAACTAAATATGTCTTGATTCTCCTTTCTTGATTCAAAATATTTTATCAGAAGAGTGAAAAAAAAATACACATACTGAATAAGTTAGGAAATTAGGAATGCAATGAATATACATAAAACATATTGCATGGAAAGAAGTTGAGATTTCTTTGTCTTTCTTGCAATCCGTCGTTCGTCCTCTCTTCAAGGCCTGTTTATTGCATTCGAGATAGAGAGACATGCAAATAGAAATTCACTGGAGCTTTCGGCGATGATAATCAATTGAAATACCATCACACTCGTCTCGCATCCCACCCCCTAACGTCGTTTTCTGAAGACCGGCTTGGGAATAAATATTAATCAATTGAACTAAAGAAAAGTGTGGAGTTCATGAATGGGTCTATAACAGAGACAGGGTTTAACACCCGAGAGGTTCGCGTTGTTATTACTTAGCCGAGTGAATACATTGGCCATTCTAACTCCAATACTTCGACGAAGTGGTGTATTATTACAGTTATAAGAGATGGCAGTCTGAACAGAGATGTAATGACATCAATAGATTTGCAAAGATGTGATGCTCAGTTTAAGGTTTGATTTTGCCCAGCCATTGTCAGGAAATTCAACTTGGGAATAACCGTTCAATGGGAGGTTATAGTTTGCTCGGAGCAACTAGACGGTTTATGACTGAATAAACACTGAAATTACTTACGACTTGACTGGGTTATGGAATATAACTAACAGAAAAAAAAGAGACCAAATCAGGAATACTTGATATATACTTACATAGTGAATATGATAATAACATAACTATGTCCATAAATATTTACGAGGAGTAATATTTGAGATGAAAACTAAATTTATAAGTTGCTCTCATTTATGGACAGTCACATTCTGTTTTTTCTCTGAATTATTTATTTCAATGGCGAGTCTACGTAAATAAATATTTTCTCGCCTCAATCTACCAAGCCAACATTTTTGATTAAATGTACCTTGCTTTGCAACGATATTGCTAAGACGGTCGGAATCAGAATAATTTCAGCAATCATCGTTGGACAGGGACCTCTAACAAGATTAACCAGATCCTGCTATCATTCGATTCGCCGAGCCAATATTTTCTGGAAGTGTCTGAAGCGTCATAATATCTCATATTTCTGAATATGTTCTCTGGAATTCTATGATTTGAGCTGCAATATCCATCATCTGCCAGCTATTCTTGCAACATGAACAGCCCATTGCCATTTGAGATTTCTATTTCTGTTTGTAAATCTGATTAAATTTGTTTTTTTAATTTACTATTCCGAAGCGATCTTTCTGTGTAAGGTTGAGGGGGATTCTTATTCTCTGGTTTTCAGATTTGGTCAGGTCCCATATGAAAGAAAAAATACACACACTCACTCAGGTATAAAGACTTATATATTTCATATAATATATATCTATATCTATATCTATATCTATATCTATCTATATATATATATATATATATATATATATATATATATATATATATAATAATCAAGTCATCCACTGACAGCTGTTATGTTGTATTACAACTGTTCAGTGTAGCTATAGACTATCCAATATCCCAATCAGTACCCCGAAATGGGATCAAAACCCTCGCTTCAGACTCAGACACTGGCATTTTTCCCCTACCCTACGGAGAACTGGTGGTTCATTAGGACCGAATTCAAGCGATATGTTTACTTATGCACAATTGACCATCCACCAGAGAGCTCCATTCCAGAATTAGAAGAGCATTGCAATATAGCTTAAAATGAACACGTTGCCTTATTTGAAGATGGTTTAACCCTAAGGAAGGGATCGTATTATTGAATATATATATATATATATATATATATATATATATATATATATATATATATATATATATATACTCATACTCATACTCATCCACTTATTTGATTTATGGCACTACTTGTGTCTTGTATTTTACAAGTACTTGTTCATGAGATTGTTTACACATAGATATCGATTAATTTTTCAAAATAACGAATCAGTTATCATAACGTCTGATTCCACCATTCTATTTTGTCTCCTCTTCTGAAGTGTATCCGGTGTCTGAAGATTTTACATTTTTAGTCCTGTATATGCCCCAGAACTAAACTTTCCTCAATGTTGGTCGTAAGCGAACTTCCCGTGAAAGGAGGCTTACTGGCAACGGGATGCTCGACTAACAAATCCACTTAGAGTCAACTTCAAGAGAATGATACCCTGATGGATTAATTAGCGATTTTACTGAAACATTTGGCTCTAAATCCTGATTTTTGATCATGGATTTTTTTCCAATACTTCAGCCAAATAAATTGGTTATACCTCTGAAAAAGATTTCGATAACTCTTTTTTCAAAAATCTTCTTAAAATTTTTTTTTGTTTTACAACGTCAGCAATTTGGCAGACGGTCAGACTTCATGCTATGTTTTTGGTTAGTTTCACTGAATTTCAACTGATAGTGAAGAAATAATTCCAGGAAATAGTCTCTTTATGGCACAAAATTCTTACATTGCTGTGATTAGCAGTTGTATTGTAATATATAACAGAGATGGGAAAAAAAGGTTTTCAATCATTTTTTAGAATACATCAACGAAAGTGTCTTTCGACTAATACTCATCAAATGTTTACCAAACGAATGAATACAGACATTCCATTGCTAATGATTCTCATGATTAAAAACGTTATATCTGTTGGCTAGTGGTTGATTTGAGTCATCTTTATGACATCAAACATTACACATTTAGATCACCGTGTTTGCAACAGATAAGTATCAATGCAAGTAAATTATGAATTGTTCAAATATCCCAGTTCAATAAATGTGTTACACACACACGATTCAGTTCTTATGGAAAGTTTTTCCATGAAGATATTATGGAAATCTGAACGAAAAATCTTTCATTTTTATTTATCGCTATTTATATGCTTGTCTCTTAATCTATCATGTGAATCAATCAGTAATAACTGATAATGAAAGATATTGAAAACGATTTAGACTTTGTAGTAGTTGTTCACCAAGGAATGCTTTCAAGGATTTAAAAACAAAACAGTTATTTACCACCACGCTTCCCATGCTTTTGTTTTAGATAGTATTTTTAGATATATCCATGTTCTGAGGTAGTATTATATATATTTGAATGTCATGTTAATGTAAGTGTTTTGCTTTCAGTATCCCCGAAACGGTTACGTGGTAAACATCTTATCGTAACAAGAGAAAATTTAGACATAGCACCATAGGAAAGAATATGTAAAACAGATGACACAGCATGCAGCCAGAACATGTTGAAGAAGATCAATTGAAAAACTAGGAGTTGAGTAATCAATAAATTGCTTTTATCGCCTTAAGATCACTAAAAAGTTTGAATTTTCACATAGCGAGTAGGAATGCTGCCGCACACAAACAGAGGGAAAAATAAGTATAAACTTATAATGCCCTTTCCCAACTCATATGCTCACTTATAACCAATTTAGGGGTAGGGCTTCAGACATAAGAGGTTTCATACATACTCGATGCAAACGTATGACCATACATAATCATCAGCCTTTTAGCATCCGTCGTTGGACATAAACCTTCGGTAAAAAATCACCAGAACTTTCTGTGATGGGCGTTTAGGGGCCAGCATTTTATAATTTGTCAAGCTCATCATGCAATCATTTCCTATCGGGCATAATTTCGCATATGGTCTCTTGAGATCTACGTTGTAAATTGTCATACCCAGTGTTGCCAAACATTCTTGCCGCATATCCAATCCATTGCCATTTAGATTTTCAAATGGTTTGTATGGTATCTCAGACCTCTGGCTATTTCTTATATACTGTGCTGTCTTTTGATCCCTCCATGTAAGGTTTGACATGATTATTTCACGTGTACGACACTCCAGGTGACATTCCACGTTTCAGCTCAATATGCGACTACCGGAAAGGTGCATTAGTTGTATACTGTTCTTTTTATGACCAGTAAGATTTTCCTGTTCCCGAATGTCCTGCAACCTAGTGTTATTATTTGCTCGATCTGATGAAGAAATCTCAACCTGACGAATGGAAAGACCCAGCAATTTGAAAACTCAAGAAACCCCCAATGACAGTACAATATGCGAACTATAGACGCTGACCTTGTCGAAAACATTATAGATACAGGTTTGGTTGGTCAAACTGTCGCATGCCCAACGCCTATTGGCTGCATGCCGTATTGCAGATGACCAATTCAAAGATTTGAAAATAGTGTGAAAAAAATGACTCCTTTCTCCCACCCCTTTTCTTAGATCATGAATATCAATTCAAAAGAACAAAAACAAGAAACAAAAAACAAAAACACAAAGGGTCAACTTAACAATTGGAACCTGCCACTAAAAATCTTTTCTGTTGCGTGGAGTACGGAAAGAATAGAAAACCTGTTGTTGCAAGACATAATTTAGAGTAAATTTCTAATTATCAGCTTTCTACCTCAAACAGTTCAGCCTTGATGCATGATATATCTATCGTCAGCCAGCCAGACCAATTTAAAAACTGATAAAAAAAAACCAATTTGACATTTTTTGTAACATTTCTGACTCACAGTTTTAATCTGAAATTATAAGCGGTGGCCTTGTCAGTATTATAATAGAAAAAAAATTTGATTTATCTAGGGGTTTGTCTGAGAGAACTTCTCGAATTGAAAAGGAAAACAGATTACGTGCAACATAATGCAGAGTGGTACTCCTCTATTCAAATCGTCTTTCTTTCATCTTTAAGCAATTATCATCTTTTGATTCCTAGAACTGTCTCAAAAGATAAGAACAAAGATACGATCGGAAACAAATATATGGATACGCTAATTTTTCGTTGCACTTGTTAATACATGTTTTGTGAGCGTAGGAGATGCTTAAATATGCGTACATATGTTCACATGTATACACACATATGCATATAGATAGATATCAACAAAATTGACATAAGTATTAACAGAATTGACATGGATAGAAAGATTTTAACAAAATAAAAACCAAGGACAATAGATGGGTAGATTAATATTAACGGATTGAAATAACTGAATAGATACGAGCAGATTGCGATAGATATTGGCAGACAAGTTGATAGATGTGCGTAGCGCATAATACATGAGATTGTACTGCGAAATATATAAATGGGTTCGGATTGGTAAATAGATAAAAAATTTGTTTAGAAATATGACTGAGATTGATGGGAATGCGGGGAATGTAGAGAAGGCTTTAAGTTTTATGCCGAAAGCTTACACATGAATGCACTGGAAGTTCGATGCGTATGTAGAAACGCAACTTGCCCTGCCCTGGGGAAATTATAGATGAAACGGATGTGCACTTGGGTTAGGAACGAATCTCAAAATGTGTAGCTTTTTGTTTAATTAGGTAAAGTTTTGCGCTAACCATGTCTGTATTCATACTTCATCTATTGTGAAAATGTGTGGATATTTTATTCAGCTTTAGTTTATACGAATGTTTTATAAGCTTCAATAACACATTTTGTTGCTTTGAGTATTGTGCACATGTCTATCTATAAATGTAAGACAACCTTCTGACAAGTTTTCGTTCAATAAAACGTGTTCTTGTATTGATGTTTGATATAAGAGATTTATTTAATCATGTAATGGCTGGCGAAATAATAAGCAATAAACCTATTTTTTGGGAGGCGGCAAATTTTGTGACTTATTTTTCTGTCATGGGTCTTCTTATTTTTGTTGGTGAGTTGAATAGTGATTCAGAACAATTCGTAGATGATGAATACAACGAAAAGGATGATTTTCCTATAGCGACTGACTATATATTCTTTTGACTGGATCTGTTTGAGAGAGCAGCGTGGATTTGCTTCTTAAATTGATGGGAAAACAGTAACTCGTAGTTATGTCTTGCATTTATAGACAGACATATCTGCCTAACTCAAAACAACAACTGCATTAGTGATGAAGCCAATAAAAGATAGATATAATTGAAGCTGAACAAAATAGCCATGTATTTACACAACGTGTAGTTAACACAAAGCAAGGCAAACACAAGTCTGCTCATTTATTCTAATGGTTACATATGTATATAATGGCATGGGAAATACTGAACTCATGAGAATGAAGCAGATGTCAAAGTTTCTCTGGTTTATATGGATATCAACAGCTATATTGAATATACATTTTGAACATTTCTTTGATTATTAATTATCTATGTTTTTATTAGGAAAATCAATATTCCCTTCATATGCGTACATATCTCCAAAATAATTTCGTGATATCCTACTTCCAGCAAGTGATGGACTTATTCCAAAGTATTCTTCCGGTAATTCCGCAGGGAGTTAACACATAAAACCTGACCAAAGGATAGGACTGAGATCCATGCAACGGGAACTTGCACAAGATAAAATCATCCTCAACATCATATGGAGAGATCACACGACATATATTATCGTTCTCAAGTTTATAATTGAGTACAAATCATTAACTGAAATACTTGCTCTGATGAAAAGAAATCGGTTATTTAAACTCTGCATATTGCTTTTTCATGCCTTTGGGGAATAAAATTCAATGTAAACGAGTTCTTATTGGTCAGATACATGTAGCAATCTAACTAAAATTGATATTACCTTGAAACTACAACAAACTGAGTTGGTACGCTCACAAAACAAACTGAAAGAGATCAGATGCCAATTTTGAAATCAACAATAACATCTGTTTATTTTCTTCACAATACACGAACTCTTATGGTACTGTTTTCATCGCAGTATAATCGTATTATGAGATGTTGTGAATGCATTTATCATTCAGAGTTCCTCGCTGTACGGTCGTGTACGAGTTCTGATAATTTAGAGCTTCGATGCGAAAGATCGACATATCACGGAGCTTCAGTCCGATGAAGCAGGACTCAGAGACCCACAGCAGGTTGACACTTCTAACCCTTTAATCTCTAAAACTTGGGATGATTTACAGAGGAAGAAACTTCACGTAGACCAACTGAAAGTGGAAAAATAAACTTATGATTTACCTATGTTGACTAAACATAAAACGTTACACATTCTGGAATGTTCTCATGTCGATACAAGGAGGCAATTGGAATAGTTTAGTGTCATATCAAACGTTTCCACTCTCAAACACACACACACACACACACACATATATATATATACATATATACATATATATATATATATATATATATATATATATATATATATTGTCATACTTAGAAATAGTTTGTTAATGAAGAATAAAGTCTGCAGTTTGCATTGTTTAGATAACTTTTATGCAAAGGGTCACTGCATCTTTTGCCGGAAGTCCTTATGTGACAGGTGTACGTAAACACGATGCACATTTTGCTATATTTACAGGAAAAAAATACATGCTGCACGCTGATAAATGCTGTGACACCCATTTTGAGATCTTGAAACTCCAGATTCTACTTACAGATTCTCAAAAGTGCATTGGCTTAGATGTTGGGCTTTGAACCGAAGAGACGAATACCGGTTTGAATAATCTATGCATTGAAGTTTATAATTCATAGCAGTGTTATATATCTCATGAACTGCCATAAAAATCAATTGTTCTCAGAAGGAGGGAGAATATCATGTCAAGACTAATTTTCAAATTGATTGACTGATCATAAGGAATCAGTTGAACCGAAGTGAAAGAGAAAGTGAGAGGTTAAAGATGAATAACGTTGGAAATGATAGAAAAGTACGATAAAGACGGATTTAGACGAAAACTCAATTGAAAACAAAGTGTTTTATTAGCAATACAAGTGCAGACAAATGATGTCAAAAACTATGTATACAACGTCGCGTGTATTTAACATAGCCAATGGTCGATTTTTAAATGAATCATTTCCTTCTTTGATACATTCCAGGAGGCCCAACGTACGTCTGTGAAATTCACATATGGCTTCCTTTTCTGCTAAAGATTCAGAGTCTGCGTCAATCCTGATATTCACAATTTAGTTTCAATATTTTTCTATATCATATTAGAAGTCTGATGCACCGAACGAAAGTTGGCATTTGTACTCGATGAACCTGACAGAACTTTTTGAGTGAATTACAAACGACCCAGCGAGGCCAACTAGTACTTATTTTTGAGTAGAATTTGCATTCAAAAATAATGATGATTATTTATTAACTGACGATAACGTTTACCTATTTATTTTTATGGCGTATCGCTTCAACAAAATATCTTACTGTTCTCTTATCGACATGACTTTTAAAAAGCATCGCTTATCTGGAGAAAACATCCAAATTTTTACATGATCAGGTTGAAAGATTTAACAACTTGAAGGCGTGAATTTTATCTTTATGAACGGATATGATGAAAGGAACTTATCGATAAAGAGCGTAAAAAGGATGTTAGAAACTATCAACCAAAATTATCATATATAGGTTCCTTTCAGTTTTCAAGTTGGTCTCGCTGGCTAGCTGATTGGTCATGTATGTATCACACATATAGACTGCATCAATAGAGCTTGAGGGCTAAAAATTTAGACATTTACTCCTTATCATGTACAAATTTTTTTTCTCTCATCCCTACACTCTCATGGAAATATGGATTTTTTGTAGACGGTAGATTTGCAATGTAAATTGATACTGAATTGTTCCCTTACATTGTGTCCGGTAGCATTTGCACTTGTTTTTGGAGAATAAGGATTTTTTTCGGTGATCACTGCTCAACAAAAACGGATGAAGTAAGTTATTCATTGAGCATCCCTTCTACCAGATTTTTAATTGATCAGCTCCAGAAGAAAAAAAATCATGCTGCCAAAAGACGTCGGTCATATAATGGTTTTTACTGAGTGATTAATCAGACCTCTTTACTTGAAATGTTTTTAAATTGAAATCAATATCAGTTTCAACAGATGAATAGTCTTGCATAAGAACATGACCATATGTTTCAGAGAAAATATTAGAAAGTAACAGAAAAAGATAAGAGATTGCCTTAATTATCATAATATGTACATCTGAATTGATGATATGTACACGATCTAAATGAAAAATACTTGAGTATTAAGAGAAAAAAAGCATTCTGCAGAATGTAATGAAAGGAGATAAACTTGAAATCTAATTATTGCTTGGAATTTGTCAGGTCTCTGCGTAAAAAAATGAACATTAGTCACTTATATGAAACAGTCAGATGACCAATGATTTTTGGCAGCATGTGCAGTTGGAGGTGATGAGTTGAAAAAATGGAGGTAAGGAGCTAATCAATGTATAGGTTACATCTGCTGACATTTGTTGGCCAGTGTTCCCTGGAAAGTTTGAATCAGATTGAAAAAAAAGAAGAAAAACAAAGGCACAACCAAGGGATTGTTTCGTATGAACCTACATTGGAAATTGAACCACCAACTTAAAAACATATTAAGGGCAGGGAGGGGTTGAAACCTGACCGTTCTTGTAGAAACGAGGGATGAATATTTAAATTTTCAGCCCTCTAACTCGATCAATGCAGTTTGTGTGCTTGTTACAAACATAGCCTAACTTAGAAACTGAAAAGAATCAATTTTTGCTATTCAGGTTTCTAATAAAATATCTTTTTTAAACAAACGAACACTCACTCACTCACACAGACACACACACACACATACTCTCTCTCTCTCTCTCTCATCTATATACACATACACACACAAAAATACGCTCTCCATAGCATCACATAATCATCTCTCTCTCTCTCTCTCTCTCTCTCTCTCTCAGATATATTTTAGCAGTATGCCGTCTTGGGAATGATTGATCAAAAGAGTTACTTTTTTTTTGTTTTTTTTAGATCGTTTAAAAGTAATAAGCGGGCACAAACAGTCAATTCAGCATGAGATTACATTGTAAGTTGAACCCCCTACTCACACACACACGAAAAATCTGGAAAGGCATGGAAAAGAGTTGAAAAATTGCTAGACATAATGAGTAATTGCTGAAATTTTCACCCCTGTAGCTCCATCAGTGCCTTTTGTACGCGTCATACATTCATAGCCAGCCCGTCACATCAGCTTAAAACATTTTACAGTTTTAGTTGACAGTTTCTAACAAGCTTAACCAGTGGGAATTCTGTCTTTAGTGTGTTTATTTTTTTGTGGATCATGTATCTAATGAAGGAGTAACGGTTAGCATGTTTGTCACAGAGTATATCAATAGTGTGGTTCAATCCTTACCGGATGCTCCACCATAGTGTCCTTTCAATTATGTAAGCCAAAGGTACTTTGCCATCGTTAGGGATCAGTAAGCTGGTTTTGTGGAACATCTAGGTGATGCATTGATCCCCGCTAAAAATCCGGGGATCTGCGAAATATGGTGTAGTCTAGTATAATTTATATGTTAAAAATCATATTTACCGTTTTCTTAATATACATTAATATAGGACGTGGAGAAGTTGCTATCTTTTTTAAGGTTCCATTCGTTTGTCTTATCAATAAATTCTTCCTCAACAACGATTCCTTTTTCATTTACTATCTTATCAAAATTAAGATGGCAGGGGTTGTCCATGAAAATTGGTACATGTTCTGCAAACTTTTAGTAAGTGTTCCTGGACAAAATAAGTTTGGGAACCACTGCTATACTGAATTCATGAATGGCTGCCCACATGTGTGATTTTGTGGCAAACCAAGATGAGGGTACTAAATATAAGTAAAAGATTTTAAAGTTTTCAGAATTAATGAGCTATGTCACTCGATCATACGAATATGGCAGCTCCGAAGAGAACACACGGTTATGACTCCTCCAGGGAGCAGCGAGTACGTGGTGAGAGGAACGGTTGCACAGCCCAGTCGTTGCTTTGCAAGATGTTATGTGAATCGGCGGCAGAGGGAAGGCATTGCTGCAGGTCAATCTCGTTGCCGTGTAAGGCATCTGTTCCTCACAAGCGGTCAACTTTCAAGTAATGAACAAGGTCGACGTCACTTAACTTCGAGAACCGGCAGATCAAACGTAATTTTGGAATTACGAGTATAATCATATACAGCACTGTATTTTGATCCTTATTATTCTAAAAGATTCTTGTTATCAATTCAAACGTTTTTGCAACAAAGAAATTTGTTTTAACAGTTGCGCACATGAAATCCCCATAAAAACAATCTATCCACGTGATGAATATGTGCAGTCAGATAAGGACTGCCGGAGGAAATGTTTTATCTCACTTCAAAAGATTAAGTTTTTAACGTCAACTTTGCTTAATGTTCGGTAAATCGTAGACGCATCTTTGAAGTTTACTCAGCTTTTTATTGCTTGTGTGGAAGTTCTTTTGGAGAGTTTTTTGTGGAAAAAATGATAATCTTATTTTATTTTGGTGAAAACCATCGCTGAATATAAAACGCGCATTTAACACTTTACTTCCCATGTTAAATCTGGCAAAAACGTTGCTGCCGATGTTACGCGAAGGAACAACGAATTTCATGGTAATGATGCAATGGATGAGATCATGGGCGTCAGCTCCCACTTTTCCGTTGGAGTTGAACGGTTATTTTCGGGAGGGGGCCATAACAGTACATTTTTTAGTGCAGGTCAAAAAAAATTATTCATAAAAAAACTTAGCAGCAATAAAAAAAAATATTCTGTATTGAAATGGTTTCATCGTCTTGGTAGACGCATAAACCAATTGTACAACAGCGAAATCCTTCATAGACTATAAGATTCAACTTCCAAAGTGGAAGGGGGATGGCAATCTGGGCATCCTGACCCTGTGGCCGCCTGTGGGTGGAATCACTAGTCAGGAATAGTTTGCGATCTTTAGAAAAGAATAAATCAAGTGATGGAAAGAGACGACAATAAAAGACCTGAGGACTTGAAAAATCATCGATTGGCGGATGTTTTAAAGAAAGTGTCGAACAAACACGTGAAATAGCAGAAAGATTAGATACAAATAAGTCAACTCATTCGATTAATAAAATGGAGAAAAAAAATCCTAACAAGGAAATCGATTGGCAATTTTCTATCCCAAATTTCCAATTTAGTTCACAAATGGTTCTGGTATTGACCAATCAAGGGTTGATATGCCGTTCAATCAACCAATCAGTTGGATAAAAGATTTTTTTTTCCAAATACGGAAAACTCATGCATCAACCTAATTCAATATTTACATACATTTGTTTGCTAACGACGCGTATTTGAAATACATATATGAATGAGTAGACTTTGTTTGGAAACTTTCAATAAGGGCGGTTCTTTTCCCTTCTGTCATAAGCACAAACGACGTAAAAATAGTATCCTTATATATCGATCATGATAATGGCAGAGTATCTAAAGGTCCATCACAACTGAATGACGAAGTTTCTCAACTTAAATTGTTATTTACATGTCAAAGGATTAAAGTTAGAGTTGCATAGATCTTCGCAGAGATGGTTTGCCTGCTTACTATATGTTGGGAATCCAGTCTCTACATGTACTCGAATTCCGACATCTAGCACCCTTAAGCATTTATCTCAGTAGGGAAAAGATTGTGTTACATTAACAATGACCACATATTTATCAAGCTACTCTTAGAATATCACTAAGCAAAAATAAGGAGCCCCTGGGAATCGAACTCACTCCACTGGCAACGGTGTACGAGAATACCTTGCTTAATACTGATGTACGGAAGCTTCCCAATCTTTATATCATGTAAGCATGTATCAGTTCGACAGATACACATTTTTGTCGTGGATTAATGGTGAATAAGCTGATTTCGTGAATTATTACCATATAATAGTGAGCAAGGACCAACCTAGATGTCTTATACTTGTGGCACCGAACAAAAACTAAGATACACTTGATAATTACCAAAGGACACCTCAACGTTAGGTAATGGTTAATTAAGCTGGGCTTACAAATCATTACGCGTTGTAATCCCAATCCTACCTGGATATCTGATATTTGTGACCTCGTGCAAATCCAAACAGAATTTGACAAATATTCAAGTGTTCCTCATTGTGGTGAAATTGTCAACGTGCTGGTCTTCCAACATATCACAATTGAGAAGCAAGTTTGATCAAAACTGAGGTACCACATCTGTTCCGTTTTGCCAAAAGTTAGCTAAGTTTAGTGAATGACTATTTCAGAGAAGCAGCTTTCCCACCAAGAAAGGGCAAATTTTGAAACAAGTCGAACTCACCTATTTTTATTCCTGGTGGATCAGCAGGATATTTTGTGAAAACAAAAACGCACTCACCTGAAAAAGAAGAGAAAAATAAACATATATGAATAAACAAAAATAATTCTGGATCGTATTCATCAAACAGAGATTTCCACAAAGCAAATGCAATAAACATAAAAGATTGATTTTTTAAATTGTTGTTGGTTCAGATCAGGGGATTTCGTAGGGAACACGCATTTGCATAGTTATCAATTCAAATTACATTTCATCAACAATCTACATATGAATAATAGAATAAGCTTGAAGAATCAGTTGAAAAAAACAGTTAAGAAAAGTTAACAGGAAAACCTAGATAATCCTTAAAGGGAGTTGCTTAGGACACTAAACAGCTGAATATAGTTTATCTATGAAGATGTAAAAGATGACGAGCTTGAGAATAGATTAATTACAGTAATCTTTTTGAATCATGAGAGCGATAAGTTTGAGGTCATTTCACAGAATCACACGATTTGAATTTCAAATAACTAAGTAATGAAACGCGATACTGATATTGAGAAGAAAAAAAGGAGTGCCTATAAATGGGGACAGGAAATCAAATAGAAAGGGGGAGGGTGATACAGATAGGTACAAAATGATTTCACTATGGAATTCAGAGTTTCAAAGTTATTTTACCAGTAGGAAATAGAAAACAGTGATTGAAAACTTGTAATCTTCATTCATAGTTTTGTAAAAGCCACTTTTTACGGTGGCTTCTAAAATGGCTTTTTGAAGCTTATCACAAATATTGAATGTGATTTCATTCCATATTTTTTTCCACCGAAGTGCGTAATGAACGTTATCAACCTATTCACTTTTTTTCTGAACGTAAAACTTTTTGGCATTTATTGGATTGTTGACTTTCATCGCAGTCAAAAACCGTAAATATCATTTTGTCAATCTGAAATGCCTAATGAAGATGTACACGACGGGATTTCTAATTCTTTTGAAGACAGTTCTTTTCCCTCTTGGTGGTTGTGTGAATGGCGCCATATTTAATTAGGAATGGAATGAGCGACGTTAGTTATGGTTCGGCAAGTGGATTCAGGTAATTATTCAAGAATTCTGTAGGCGTTCACGGTTATCGATTTTCTGCGAATGCCCTCAAAGTAGCTAATTATAATGCCTGCGTTCACTCAACCAATCTCTGCATCTCTCTTTTTTTTCTTTTTTTCTCCTACCTAATCCTTGTCATCTGCAAACCGTGTGGAACAACACGAAAGAGACTGCACATGAAATTTCCGCCATTCATTTTGGAGGGAAGAATGATCCACATCGAACAACTGAAAGTTTTCCAAATTTCTAAGAAAGCGATATTGTTAAGGATTTTTCACCAGTTTTCCTTCCATCTTGATTCTGTTGTCTACACTGAAGCAGTAAACGTAAAGATATTGAGTTGTCCAATTTTTCAGCATTGTCACTGTTAATCTTAGCTTTTTCTTTTATCTTAATTGCTAATGCAATACCAGAAGACGTAATAATCTGCAGTTGAACGAATTTCTCAGATAAAACATTGTTATATTGTTTGATTATTTTTTTCTCATCTGATTTTGTTGTCCAAGCATTAGTCGTAGTTTTCAGTGGTCCGAATTTCTGAAAGTGAATCTTGGCCATTATTAACAGATTAGCCATTTTTTCATCTTATTTTTGTAGCAGATATTTCCTCGTTCTGAAATAGGCTTGAGAGATCTAGACCAAACCTGTTAATTGATAATAATAAATCCTACAAGAATCGAGTTATTTCACATAATGTTATTTGGAAGGTAACACCCATGATAGAAAAGGACGGATGCTAAGAAAATACGTGGGATATTTTATCTGTAGGTGACATTTTGATGCAGCCAGTTCTTCGTTTTATTAACAAATGTATCAATTAGATATTGGACATGAAATAACACAAACATTTTTTTTCTTAATTTATATATATCCCATCCAGTACCACGACGCAGGATTGAAAACCTTCGCTTCAGACCCGGAAACTGATATCCTACCTCTGCACTAGGGAACTGGACGATCAGTGAGGCTAAATTGAAGCGATATATTTATTCAGTTTAAATTCCCTGTTCTCCAAAGTGCTCTATGCCTATGGAAGAGCATTGCATATATATATATATATATATATATATATATATATATATATATATATACCAACTGTCGCAGTAAGAACATTATATACCTTCTAAAGTACAATAGAAGTAAGTTACAGTACATAGGCAAGTCCGAGTGGCAATTTGATATTAGACTCAACAATTATAGACATAGGATCAAGTCGTAGCCCACTTCCCGTAGAACTACACTTTCGCACACCGGACCACAATTTTTCCACTGACGCTAGCTTTACCATCATAGAAAAAATAGAAAAAAACTACTCCAATTGACATAACTAAAGTTTTAGAGAAACACGAAGACATGTGGATCAACAAACTTAAAACCCTATATCCTAATGGATTAAACACTAAACTGAACAACCCTCATCACACAGAATCCTAATACACAAAACTCCTACCATTAATACCCTCACACCCACATCTAAGACATTCAATAATCTAACTCCACATCAATCCCCCCTACCATGGCATATTCTGCCGTCCCCAAGACCAACCGCTGCTGCTTAACCAAAGAACTGATATCTACTGGACATTATCTCACTCAGCAGGAGGCCTCCAGCAGCCCTGACAACACAATTTATCCACAATGCATAACTCCTGGCAGTGGACTCTGGTTCCACATGGTACATTTTAATACACACTCACACAGCACACACCACCGATGATGGGAAGAATCCCGAAACATGTATGGACAATTTACTTATAAGGATTAATAAACCTGACCTCCAAACACCTCACTCCTGAGTCCGTCTCACTTTCTACAGTACACATTATATATATATATATATATATATATATATATATATATATATATATATATATATATATATATATATATATATATATATTGTATTGGTAGTGAGTGTGATTCATCTGAAATTATCAAGATTTAAAGACAAATTCTTTATTTTGACGTTTTGTTCGTACTGAGCTTTGTCAGCTACATTGAGAGTTACAAAGAAAACGATTGTCTCATTTAGTTAGTCTGTGAGTTGTAATGGTCAAAGATGGTGAAGGGTGGTAGCATAATGACAGACAATGTGTGTAGTGAATTTTGTGGGAGGCATGTGTCATATCCCTAGGGAGATCACTCACCAGGTTTTGAGAAGTCATCTTTTCAGTTGTTGTTATCAGCTGTCAGATGTTTGTGGTTGTGTATAAGGTTAATTTTGAAAATGGTCAATGGAAGAATTGGTCAAAAAGGGGGAATTCGATCCAGTCTTGTGTGATTGACGAGATGTTCGGAAATTCTTGGTCCAAAGCAGGCATCAATGATAGTATTTTAGCTATGTGTGTATGTGCATGTGTGTGTTATCTAGGCAGATGATGCTATCAGATGTCATATGTTTGCAGCTGAGTGGTAGGTTATTTTAGAATTGGATTAATGGAAAAATTGAGGTCAAAAAGGGGAATTTGTTCCAGTTTGTCTATCATTCCCCAAAGTGATACAATTATTGAAAGACCAAGTTGCTTTAACCCCAGTCCACATTTAGCAAGACTCATCATCAAGAAAAACAAATTGCCCGTACATAATATTAGCCCACACCAGTGCCAGAGTACATAGTTCTTTTACTCATTACTCACAAGGGCAGCAAGTGAACGAAAAAGATAAAGAAAAATAGAAAATAAAAAAAGAAAGTAAAACGGGAGGAAGAGAAGAGGGAAGAAAACAAGGATAACGAGAAAGAGGGGAAAAGGCAAGTAAGAAAGAAGGAAAGAAAGAAAGAGTAGGGAAGAGTTGAAGTTATCAATGGAAAAAAAAATAGAAAAAATGTAAGAAAATTTCAGAAGAGAAATAAGACTGGTTGGTCTTTGAATAAAAACTGTCCTGGGACCAACGTTTTTGGCGGCATGCCGTGTTGGGGTGATCAATTGAAAGAACTGAATAAAGTGATCGATGAATAAGTTACTTATATTGCTTTTTATTCTGTAGTAATCACTAAGTCTGAATTATTAACAAACAAACATGAACACTGGCTCATACTGGCGGCCAATTTAGCATGATTTTACACTGCAAAATGAACATCCCACTACATCCTAATTAGCGGGAATTTTTGAAAACTATGAAGAGTAAAATCTGATATTTTCTGCTCTCTTTCTCTTGTTGTACAACCTGTACCTATTGTACATATATACATTCATACATACATTCATTTATTCATGTCTGGTTAATTACAATGAAAACTTTGTTGATCTAAAAATTGAAAAAAAAATTCTTGTTTCTACTTAAGAAAACGTATGCTTGAATTCATAGAGTATAAAAGTAGTCGAAACGTTATCATACCTCGGCCTTTGGGCTAAACGACAAATCATTCTGGATTTCTCTGACAGAGCACAAAGGAAAAAAATACCCAAAAGTTCCTATTCCGTTGTATTTGGCCAAACACATATAAATGGAGATTAGATGCTCAAAAATAGACACATAGCTAATCATCCGACCGGGTCTACACGAAAAATGAAGAAACATACTCATACAGTATTTGTAGGACTTAGGTTTACGGTTTCCAAAAAGACGAACAGAATTTTAGGAAACAAATCATAGAATGCTACAAAAAGCAGGAAATAAAATGATGTTAAAAGCTGCACGCAATTTCATCATCTTATGTGATTAGTTGCGGAACAGACAACGGAGCAAAAATCGTTGAGGTGGAAACACCAGCCTGATTAAGCCGGGGATGGATTCAAATGAAACGATCTCATTGATTGGAGCTCAATTTGCAAGCATATCGGACCAATATAATTATGATCCTGGCTCAGGTTTGACCTGTCTAGTAAACCCATTAGGGCGAGAACGCGCCTGAACCGCATAACAATAAGGAGAGATCAACGAGACAACCTTAATTGATTTTCAGAAATGGAGAGCAACAAGCGGTTTGGATCTCGCCTAAAAGCCAGAACGAAGCAAAGAAAAAAAAAGTTAGAACTGTTTTATTACCGGAAATAAGAAAACATCAAAATAAAGCGATGATTGATTTTTTGTAATAGCATTATTCGTGCTTGAAACGGTTTAAATCCTGGTGTTTCTTTTCTTAGGCAAACGAAGGATCAAAATTTGGTTTCGTATTAGTCTTTAATATTTGAATATTCCCCAACTGAATCTGATTATAGATATCTGTTGAAGAGGGGCAGTGGGAAAACAACAGGCCTGTGGAATCAATGTAATGGTTTGTACAAGATCTTCCTTGGCAATGATGGGTCCTGTTTTACATACGGAAGTTACTTATCCGCATATCACCTAAATCACAATCTGTTTAACCGCTACATAAACATTTCATCAGTTAATTTTCATTTACCGTGGTAACAAACTGATCATTTTGAGCGGTAAAGAAAATTTTCTGTTAAACATTAACCTTGTTCGAGCAATTGCAGCACATAATCAGTGTGTTTTGCATTCGAAATCAAGAAAAATATCATATCGGTGGTTAGTAATTGATTGAGTATTACTGATTTACAGAATTGATCAAAAAATCTTCTGGACCCTCAAACGTGGAATAATTAGACGCTCTTTATGAAATCATTTATTGGAATAATCCAACGTCGTTGGCCGTAATGATCAAAATGCAATTTTTTTTTTCAAATTTTGTTATATCGTATAATTTAATTCAGTCCCTTCCTCTGGCAAAATTTGGCTGAAAAAAAAAACTTTATTTCTTGCCCCTCACTCAATGATGAGAGATGCACATGAGTTCTTAAAAACCTTACTTTTCGCGGTCACAAAATATGCGTTCATTTCATTACACATTTATTGTAAATCGATCATTCTCCTAATACCAAGAACCGAAATTCCGAACGACTGCATACTGGATATTTTAATGTCCACTGCACAGATCAATATATCAGGCGAACATCAACTTTATATAATGGTCAGTTATAAACAGTTAAATAAATGGTTATATAAACATGTAGAAATTTACCAAATTATTGTAAAGATAATGCAAATGCATTGCTAATGGGTTGAATATAGGAACTAATTATTACTGATGAAAAATTAACGTATTTGTTTGAATTTCTATTAAATTATTTTATTTTGTTTGTGGAAACATACATTGATTCAAACAATAAATGAAATTATTTTTTTATTGATATAATTGTTGGAAAAGTGGAAAAGTCCTCAATTACAGATACATATTTGCATAATTTTCTAGGAATCCATTTTGTGATTCATGATGTCTCGTGGTTGTCTGACATTCTTGCACCATGACCAGCTCATTGCCACTCGAGTTTTCTTATTGTTTTCATGATATCTCAGACTCCCATCTTCTCTCTTTTATCTTGATTTTTCTATGAGGTTGAGAATGATTTCCCCAAGTACACGTGCATGATGGTCAGTTTGAGGGTCAATCTTGTTAGACCCAGAGGTGAATATCGGGAGGGTGCATCGGCTGTATGCTTTTTTTGACGCTGGATTGTTGAAACATTATTGCACAAACTGATTTAAGGGATATATGCTCACACTGCACCTGGAGTGGCTATTTACAGAAACGCGAACGCTCTGAAGTGACTGTTTTATCGGGATAAAGTGAATATGGTTCGTTGACTTGTTACGAGCCAAAGACAAAGAGACTGTAAATAGATTTAGGGGACAAGATGCACTGTAAATACTCTAAGCTTTGAATTACTTGATTTGATGATCGCTCACCTCAATAAGACGCTCCAATGCAAAAGCCAAAGAAATAAAAACAAGAACCATAAGTTCAACATGTCAGTTATAGTAAGAGAAGGGAGGGAGAAATCTTATACTTATAGAACATTGCAATGTATATATATATACTGCGAATGATTATTTTCAATAAGAATTTGGAATGAAAATTTTTGGCCTCCGTCAGATTTTAAAATGCAGACCTCGGACATTTTATCATAACATCATTTGCAGCTGATTAAAAAATGATTGTATTAAATACTTTTTAAATGGCATCACACCTACTGATCAACCAAAAGAAGTCTTACTGAGATGATTAAATTCATTTTGCACAAAATTTGGGTGCCCTTGGGAAAAGAGCGTAAAGATGTGTATTTGTACATTTTTCAAAAAGTAATTTCTGCTTTGAAAATTCCATTTAATGTGCTGATAAACATTAAACATTGATATATATATATATATATATACACACACACACACACACACACACACACACATATATATATACTCTCTAACTTGGTCAAATGTTCTGAATATCGAAAAAATGTTAAAAAAAACAGTATATCAAAGCACTATTAAATCGTGGTTTCACTGAAAAAACTTGAATTACAAGAAAAAAGGGGATTCCAATAGCAAGAGACATAGGGAAAACAAAAACAAAAGCAAAAACAAACCAAAATAGAAATAGAAAAATGATCTGGTATACACCACAATTAAACATAAAATTCAAAACTATGTTTTGTACAATATTCATTCAATTAAGAGGAAAATACTTCCCCCAAACCACTCACACTGGAACACAAAGTAAAAATCGGCTTTAGTTGTATCGAAAATTTCGATACACTCATTAACAAACGTAACAATAAAGTAAATAGACAGAATAGAAATAATGAAAGCATAAACTAACAAGACTGCAATTGTATCAGTAAGAATGGTTGCCCATTGCAAAACAAATGTCTCGGATCATATATAGTATACTAAGCAGATTTATAAGCCTAAAACAAAGCTTTAGAAGTAAAATATTATATAGGAATATCTGAGACATCATTTAAATTTTAGTTTAGCCAATCACACATCATCTTTTATGATTGAAAAATACGAAAAAAAATGCATCATTATTTATATATAACTGGAAAATGTGCAATATTCATAACAAACCAACAGTAAAATGGACATTTTTAAGACAAGCCAAAATATGCCCAAACATGGAAAATCCTCTGTATAAATGGGAAATTAATAATCTATCAAACAGGAAAAATGAAATAGCATTAAGATGTCGGCATCGCTAGAAATTTTAATTAACAAATATAGCTGAATATGCCATACATTAGAACACTAAGTAATATAGACAAGCATCTCAGAACCACCTAATTAACATTGTCTACAGACCTTGTCCAAGTCTGTTGGGAACGAAACAATATTCCAGGGTCATACATTTATGTTGAAGAGAAAAAATTCAAGGTTAAAACCAATATATCCCTTTGAAAATATATTTCAGGGTCCACTCTTTTACCCAGTTCATACGCTTTGCAAGTAAATGATAACCACCAGCAAAACACACATAATGGAAATTTAATCAAAGTGGCGATAAAACAAAAGAAAAACTCCGCCCAGTATAACAACACCCACGAATATTTCCCCAAATAAGTATCAGAAAAATGTATAACCACTTGTCTGGTCCACTATATTTCCAGCTCTACTTCAGACCAGCTTAATACATAATTGAAAGTATCAAGCTCTCTATGAAATAAATCAATCACATAAAGCATTGCTCAATATCATATCATATTGTGAACCTGAAATATATTGACAATTGCTAAAGAGGGTACAAAATGTGACATCACCTGGTATACACCCATAAGATTATTTCTCATGCTAAAAGCTCTCCAGCATTTTTTAATTTTCTAAATAACATCACTATTTCGTCCAAGAACTAATTATCAATGATAATTTAATGATTTCACAACAATTTTCTGATAGATCGTGTATATTATCATAAAATAAGAATTCTAATCTTGTTTTGTTGAATCCTCTGGAGAATCTTTTTTTGATATTGCAAAACGCTGCAGTGTAGACAGCTGTCCAGGATCTAGCCAAGATTTTTCGTTTTAGATTATGGTAATATTCAACATTTTTCATCGCCAGGGGGCAATCCTGTCACAAAATGACGATGTTGAATAGGTCGAGCAAAGTAACTCTCTATACACTGATTATTGCTGTTTCAGTTATTTCAGTTGGAACCTAATCCGTTCGTGTGTACATGTGTGCATCTGTGAGCCAATAGAAGAATAGGAACTGACCAACACACTTTAATACATACATTCGCAACGCAGTACATTGCTAATGATTCTACCATAAAAATCAAGAGGAGAAGAAATAGCTGTGGTCCGGAAATAATAACTCACCATCACAGTCAATAATTGAAAAAAACAGAGTGTCAAAATTTTTAGTCTTGTGAAAGAAAAAATAACAAAAAAAAAAAAACTCTTTCTAAGAATCAATATGGTCAAAACAAATTCCATTAAGACATCATTGGCTTTTTTCATGGGAACATCGAGGGAAAAAAAAAAATTGAAAATTTTAAAAAATTAAAAAAACCAACGACGGAAAGAAATACCTCTGGAGAATCTGGACGTTATCAATAAACCCGTCAAAATAAGGTCCTGAAAAGTTTTTTTTCAAGATTAAAAAAAAACAAACGCTTTTATGAAGGGTACTGATGCCAATTTTCGAGTATGGCCAGGAGAACTGGTAACAAAACACGCACATTTGAGGGAAAAAAAAAAAAAAAAAAAGGTCTAACCTTTTTGCATCTTGGGTGGCAACGGTTCTCCAATATTTTCGCAGCACATTTATATCGATAATATCCTAAGATTCAGCATAGAAACTGCCAATAATGTCATGGTCGAAATGCAATGACAATCAGGTAGGAATGGACTGACTTTGGTTGAGAATCAATGCATGTTACTGACATTATAGACACTGGTCCAATTCACAAGATTTTATTCGTGGAATATCGCAAATATCTTCAACATACGTTTGCGTTGTATATGATTTTGTTACAGAAATATGTTGAAAATAAGATTGAGAGTGATTTTCAAAAGTTGGGAGGAATCCACCAAGACTGTAGTGACAGAATGGGCTTATTGTATTAGTTTAATGCAATTAATAATTTCAGAAACGCACTGAAATTGCATTTCCAGTCGAAGAATAATCCAAGTCCATCCGACAGAAAGTTTAGTTCATATATATATATATATATATATATATATATATATATATATATATATATATATATATATATATATATATATATATATATAAATACATATATATATATATTACTATTTTTTGTTCCCTAGCAAAAACTGCTCTCCCCTATAAGAAACAAAAATGATAAAAACGTACAGACGCTTTTTTCTATTTGGCAACTATTAACTTTCTCATCTTATCAACTTAATTATGGCCTACACGCATTGATTGTCAACTGATTCAACAATCAATGCTGACATTATCACCTTGGGCCACTTCGTTAATTTCCGGACGTCTCCGTTGTGTTGATCCGAGTCATGTGCTTTAGAATTCGGACAAGACCGAAGTGAATAGAGCTGAAACTCTTACGTTTATTTAGAAACACGTATGTGAGATTTTAAGATGGGGACATGAAAGAATACAGTTGCTACTTTAAAAAAAGAAATTGCGTTTGTTAAGTTTAGGGTGATGATAGTAGTTCCTCCCACTGCAACCAAAGTCTCGTCGTTCTCACACAAAAATCCATTTTGAATTTATAATACTTATGTGTGTGTAATCCAATGAAATCTTTGTAATGATAATCTAACATCTCTTTGTTAAAGTAATCGGCACTTTAAAAATAAAGAAATTCTATAATATATATGATTTTTTAAAATACAAACCCAAAATTCGTGGCCCATCATTCCCATCTGAACTAATCACGTACCAAATTGAGATTTACTACACTCCTGCATCGAAATAAATCGCCGAAGTTTTGAAGGATCGGTTTTTAAACTTCATCAATTGCAAACACATATCCAGACGCATGCATTCATGAGAATACATGAATAAGTTCACCAACTAGTCTGTAGCCTGATGATAAAAAACATTCGTTCAACATAACAAATATCAATCTTTTCAATAATATTTACATTAAATCCTTGATCTAATAGTGAATATGGATCAGTTAGATCGAAAAAGACAGTTATAATTAGGGATCAAATACTGATAATAACTATATGTCAGGATACAATATATAATAGTGCAGCAATTGTTCATGAATGCATGTGTGACTGAAAGCAATGGACGAGGAACATCTTTTTAGTTTTCTTTTCATCAGCAAGTTCCCCTGGTTTCTGCCCGGGGAAACCTGGATCCATACAATGTGATAGTCGTCCAAAAGTCTTTCTATACCGAGCAATTCTAGCTAAACATTTGAATGAGAATCACATACACACACGAGTAAATCAGTTGAACTCAATAATAAAGAATAAAATTACAAATATGAAAACGAATGACAAATGCATGAACCAAGATTGTAAAATGAAATCAAATAGTTAAAGGATAACATGTTGAAATAACAGTGATCGGATGAAAAACACGAAAACAAACAAAATACACGTGTGTCACTAGACTGTGGATACTTCAGCACTATATGAAGATTGACTGATAAAATTTTCTTTTTCTATATTCACAGAAGGAAAAATTGAAGGTCTACGTAACTATTGGATCACACACACACACACACACACACACACACGCATACGCACACACACACACACACACGATTACATCAGATATTCTTCACAATATATCAGTGGTTATAACACTCTCAACGAGAGATTATTCATTCTTCCTAGTCCAGTCCATATCAGTAGTGTGTGTGTGTGTGTGTGTGTGTGTGTGTGTGTGCACGTGTGCGTGTGTGTGTGTGTTTGCATGTCAGTATATGCACATGCATGTTTATATGTTTGGAACATATATACATATATATATATATATATATATATATGTGTGTGTGTGTGTGTGTGTGTGTGTGGTACAAATCAGGCTAGCAGTATAACATAATATAATTTGAAGAGGCCTAGAGAGAGCAGAAACATGAGCTAGTTTGTGCAGCGAATCCACAACCTACTATATATATATATATATATATATATATATATATATATATTACCACATTGAGAGTTATCTAAATCTATCACTACGTAAATAGAAGATATTACGAATTCGCTGCTAGACAGAGGATTTTCCCATCCCTTACCATCACGAGTGTGATGGTGCAAACCTCTGCTATGTATTACAGGCGGATTTTCCTATTTCTTCCCTCCATATTGTGTCTGGTCTTTTCCAAAGGCGTTTCCTGTCCCACGGACACCATTTTTGTATAATGTATAGATGAAATGGATTCTGGTTATTAGGACCAACTATTTTTCACTCAATAATCGGCTGGTCCGATCAACGGAACAGGTTTTTTTATACACATGAAAAAGATCAATTCTAGGGGAACTGACTGCACGAAAATACTATGACTTGAGAATATTTTACACCTACTTTTTAAAAAACTGACATATAACCTTACAAACGATATGAAAGACGGTTGTTTTGAGAAACAAAAAGATACATTTAGTAAATCTACCATGATGCAGCTCAGTCCCCCTAAAATTGCCCATTGGTCATTTATTAACACAATTATCGATAACTACATATGTTTGAATCAGTTTTTCAAAATGAGTTCTATTGTGCTTGTCCTAATTACTAGGGCTCATCTCAAGCAGAATTCATTGTATAGATGGGTAGATACATAGATAAATGAATGAATACGTATAGAGAGATAGATAGATAGATAGATAGATGTATAGATAGATGGATAGAGAGATAGATAGATAGATAGATAGATATGCATAAAGACATGATGCATAAATACTAATTATAATGTTTTGGATGAAAACATATACATGTGTGCCCGATAGAAAATGAGATGGCTAGACAAACTAGACAAGTTGAGAAAGCATTCGTTCTGCAACACCACTGATTGAGAGGTCTGTTGAATCCTGGGTAATGTCTATGCTCAATGATAGAATATATATATATATATATATATATATATATATATATATATATATATATATATATATATATATATATATACATATATATATTATTTCCACACATTTTAAACTTATCTATAAATGTCCAATCAATGTCTGGAACGTTCTTATTCTGTAAGTTGGGTTATATGCATTCATTTAATTTAATCTCAGGATTTTTCGCTAGTTTCCCTTCCATTCAGCAACTTTACTTATTGGTTCTCACTTTTATAGCCTGGTTTCCCTCACTTCTCGACAGCCATAATTCTGAATATATCACCCCTTTGCCGTTTCTTTTAATGAACAAATCACCTTCCGCTCGTTTATAACCCTGATATACTCTAGATACCTATTCATCCAATGTCTGTCTGTTCACTCGATTTGTTCTTGCTTCTTTTTTTTTTGTCTTCTTTCACAACCTGAGCGGTATCAGCACAAACTTCATTTCGTTTAGACAAACCATCCCCAAGTAGGGTTAGGTAAAGTCACAGCTTTATATCGAGTGGGGAAAAAAGCAGTGTTTCAGGTCACGAGCTTTTGATATAATAAAATATTTCCTTTTCTGATTAAAAAATACTCTGATAGAAAAGTGATAATCTCAAAGAAATATTGAATTTGATCCCTACCATAAAATGATCGCTATAAAAACTGCCATGACTCTAACCAAATGGATACACGTTTATATAAAAAATCGAATTTTCTAGCGTTTTTAGCATTCTTGGTACATATCTGTCGTATTTATCAACGAATTTTATCTACTTGTCATGTTATATTTAACCGTATACTCTCATATACACCTGTAGTTATAGAATACGAAATATAGCAAGTGTTCGTTTCATCCTGACATATATAATCGTGTCTGAAGATTTGTTTGATTTATAAATATGTCGGCATATAAACCAACCTTTGAAAATCAGAAGTTCCGATTCCGATCTAGTACTAAATTGACTCAAAGAAAAAAAATATATCATCTCAACAAGACTGAAAAGATTTGAAAAGTTTTTATGTATATGTATCGTTGAGTTTTATCATAGAAAATTCGGCTGATACACTAGTATAATATGAAATATAATATTTCAGTTTATCTTTCACGACATACATGCATTCATAAGCTTATGCAGTTTTCCATGAATACATTCTTCTTCTTTCTATAGATGAACACACACAGAAACGAAAGTGCATCAATAGATCGAAGACTGACACGCAAGTATTAATATCGTGTACACACACACACACACACACACACACACACGCACACGCACACACACACACACATAAATGGGACAGACAGAGAGGCTGGGGTCACAGCCACTTATATATATATATATATATATATATATATATATATATATATATATATATATATATATATATATATATATATTTATATATATTGTGTATGTGTGTGTCTATGGGCATGTTCGAACATAAATACTTTGATGGGCGTGAGTATGTAGGTATATTTTCCATGATCGACGATTTTATTTTCATTTCGTTTTTTTATTCCACTTTTCGTGATATTTTCCTTTATATTTTCCCATTTCAAAATCTTTTATCTCATCATCTCCAAAATGTCACGAATTTTAGCTTTTAATACTTTCCTTGAAAAGCCCATTACACGCGGGCCTCTTAAAAACGTCGTAACTCCATAATGCAATCGTCTGATTTTTCACTTAGGTCTTCAAAATCATGCCAGAATTTCAATATACATTCATTTAATGCCAAGAAACGATCATTAAAAAGCCAACCATTTTATTACTTCTGCTTCTCCGTTTTTTTAAAGAAATAATACATGAAGAAATCAGGTATTTTTGTTAGGAGCTCAATGAGAACTTTCTTAAGATTTTTACGAATATTTTTGTACTATATCCTAAACAAAGTTAGTCAATTCGAATCTAGCAAGTATTTTGTTAAATACATCTATTCATGTGTGCATATGCACGTACATCGCTTTTTTACACAGCGTTTTGGTCGATCGATTCTTTGGCCTTCCTCAGCTAATAAAATACTACAGAATACAACAATAACAAAAGTAGTTGTAAAAAAAAAAATTGCAAACATAGCGATTGAGCCCAGACAGTTTACTTTGCTAATCGATGCATGGTAGTCGAAAACTATTCCTTCTTTACTGACTTCCATTATTACTGATGGTCCCTTCTCAGATGGTTTATCCTAGTATTTGCTTATACTAATCGAATCAACCCATTATTCAATGGTATGTAACACAGGGGATATATATGAAGATTCGTTCTCCAATCCCTCACTTGTTCTACGTAAGTACACTAATGAGTCAATAGTCCAACATTACAATGAGCAAACATCTTTTTTCAACATAATTTCCTTCATTGTCAATTAACTTTTCTTGGTATTCGTGGGAACCACTAGAATGGAAAAAGTATAAGACATTATGTCTGTTTGCACAGACTATTAATCCGAAAAACCCGTAGAAAGGATTGGATGGACATTATATCAAAAGCAACTCGAAGATTGAGGTCAATGATTCAAACATTGATTATGGTTGATTTTTCAAAATTTCGGAAGATAGAGAGAGAGAGAGATAGAGAGAGATAGATAGAGAGTATAAAGCAAGAATATCCAATGTGCTATCGTCTTATTTCGTAAAGAGCTCGATACTTTCACGATGAAGTCAAGTTAGAGTGAAGCTTGACAAATGACAAAAGGATTCGCTACAAAAACCCCTTAGAAACAAATGTGTTCATGCACCGAATGCTTTATTTCATTATAGATACATACATACATACATACACACACACACACACACACACACACATATATATATATATATATATATATATATATATATATATATATATATATATATATATATATATATATATATATATATATATATATATGTTTTAATGATCCATGGAGGAGAAAATAAGTATTCAGAAAACAGGGGATTCTGCTGGTGTATTAATTTGAGTATTGTTTTTTATATTACAAGATGTAATTTTCGAGCCTCTACAGGTGATTTTTCTATCTCAAGAGGAACGAAAATTCCTTTAAAAGGCTGTATATAGCTGAAATACGAGTAGTAATAAAGAAAAAAAAAACCCTGAAATCCAATACATTTTCAGAATTCCCTTTGTTTTTCGAATACTTATCCTTTTCCTGATAGATCTTTTCAATACGAATTTTTATTTTTTTCTTGAAAACATTGAATAGCAAGAACAACTATTTCATTGTCGTTGTAAGGTACCTCTACGAAGAAGATAAGGATAATTGTTAGATTAGAAATACTTTTAGATGCTTGATTTTAATATTTGATAAATTATGTTTACATAAAAATATTGAAATTGAAACTAAAGAACTAAGTGTTATATACGTGTTATATACTTGCTAGGCAACATTTGTGTTTTCAGAAGGAACAAATTATAATCTAGATCATGCACCTATTTAAAGTATGTAAAACAATTTACTATAGTTCAGTCAAAAATATGATTTGGAGAGAAGGATATTCTCAAAATGAAACGTTTTGAGTGCACCATACGTGTGTATTGTGATGAAGTGTAAAATGAATATTAAAGTCCTATAAGACTAACATAGTTTTCTGAAGAATCAATGAAAAGGTATGCAAATAGTTATTTGTAAGCGTTTAAATTGTTTAAATAGACTGGTATACTGTCTGGCGCAGACAGAAAACTTACGAAAATCACACAAAAGAGGCAGAGTAACAAAAAAGAAAAATGTTCTCCTTTATTTTGTTCGCTGATTGGAAAATTGGCGGTGAACATGTTGAGTTCTTTTACAAAGTAAGTAAATTTGACAAAGCGAACGACACAGACAGAAGGAAAGTGATAAAAGTTGAACTAAATAATGAGAAATATATGAATTCAAAATGTCGAAGAGAAAAAGTTCACTTTGTCAAAGAAAAATACAAAATGGACTTTTTTAAAAAAGGAAAGGAGTGAATACTGAAGATAGAAAGAAAAACTGAAATGAACAGATTAATATAGCAGAGAGCCAGAAAATTAGCATTACAAAGGATATTATGAATCATCGCCACCCATTGAGTTACTTTGATGAAAATCAAACCAGTATGTTTTGGAATATAAAGTCATTATTTTCTTCTCTGAGTCTGGTTACTCACTCAATAGAAAACGTCACTTGATCAATGTCCATAAGCAGCATGCCGTGTTTGGTGTGTTCAATCATAACATTGAAAAACTGGATGATCAATGAATCCATTTTGGGGGCAACCATTGTTGAGAGATCTGAATATTCATAAAATACGCTAGAGTGCAGCTGGACACAAACGGATAAACTACCGTTGCAAATAAATGCAGAGATAGGAATAGTGACGGATTGATACATACATTGAAGGAAGAAAGATAGATGAACTTAGCAAAGACGGGAGAGAGAAAAAATAGCAGAAAAGAAAATATAGAAAGGTGGATTGAAAAAAGAGATAGTTAGGAATGGAGAAAAATATAGCAAAAATGAATGAAAAAAGATAGCAAGAAGAATGAAAAAAAATAGCAAAAAATGAAAAATAGTAAGAAGGGATAAAAAAAAAGATAGCAAAAAGGAACAAAAGAATACATAGCAAGAAGGAACGGAAAAATGACAGCAAGAAGGAATGAAAATAAAATTGAAAAAAAAAAGGAATAAAAGAAGGGCAACAACGAACGGGAAAAGGTTATCAAGAAGGAATGAAAAAAAATAACGAGAGTGAATGAAAAAAAAATTGCAAGAAAGAATGGGAAAAAACAAGAATGAATGAAAAAATAGCAAGGAAGAACAAAAGAAATGACAGCAAAAACAAATGAAAATAAAAGAAAAAATACCGAGAAGAGATGAAAAAAGAGGGCAAGGAGTAATGAAAAAAAGTATGAAGGAAAGTTAACAAGAAAAAATGAAAAAAACGATAACAAGGAAGAATGAATAAAGATAGCTAGGGAAAAGAAAAAAGAGAACAAGAAAGAATGAAAAAATAGCAAGAACGAATGAAGAAAGATACCAAGAAGAGATGAATAAAAGATACCAAGGATGAATGAAAGAAGAAGATGCCAAGAAGGAATGAAAAAGTAGGATTGAATAAAAAAAAATGCAATAAGGAATGAAAAAAAGAAAGCAAGAAGAACTGAAAATATAACGAGAAGGAATAAAAGAAGGATAGCAAGAAAGAACGAAGAAAGAAAAAAGATAGCAAGAAGAAATGGAAAAAAGAGACAAAAGATAACAAGAAAGAATGGAAAAAATAGCAAGAAGGAATGAAAAAAGAAAAAAGATAGCACGCAAATAAAACAAAGAAGAAACATAGCAAAAGAGAAGAAAAAGATGGCATGAATAAATGAAAAAAAAATGGCAAGAAAGAATGAAAAAAATATCGTATAAATCGATTAAAAATATATATATATGGAAGATAGCAAGAAGGTTAGAAAAAAAAACAAAGAAACAAGATTGTAAGAAAGAATGAAAAAAGAAGTAGGGAAAAAAGATAGCATGAAGGAATGAAACTAGAAAGAAAGAATCAAGACAGTAAGAAAGAATGAAATTCAAAAGAAGAAATGAAAAGATAGCCAGACGGGAGAAAAAAAGAATGAATTGAAGAATGAATATGGGATAAAGAGAAGAAGCGCAGAGAGTCAAATAGAATAAATCCAGGATAAAAAGGACGGAAAGATTAAACATAAGAAAGAGAAGGAAAAAGAAAGAAAAAATATTGAAAGAAGAGAGGAATTAACCAACGAAGAGACGAAAAACGCAAATAGCTTATATCATCTATAAGCTCTATGCCTGTTTGTGACATCAAACAAAAGAGAGCAGGTATTGCAAATATGAACATCTTTGTTGTGTGAATGCAAGTTTTTTGCATAGCTGAGTGGTTTTGAAGACGCCAATGAAGGTTCAGCGAAATGCACCACGCCTATCTTTTTTCTAGATATAACAAAATCGTTCTCATTTCTTTCAGTCCCACATTTTGAAATTACTACCAAACATAGGAGTACAAAATGCCAATTCTGCAGTATATGTATTCGTCAGACTGACGACTGCTGATAATATAACTACAATTACAACTAGTTCTGCTACGATTGTTGATGCGTCGATTTCATCATTTTTTTTCAGCAAAAATGAATGCCAGTTATTTTAGTTAACAATACGTTGAATTAACCTTTCAAATTACAGTGTAAACATTGTGATACAGACACTGCTTCAGGTTTACGGTTGACAGAGCAACGGCATTTACAAGTAAACAGAAAGAAAACGGAAGGAGATGCAACGTAGGATTCGCGATAAGGAGATAGAGAAAAAATTTTTTTGAATGAAAAACTAGGCAAAATGAAAGAGGGGGGGGATAGGAATGAATAAAGCAAACAATGGAAAATAGGATGAAGGAAAATATAAAAAATAGGATGAAACAAAAAGGCGGAGAGAAATTAAAATCTGCACATCGCATAAGTTGATCACCATAGCCAAAACTAATAATTTAAACATAATCTGATATTTCCTAAATAGATAGATAGATAGATATCTGAGCAAAATCATCTTAGAAAACTGATCCTTCTATCTGAAATCACCTTAGAAAATTGGTGAATTAATCAGATCTAAAATGGTCTATAAAGTACCAGCACAGCTTTAGTCAAAAACGGCCATAGAGACCCTTCCCATAAAGCACTTTTTGTCTGAAGGTGTACTCATGCAAGTCTTTAATGTAGTCTCATAAATGAGGCCAGGTGCGGTCAGTGATACATTCTGATAGACACATTTGTGGGGCTACGTTGAATCGATAAGAGACGACATGAAGAAAAGATCGAATTATTTTGTGATTACTAGGGAAAAACAATGAGACAAAGAAAGGAAATATGATCAAATTCAGCACCAAAGCGGACGAACAACCCAGAAAGACAAACACTCAAAAACCGTCACATTCTTCCTTCACTTGTATCAAATACTTATACTTATGTCTCACCTTCCTACCTGATAATTATATTGAAAACGTAAGCAGGCAACGCTTTTGTGCGTGACACCCTCTTAATATTGCATTGTCAATGTGATGAGCAAACAATGACCAACTAATCAGTATATGTCTAGCCTCGTTTTGAAAGCACAAACAAAGAACCATGATTTTCCCTCTATCGGTTTATAATCAACAATTCTTTCTGTTTCTCGTCCTGTCAATCACAATTTTAGTCTTTAGAACGTTTCTAATTAGTTTCTGTCTGCTTGTTCTGGTCACCTTATGTTAGGCTTCTTGTAATTTACAAACTTTCGAGATTCGCAGCTTATTAGAGACCCCCAACCGAAACTGTCGAAACTGGTTCCTTCAGTTTCCAAGTTTGTCCAGCTGACAGGCTGGCTGGCCGCATCGATGGAGCTAGAGGACAGAAAATTCAAATTGTGTCTAAATGAAGGCATTCCCGCTTTTTTTCGGGGTGTGTGAGTCAATTTGCAATGCAAATTTATGTTAAATTGGTCCCTTAGAATGTTCCTGCTTGTTTTTTTTTTCAGATTCAGTTGTTTTAATGACCATTGCCAAGCAGAATATGGGAGAACAAACTCATCATTTGACTCCCCCTATATTTTTTAATTGTTCATCCCCAACTAGATATGTTGCGAAAAGACGGTGGTTGAATCACAGTTTCTATTGAGTGACTAACCAGACCTGCCTATTCAGGATACAATTGGCTCATTGGTTTTCTTTCTGCAAATGAATCAGACCTAGACGATGAGCTGTACTGCATTCTGACTAGGCGATGTTTACTCAGTTGAAATTAAACCTGATCCACACTTGTTTTTTTCCCTGGTACAGTTGGTTTTACGTCAGACGAAGCAGAGTTTATTAGATACCGTATTTGCAATTTGTTTTCTCGGACCCTGGAACGTACAATATCACTCTTTTTTCTTGGATATAGAAAAACCATCGGTGTATATATTTTTTTTAGATTAATAATAATGACTCATTTTAATCTTCTAGATCTATCTATCTATTTGCTCAATCCAAGACTCCCTTACTATTCAGTACAGTGCGACTTGACTTTCTTGAGGTTCAGAATTCCAAAGTTGTATTGCACATAGAGAATTTCACATTCTATAGAGTAGTCATGGTCTGCAAGACGGTTTTTTACCAACATCTAACACTGGACTGCACTGTGGGAGAAGAAATATGGAGTTTGATTACATAAATTACAAAATTTGGACTTCTTTTTAACCTCAGATTTGTTTCGTTGAGTTTCGGTAATCATCATGCACAGTGAAAAGGGATTATCAAGGGGTGAGGAATTAGTGCAAGAGTTAGACAGAATAGGACTACTATATATATGATGCAAGTACATTGTCTAATATTCTATTCTAGTAATGCATTGGAAATCTGGAAAAAGAATTGTAAGTGGTTTAAAAATGTGCAAACTACACTGACACCGTCTCTTTCAGATATGGCCTCGTGGGCAATCAAACTAGTTCTCAAAGACAGTGGCAATGTCGACACAATGTACGGTTCTGCACTCAGTCAACATTCATAATATTTTATATTAGACCCCAAATTCTATTACGGCCACCCAGGAAGCAAAGTCGTTCTTGAAAGGGGCTCGAACCTGCTGTAGAGTATGGGTAACTTGAAGTTCATATTGGTTGTCTGAATGCTAGCAGACGTTACAGGAAACAATATTTTCTTTCTTGACTTGTCTTTCTTTTCATGCACGTTTTGGAGGCGAACATATCTTAACCAAATATGGTGCCATTTTGTAATTCAATACCTAACAATACGACATGATCAGCCAAAATTCCCCTTCGTCTGTTAAGCTTGAGTTGATAACCGATAAGACAACACATGCTTAAACATCAAAACATTATCACCGTGCAGATGTCTTCTGATACGTAGAGTGGCGTAATAAATTTTCGAGCTATTTATTCGAACGTACCAGTGAAAAAATAATGAAAATAAAAAACATACATATTAAGAGCAATGCAAAAATTTGAGACTTACGAAAATGAATTGGTCCAGTTCCGGAAATACTTGATTGCTTTTTGACCAGAATATGAACAAAAATGGGAACTGTATTTGTTTCAAGACATGACATCTTTTTTTTACTGACAGACATCTTTGCGGAACAAGAAGACACAGGAATCAGGCATGGTGTGTATGAAGGGACATATGCATTTTTCACCTGAACAAGACTCGTCAAAATCCTAGAAAACAACAGACTAGTCCTGACAAATTACATATTATATATCAAAACACCTGGTCTAACATAATGATTTGAGAGCGTGAACTGAACAAAAAAAGAGGAAAAAGCGATACTTGGCGAAGTTCAGATTAGAGGGAGAATTGGAACTCTCCAAACCACGACTGTGCCAGGGTCTTTGCAGATTCTATAAAACGAGACTTGGTCTCAATCAGCAACAAACCACCTGACATTTAGTGGCAATATTCATATGTATGGAATCATTATTTTTCACCTGGCTTAATGAAAAATCAACTAGATTCTTCATAACATTTTCTAAATACTGACGTACAGACTTTTCCCAACGAACAGGCAAACTAATTGTAGACCTGTCGGTTCTTGAACTTTCTATGAAGAATACCTACACAGTGCCTGCATCAGAGTAGAGAGAGAGCATTGTTGTAGGTCGCACTGACCAACGAAGAATTCTCGAGCCAAGACTAAATTGAGTGATTCAATAAAGAAAAGTAGAATTCCTTAACCATAGACGTCGCTAGAAGGGTCCTTTATGCCTGGTTGTAAAACGCAGGGAAAAAACCCTAAGAATTACTGATTTGATTAAGCGAAAATGACATCGTTGCACAACGTGGCTGAAGTTAGATAAGGAAAAAAATAGTTTCAATGATGTACGCCCCTAAACCAATCTTAGTAAAAGGGGATGGTATGAAAGATATCCAGTGACATCTCGAAGCAACATGAATATAAAGTCTATACTAGAGGAGCTTACCAACGCAAACAGGATAATTAATTAAATAATCACGAAAGGAGAGATAGAAGTAGCCCCCGAACAAGGAAAAAAGAAAATGGAAAAAATCAAAGAAGAATTTTCGGAAATTGGATTAAAAAGAAAAAAAGTAATCAAGAAATCTTGCCGTAGATATACGGCAAAAACCAAATTGCGATAGTAAATCACATTATCCAATTACACTTACTGCTAAAAGAAAGAGGCTGGTGTGATTTATTTAAAGTTCAAGCGGCTCAAATATATGAACATTTAAAGGAGAAAATAACTCATCATCAAAGTCAATGATTGAACAACTGCTGTGGCAAAAATTGGAGTCGTTTAAAAGGAATTCCATGAAGAATGAATATTGTCAAAATAAGTTCTATTTATGTGATCAATGGCATATTCCACTGTAGATGATTTAGAATGGAATATCAAAAAGTCTAACATCTTTCAGAATCTAGAGGCTCCTTGGTGTCCATTAATAAACTCATCAAAATATAGTCTAAACGAAGGTAAAAAAAAAACTTCCTTTTTAAAAAAAAAAAACATCAATTTTAGAAAGGATCTATCTATCTCTAGTGCAAATGTTCAAGTCTGTACAGAATACTGTATGGCCAATAGCACACTCACATATAAAGCAAAAACAAAAATAGATAGAACCCTTGCCATCTTTGATGGCCCTGGATATTCTATATTCTGGGCAAAAGATTGTGTCAGACCATGTAGAGTAAGCAAAAAAATGCGAACTTACACAAGTGCCAGCATGCTCTAATACACACACACACACACACACACACACACACACACACACACATATATATATATATATATATGTGTGTGTGTGGGTGTGTGTGAGTGTGCGTGTGTGTATGTATTGCCTAATTAGACAATTTTTGCTCTTACAGTCAATGGCTGTATCAACCAAGAGTTTTGCGATAAAAGGAAACTGTAATAAGAAAAAGTAAATCTAATAATAATAATAAAGAGGCGGAGTTTGATCCTGAAGCAGCGAAACTCAACTTTTACTCCAACTAAAGTTGATTACTGCAACTTTTGTATCGTACATCAAATGAAAAAAATATAATATGATATTTTTTATTTGATTATATTTATCTTTTTACTTGAACGAATCAAACCCAAGCAAAACTCAATGATAATTTTTGGTAATATTTTGCAATCATCTCAATCTCTTAATTTATCTCAATCAGTAACACAGTCATACAATATCCGTGGGTCGTGAGTTAAAATCATGGTAGGGGAATACGAGGAGTACGTATCCGTTGAAACCTATCATTTTGAGGATTTTTCTTGTAATGAAACGAAAACTCAAGACTTTCTCCCGGATTTTGACGATTGAAAAAAAGTAAAAATTATCTGAGAATAAAGATATAAAGTATCATCATATGGTACCAAAACCCATTAAACTTACTAAATAACAATGTATTTAAAGGCGACCATAGGTAAGACGGCCGATACATATCTTTCACTTTGATCAGAAAGCTTGCAGTATACTCAATTAGCTGCTGAATGTATAGTGAAATCTATCTCATGAAGAACTTCCAACGCTCTTTGCATGTATCACAGATGGAAGGCACAACTTTTTCCGTGTGAGTCAGACGTGCTAACAATCATACCATCAGAGTGGACGTTTTCATTCATGCAGGCTTTTTTTAGCATCTGCTACAACAGTCAACCTCTGACCCAAACGTCGCCGAGTGGCTTCTGTCCGAAAGAAAAAATATTGATGGCCGGACTGAACACGAACGATCTATTTTGACTCATGTTGAAGTACCATGGTGTCAGCCACGTTTGAAAGAGCAGATGTGACTTGAATCTCTAAGAACTCATCCCAGCGATTCCGATGAAGTGAGGGTTGGACACTAACGGAGGGGATTGTGAAGAATCCTGTTTGTGTGCACTCGTCGACATCATGGAAAGGCCATCAGTGCAGTTATCTCTGCGCAACTGAGCACCACAATTCGATGGTAGAAGTATAAACATGCAACAGAAGAACAGCAAAGATGAGACGCCAGTTCATTTTTCAGAATCAGTGAGGATTTTTTTGGATCGACCCTAGAATAAAAAAAACTGTTATTCTCGAATACCATCTGATATCTATCAAGCTTATGCTGATAAACGAGGTTTGTGACCGAGACCTTCCAAACTGGGATACTGGTTGTAAAAGGATATCCCTCCAGCATTCCCGTCAATCCTCCATTTATGTCTTGCTGAGCTGAACTTAGTTAATAGCAACATTTAACGAGGTTCATAACTAGCAGCCTTTTAGTGTCCGACGTTGGACATAGACTTTCCTTAAGATAGGCCAGATCTCTGTATCAAATGTCTCACAGCGCCAGTACTTTCTGAACTTGTCAGTTGTTGTCTAGCATTCTTGCAACAAGATCTGCCCATTGACATTTGAGTTTGCCTATTGATTCTATGATAACCCTAATTTCTGTTTTCATACAGTGCTGTCTTGTGATCCTCTGATTTTATATTGAGCGCCGTTGATTCGTGGGAAATACAGCTTTAAAAAAAAAACACAAGAAAACGCCTGTAATTACTAAAACAGAAGAGTAAAATCTGTTGCTCTGGTTAATGGCGAACTAAATTGATCCTTTAAATATTTAAACGAAGAAGTACAAACCATGACAAAAAAAAAAAAAAAAAAAAACACCAAACAAAAAACAATGCCAGTATTTGATTTTTGTGGAATGCAAGATTACTTGGGGTTTCCATTCAGGAATAATTGCTGTGTGTTAATGAGAGAAGGGTGTTTAACCAAATCATCCTCCCAATAGTCACTTATGGAGCTGAAATATGGAACCTAACCAAGAGGCAGATCCGTAAATTGAGAATCATGGAACATGCACATGAAAGAATTATGTTAGGCCTCACATGGAGAGACAATAAGACAGCACAGTACATCCTGAAGAAAGGAGTCAGGGACTTCATAGAATCCATCAAAAATCTCGAATAGCAGTGGACTGGCCATGTTGCTAGATTAGCAGACAACCAAGGCACATGACGACTCACGACATGGATACTCCGAGATTGCATGTGCAACCGAGGTAGGCAGAATATCAGATGGAGATACGAGACGAATTCAAGAGCATTGACTCCATGAAGCCCATGATAGAGAAATGTGGTGAATCCTGAGGAAGGCCTATGTCCAACAACGGACGTTAAAAGAATGATGATGATGATGAATGGAAGGAAGGAAATAATTCATGTCTGAAAATTGAGACAATGTTAGGTATATCTACGATATAGATACAAAAGAAAACGAGGAATTAGAAAGTGTATCCTTTTCAAAGCCCACTTCATCAACATACGCAAAATAAAACACTCTAAAAAGCCAAAACGTCTAAATAAGGAAATATGACGAGGTTGACGACACTTGTTCAGATATCGATCTCTGGCGATACCTAATTATATTTACTAATCTGACTTTTCTTGAAGAGTCTTGAAAAGATTATTTAAACTAATTTTAAACAGACGAAGTAATATCCTCTCCAAAACCAGTTGACGCAACTGTTGATGTCCATGAATGTCCAGACAATTTTTCAAAATATTCTGAGAACATCGGGATTAGAGCAATTAAAGCTATTTACGTAGGTACATTAATTGCTCTGTTGCCAAATGGCTGTAAAAGAATTACACAATATTTTTTTTGACATAACCTTCTCCTTCATCAATGTACATTACAAGGTCTTTTGGGTGCGTGGAAAACATTCTGATTAATTGAGACACTATAGTATTAAAACAATTGGTTCCAATTAAGAGGTTGTCTCGGTAATGTCAAAATACACACCAATAATTAAAATAAGTACATCTCAGTATAACTACAGTATATTTAGAATTTTAAGTAAGATAGTTTGTGTCTTCGATTACTCTCCACTGCTTTACAGCTAAGAAAGAGGATGACCATCGCCTGGCCACATTGTCCAGAAACATGCCTTAAAAACCCCAGAATTGTATCCCAAATATCTACTTGGAATGATTTAACTGGATTCATAAGTGCAAGCGTGGATCAAGGAGTCTGTAGCCTGACACGAAATTACTACTTGAATCTTGATCTGAAATTTTTTTGTATCATGTTCGATATATGTTATCGATGACAATTGAAGAGGGAGGAGATTATGTTGATAAATACTTATTTGTTATGTAAAAAAAGTTTTCCTTTATCATTCTGCAGCATTATTAAGTTTACTTACGTGCGGTAGGAAAATAAAATTAGTGATCTTTCCTACCTGATAAGTTATATAACAATGTAAACAGAGAATAAACAAATTAAATATATTTTTAGACAAAATCTTAAAAACATTCCACATGATATCATGGATTTTCAAGCTCAACTGAACTACTGGAATATATATAGGAATCTTCAAAGCTTACAGATGCTTGAAGATTATATTGTTTATCCTATTACAGGGGTAATGTTTTGGGAATTTGTATGGGGAGTTATTGTGTTGGAACAAGTCGTAGGGTATCTTTGAACAAAATCAGTGCAGGTATTGAGTGAATATAACAGACTGTCTTCATTAATTTCTTGCACCCTTTGTTGCATAGAAGACGTTGTAATCCATGTTTTGTGTTTCAGTTCTTTCTAGTAAATATATATTTTATATTGAAATGTTTCTTCTACATCTTCCTGTTTATTCTCTGATTTTTGTTTCAATTTGCTCAATGCTTGCATCTTCAGATTTAAATCAGATTCTCTCCATGTAATCAAATCTCGCAAGACGTTCGATTTTAATGCGGCTTCACTTTCACACGTGGGCGTATCATGCTTCTCCACATCTACATTCAGAAAATCACAATATGTAAAACTGTTCTGTATTTGTGTCAGCATCAAACGTACGCTCGCTTATGTTGGAAGCTGGTTGGGTTGAACTTCTTGGTGGAATAGAACTGGAAAGGTTTTCAAATTTTGCGTACAATAATTGGACTTTAACCCAAATGTGTTACTCAAGAGTGCCACACAGATACCACTTGAACGTCTACCACGTATGTTTATCTATAGGATCCGAGAGGACAGTTTGTCGTGTTGTAATAGTTGATAAGGAGGCCAAGTGGGTTTGATCCTCACTGGGTGATTCATACTTGTGAAACTGAACAATGAATAAGCTACGCTCAGTAGATTTGTATATATGTTCTTTGGTTGCCTCATTGGCGATTATTTATTCGAAGTTTTGCATTGCAGATAATTACCAATGAATAGTGGGTTCGATGTTCAGTAGGGCCCTACAATTCTAGTTGTTTCTTTCCATTACCAATCAACTTTTGATGGATATTTTCATAAGGACCTTTTTTCTTGGATAACTGCTAACGATGTAAACTAAACTTTTCCTTTTGGATCTTTCTATTTTGTAAAAATTTAATAACATCAACAAAGCAGAAGAAAATGTTCCACGCCAAACCACAACCACTGAATGAACCAAAAGAGCTTACTCAATCCTCCAAATTTGAACTCAAAACAGATATGAACTCCATATCTACCAAAAGTAACAATCTCTCTAATTATGGTTGCCACTATTTTTCAACCAAAGATTACACACACTATGTATAAGAACCTTGATAAAAACAAGAATCTCATTGGAAAACGCAAAAAAAAAAACCCAAGCCCTCAACAACAAGAGAAAAAAGGTGAAGCAACTGAGCTAAATAAAACCATCCAAAAATTGAAGAGAGGGCAAAAGGAGATACACGCCTGTGTTTATCGGTACACTTTTCAAAAAAGGCAGCAGAGGGGATGTTTTAAAACTTCCAATACAAGACAGAAAAAAAGCAAGCATACTCGAAGAAAATAGAAACCTAAAAACAGACAAGGATCGGATCACCAAACAAGCCCCAAAATTCTACCAAAAACTCGAATTCTCAAAGCAAAGAACCCAAAACAACGAAAAAGGTGTGCAAAACACAGGCAGTCAGATGATTCACCAGAAGTTACAACATGGGAGGTTGAAAGAAGCCATCAAACAAACAAAAAAGGAAAAGCCTCTCGACTAAGTAACATAGACATTGACCAACTAAAAAAAAACTTTTATCAATAGGTAACTGGCCATTGATTTCAATGTAAGCCTGGAACGAAGTAAAACCTCCGGAAGATTTGAATACTGCAATCATAATGCTATTATATGAAAAAGGAAACCAGAAAAAAACCCTACAACTACACATGAATAAGTTTACTCAACTGCATCTACATACTTCAAAAGTTTATCACCGACTGAATCACCAGAACGTAATTGAAAAATAACCACGGATACAAACTGGCTTTAGAGGAAGCTACTCTACGAATGACCATCTCCATTGAACAAATTAACTGGAAGAGAAAGCAGCAGAATATAAAATAACACCCGCTGTAGCATTCATCGACTTCAAGAAGGCCTTTTGACTTTTTAGAAATTTCAAAAGTCATTGATGCTATGCTGTAGACCCTGTACACAAATTGCGACCTACCGTCATAAAAGTTCATTCATCTGGCTACATCAGGAGAGAGCCCTTCTAACTCCAAAAACAGGGTAGAAATAGTGATATCAGCCGACTCAAACTCTTCAAAGTTCGCTAAGAGATGATCTCCCAAAACTCAGACAGGGAAAATTAATACCATAACATCCTCAGATTTGCAAACAACATCCCCGTTTTTGCAGAGAACCTTCATGACCAACTAATACTAGAAAGCAAGAAAGTTGGCCATCACAAGAACTTTAGCAAAACAGAAGTCATGTACAAAAACGCCGAAAACAAACATGCTAACGATCAAAATTGAAAATGTAGTACTGGAGAAAATATACCACTACATCTACCTGGGACAATGAATGTTCTAAAAATCCACCAAAGAAGAAATCAAGTAAAGAATCAGTTTAAGACTGTAAATGTTCAACAGAGCAAGCCCAAACTCCTAGAACAAGAAGACCCCAGTCCTAAAAAGAAAGGTATACAACCAATGCATCCTTCCGTTAGTTACCTATTGAGTAGAAAAATGAAACCCAACCAAGAGACCGGCCAAAAAACTGATGAGCATGCAATGCACACATGAAAGAATCATGTTCAACATGATATAGAGGGATCATGACAGCACGATATCCCAGGAGAAATCAGGATTACAAAACACAAAATCTACCAGAAAACTCAAATGGCAATGAGCTTGTCATTTGGTAAAAATGACTGACAACTGCTGTATCTCACAACTCAAATCCAAAGAGATTATATGCAAAGCACTGGTAGGCCGAATAAAATATAACAAGATTAACTACACAAATTCAGAAAAGTTACTCTGCGACGCCCATGACAGAGAGGTCTAACGAACCCCTTGTAAGGTTTATGTCCAACGATGGGCGATAAAAGACTGCTGATGATGAAGGGTCAAAGCATGAAAATTACTGTTAGGGACACCTTGTGCAATATTTTCTTACAAGATGTTTCTTTCTGATCTTTACCTCTTGGTGTTACTACGCAGCCTATAGGTGTGACCTTGTGTCAGCTTAAGAAAATCTACAGGATATATACCCTACATTTGCATCGGTATTTTTCTCCTATTCGTTCAAGCTAATCACAATCCTTTCCTGAATGGAATATCAACCGACATTTTTATTCTCCTGTGGCTTCCCGTATCTTTCTTTGAAGGTAATGAAAACTAACCCCCAATCCCCAGAAACTGAATATCCATCGTACGGAGAGTCTTGCTTGGCAGGAGTTTTGTGGCTTCTGTTTTCTCAAGCCTACAGCTGTAAGGAAAATAATTAAAGAAGACGCCCTGAAACCATACATTTACTAATAGAGGAGGAAGGAATGATATTCATTCTCCAACAGCAGTTGGTTATAGCCTAAGCGCTGATTTCATGGTACTGATTACAATGGGAATGTCGCTTTGATAGAAGTCCTTTATAAGTTTGTATTTGATATTAGGGTCACGTTCATGCGTATCTGGTTATTGGTTTTCGTTTTAATTCCTCTCAAAGACTGTTGAGCTGCGTTGCATGAAACCCAAATTTCTTTTTTTTATTTTACAGATTCTCAACGCTGCTGACATAATCCTTTAAAGAATGGCAAAGTATTTTATTTTACAAGTAAGAAATACCCCACACCAACCCTTTTAAAAGAAACTGTTCATGTTTCACAAAATGTTAATTTTAAAAAAGTCACTGAATCGATTCGGGAATAAAATTTTTCAAAAAAATTTCTTAACGAAAAAGTTGTTTATTCAAACATATGAATAGATGACCTGTTATACGGTCAGAACGGCTTAAAAACTGGAGAAACCTATTTTAGATAATTTGCTTGATTGTTTTCAACAATACCTTCTTAACCATGACAGTGTGTGACAGAAACTTAATTGAACAAAGGTAAGGTTCATGAATCAATTTTCCTCTAAGTGTGAGAAACATTTGGTTGATTTGTAAATAGAATGTGTAAGATTAAGTTGAGTGAAGAAGAAGTGGTAAAGTCAGTGACAAGCTATAAGAAAAGCGGGAAATTGGCCTGCTTATAGTACGTTCAAATACAGCCTGCGCTAAAATGCAACTGCGATTATTTATTTATTTTCCCAAACCATCTAATTAACACGCTCACCCGAAATCCAAAAAAGTGGGGTTAAGAAAAAAGACCACTACATTTACTTGGGAGAACGAATCTGCTCGAAATCCTCAAAAGGAGAAATTAAAGAAAGAATCGTCTTAGGTTGAAACGCTTCCGGTCGAGCGAAGTCAGTATTAAAGAAAAAAAAAACTCCGATTAGTTTTGAAAAAGAAAGTCTGCGACCAACGCATCCTCCAATAATCAACGATAGAGCTGAAACAAGGAACCTGACCGAAAGTTTCCTCTCAAACTGATATCACTACTTACAACGAAAATCCCCAAAGATCATATGTAAAATTATGACCAACTGAAAATAAGATGGCTTTGAGGGGTCCCACAGATATTCACGAGAGAGATATGTGGCAAATCTTGGGGTAGGTCAATGTCCTACAACGGACATGAAAAAGTTGCAGTGGTTCATGTATGTAACCAAGATTGATGGGTGTTTTGAGGTTTTCAATCATCACTGCATACCCATCAAGAACCGATATAAGCAAGATTCTGTAAAAGAATTAATCCTCTAAACCAGTCCAAATCCACTGCAAGACTACATACAAAATGCTTGAACTTATTAGTGAACTCACTGACACAGATTACTAGATACAAGTCACTAATTACCTGAACCTTGCAATCTTCTAAGTAAACATAGCTTAGAAAGTTACAGAGCCATCGGCATTTGTTCTCATTCTAAAATCATATACAGAAAGAACTTTATGTTACCCATGATGCAGACAGAATAACAGCTTGGTGGTTTCAAAGATCGGATCAATCTATTGGATTTTGAATTGTATTTCTTTTTCGAAATTTGGTCCAACCTAGGCAATTAAATTGTTGAAATGTTGGCAGTTGAGCAGCTAAAAAGAGATGGAATCCTCACAATAAAAGTGAATTTAGAATGTAGATGGTTCCTTTCCGCAATACTATTTTCAAATCAATGAAAACAAGAGGCGTTTTTTCCTCACCCTGTCCTCATTTAATCTAATTTCATAACCATAATTAAATTTGTTCGATGAGATGCTAATATGTTTGTTGAAATGTGTCTCTGGGGAAAGAAACTAGCCCTTTATTACCAACGTTAGCTATCAATACAAAATTTCAAAACCTCGGTTTCATCTCACAGAAATTTATGTTCCTGCGGGAATGTAATACTCAACAGTGACTACAAATTCCACACAAATTACAAACATAGGAGCGAAATTCTTCAATTTATTAATCAGACGCTTGACGCATCGCAACACACGTAAATATATGCAAGGAATTGGATTTTTGATTAAAAACAAATATCAGGTAAATTTGTCATCAATAAGTAAATCAATCATCGGTAAGGAATTTTAGAGTGGATAATAATAAGTTTTAAAAAATTACTTGATTAAAAGGTTAGAATTTGGATCAATAAAGTCCTTTCCGGGCACGTATTTATCGGCATTACGTTTATCTGAAACTCTACACTTTATGATTCTCAATGTACATGATGAATATTCACCATTGAATTTAGTACATTGAGGAGAAAAATGGGTATTCGTTGCGTAAAATTGAATCTTTTTTCATAATCAGGTGATCAACTTATGATGAACCATATATATATATATATATATATATATATATATATATATACATATATATATGAGTTATAAGTAGGTTGATCACTTTCTGCTGCCTGACACGGTTATTTAACTGAATTTGATTGGAAACCTCTATGTAATGTTTGAATAATGTGGTCAATTGAGAAACCTTGCATTAAACGCATTGACAAATGGAGACATTATGTACAAAAAATTTTGTTGAGCCGAATCTTTTCATCACTCAGTTGTGGACTTGGTGAGTTAACAATGCAATTGCACCATAAATAAAGTTTTTTGCATTTTGAAGATGAATCCACTGTTTGTACGCGACTATGGTAACATGGTTTGGTTATTTCCACACGAAGGATTCCAGTTGTTATACGTGAGAGAAAAAAAGAAAGAGTGCACTATTTGCAATAAAATACATGCATAACAATGGTTGGTCAAAAATATATTTATTGATGCTGGTGCATACATATTTACACACTAGTTTTGAGATTATCATCCATCGTACGTGTGCAACTGCTCGTATATATTACTTCACTAGTATATTCCCAAAGTCTGACATTCTTTAAGAACTAATTTGCGTCATCAAATATTTCTCCTGAAAAAACAAAACAAATTCAGATGGAAAAAAAATAACCACCGCCAATGTGTCTACTGTCAAGAGGGAACAAAGTTATAATGATATATCTCAGACGCTTAACAACATTCAAAACTAGTGAAAAACAAAATCTAAATATATATTTTGTAAAGACAGACGTTCTATGCCAGGCAAAGCAGTGATTGTTATCGGTAAACTTTAGTTGTAACTTTTCTCACATCTACAGACAAATCTGAAGAATTCCTAATAACTGAATCATTTGAGCCAGCTGATAATGAACTCAACTATCAGTAAAGAACTGTTGTTTGTTTGCTTATTCGCACAATATATTTTGAAAATCTATGGGACTATATCTTCCGTTTATGTTCATTGGTATAACTTTATTTCTGTCCAATCAAAAAGAAAAAATCCATCAAATAAACTAGATAACCGTAAACTTATGCAGACTCTGATATATAGAGCCGTGTATTAGAGAGAAAATCAATGTCGACAGTTTCTTCTGTGACAGTTTCATTCCCAACTCCCAACAGAATCTAGTATTTTTTAATACTACCAAAAACAACGATACTGATTGAATTCAATCGTTTTTTTTAGCATGCTGTCTTTTATACTGGCTCAGATTTCACTCACAGCTATTCTTTAAATCACTTGATATCTTTACACAACAAAATCTTTCGCAAGAGAAATAAAAACAACTGGCTTTGATTTCAGAAAATATGGTCAAAATCATCAAGTTCTACTATTGTAGAATTATAAACCGGTTCAAACATGTATGAGATAGTGTAAAAAAGGAAATTCAAAATGCAACGAAGGTTTTATTTTCGTTTATGTACGCCGATGAACTTAAGAAGGAATTTTTGAGCTCGTAAAGAGTATTTGCGTGTATACTCCAATGGCTTAACTTGCTTTCAAAAGGTTAAGTCTTTCACTTCCTCATAGTTGCCGATGGCAGACCGTACTCCGAGTACTCTGGGTGGCGTTATAAGTTCCTGTGTACATTTGCCGAGAGCAGACCGTTTTTCCTAACCTGCGTTTCAACTTCCATTTTTTCTCAGTGTCAGGTAACTGTTGGCTCGTGGGGCTTATGATATTTGCATAAATGAATTTGTTTCAGCTGGAAAACCAGTCATCTGTACGTCACTTGATCGAAAATTTAGCTTGTAAGAATGTCAACGTCTGAGAAGACGAAAGGCTAGTATAGAAGTAACTTATTCTGTGAGTTTTCCGACTCAATGATATCCTTTAACTGACCTGATAATGTTGAAAATTATCTTTTTACATACTGCCTGATAATAACCTCATTGATTGGATTGTATGTTAATTTCAGCATGTGGCTTTATAAACCCGACCAAATTTAAAGTCTCTTCCTTCTATCCTTTTTGATACTTGATATTATCTACACAATTAAATGGGTGTCTGTTTTTATTTTCAATTGCTTTATAATACCCAGCCGTCGGAATTTTATTGATCATTTTTCTATTCCTTGATTCCATAATCCAAAATCGCTTTAGAATATACATCCTAAGAATATTTCATTCGATTAGTTTGATATAAGTCCATAAGTAAATTGTTGCTAACACTGGTTGCCCTCAGTATTAGTAGTGCACGTACCTTATTTTGGCTTTCAAATGTCATGAAAATACTCTCCCAGCTAAGGTAGATTTGTACATATCTCATTTTTACATAACTTGTAGATACAATACTCTATCAAGGGGGTATCATTTTCATGTTATACATATTTTTTAGAATAAACACTTCGATAGGAGAAACTTATTCTATGAACTGCTTGGTAATACCGACCCAGATAAATTTGTTAATACACTTTTTTTAAATGCTAGAAGATGCTCCCCCAAGAGGATTTTGCATTTCCTAAATTCCTAAAAGCCAAAGTCTTGCCTTATTCTAAGAATTCATAAATAGCAAAATCAATCGTATTCTACTGGCTGCTCTCCAACACCTTATAGGAAGAAATGTTTCCTTTCAATTTTGGTATAGAATATCCGTCTTGAATACCACATTTTTTCATCAAAATATCGAGAAGGGTCAAAACTCACTATACACCGTTGCTGAAAGGCAAGTCTCAAAAACAGCTATCATAATCCCATTCTTAGTGTGTTAACACATTCAATATCCTATAATTTCAGGTTTATTTTGCCAGACCGGGACTCTTTCAATTCGATGCGTAGGATGTGACATGGCAATTATCGACCAAATAAAAGCCTTCAAGGCGCCATTGCTAAAGTTATAGGCAAAACTGCAGAGCTGTCCAAATCTAAAAGATTCCGTTAAAACCCTTCATGTTGACCCACGCAAAAAGAACAAATGATTGATCGTAGTGAATCAAGTCAAAGATCACTTGAGAAAATCTATATACTGTGGTGCGCAAATTTGAGCCAGCGCGGACATTACACAGGGGATCAGTGAAATAGCTGAAGGTTAAGACGCAACAGGAACTGTCCTAACACAGGTTGAGCCTCTTTAATCCGGCTAGGTGGGGATTCGAGCATTACAAGCAAACAATGTACCAGTGGAATAAAGACGATTAGCAGTGAGATCGAGCACATATAGTACATGAGCCTTTCCCAAGGACATTACTTTTAAAGGGATATTGACTCACCATCACCATTGATAACTGAATAACCGTAGCGTCAAAGTTTGAAGTCGTGTAAAAAAATATCTATCACAGAATAAACATGGTCTGAATAAATCTTACCTATGCCATCAATGGCGTTTGCTACCGGAAAGCTTCTAAAATAGAGTAAAAACATTTAGATTCATAAGAATCTAGACGTTATCAATGAACCCAGCGAAAAAATGTCAAAATTAACATTCTAAGTTGTTGTTGCTGGCTTGCCGTGGATGTATGTATTAACTATACGAGCTGCACTAAGGAAGCCAGAGAGTTGAAATTCTCATAATCCAAGTCAATGCTAAATTAGTCCCTTACTTTGTGACCGGCAGCGTTCACGTTACCTTCTATTTCTTAATCCAGACTTTTCCTGGGAATCACCACGAAACAAAAGGAGAGAAAAATATTTTCATTCATTGATTCGACTAATCAGCCCCATCTCTTTTATCTTTTAATTAGACCTCCCCAACGGGATGGCAGGCTGGTTACGTATGTATTACGTATGTAGGCCCTCCCAGTAAAGGTAATTGGCCGAAAATGAACACAATTACTCCTTATCTTGTCTAGAAAAAAAACAACATTTTTTACTTTGTTTTTGGGAGAATGTTTTCATTAATAGGTTTTAGTGAGACGTTCAATTCACAATGTAAATTAATACAAAATTGTTCCCTTAGTTTGTGCCCAGCGACCTTCACAGATTTTTTTTCCAAATTAGATTTTTTTTGGTGATCAATTCCAAATATCATGAACTTATTCATTGATCACCCCCTTTTTTACTCGATCACCCAGCCCTGCATGATGCCATAAAATATCATTTGCATGTCAGTTTCTTTCGAGTGACTAACCAGAACTGTTTTCTCATTGTTTTTTCTATCACAAGATTCTTGGTAGAATCACGCTCCGACTGAGACGTGAAGTTGAAATATAGAAAATAACTGCCAAAAAGAATTGAATTTGAATCCCATATGCCGAGAGCTCGTTTAAAATGTGATATTCTCGTGCATTTCCCATATGCATTCAGTGTTTTTATACAAGGTGGTGTTTCTAAGAGACTTTTTATTCTCGATAAGACTCGATTAAACATCATCTTTCTCACAGTTTTCAGCATCACCTTTACTTCTTCTAAATTCTTGAAATTTCGGTCATCAGAGGCTAGAAACAGACTTTTTTTTTGCATTGCACGTTAGAGTTGTTTAGTTGACAATGATGCCTGTTATTCGTATTCATTCCATAAGCCTTGATGATATTCGTAAAAAGCAGTAGATTATGCAGTGAAAAATTCTCCAATTGTCTTATGCATGCCATGTATTTCAGGCATTGAAAAAGGAAGAAATTGGAGTTGAAGAGAATTTGGGCAATTTGCCTTCACACTTGAGTATGGAGTATATGAAACTCAAGTCCCTGGGCTCTATAATGACAGAATTCGATTTCCTTGGAGTTTACGCGTAGTGTTTTTATGTCCATTTTTGGGGAAAATTCATGCCATATATTTTTGATTTTACTCACTTCCTCTGCTGACCATGGATATATCTGGAATATAACTATGGAATTTTCACAAATTGTACGGGTATCTCCATAATTCTCACAGTCACATGCTAAAGACGAACGGGTTAAACTAAATGCTCTGAATGTTGCTGCCCAAACAAACAAAGCGATTCTGGTAGAGCTCCGGTAACAACACAGGAGCTCGGCTGATTGTTGGGGACTATAGAACACTGAAAATTCATATTTGACCGGATGTGCTTATTATGAAGACATTTTCAAAATGATTCATATTCGCACAGCACCAGTTTTACCCAGTAACGAATAGTATGTACCGTGAAGATAGTGTAAATAAATTGAGAAATGAGCTACGCACAAGGATCGAACCGGGATCCAGCTTCAAAGCAGCGTTATATGCAAGTTCTGCCTGATTCGTCTCCAAGTAAAATCAGTTCTGAGCAAAAATATATTCATACAAAAATGTCATATGTGTATGATTGTATGTGTATGTTTATTTGAGTACATATATTCATGAACGTAACCAAGAACCCTTCTATTGCCTGAAAGAATAAAATTACACCCCACTACATTGCAATTGGTATACACAGACATACACACGTGTGTGCCAGTGTATGCAAAATATAGACCCATACGTATATACGTATAGGGTGATTTACATGCACTATATTTATATGGATTGAAATACGAAGAGTACATAGTGGGTGGGTATGCCTGAATCTGTAAAGAACATTCAGGCATAAATAATCATTCTTGATTACATAATTCAAACCATTAAATAAATGCATGTTGGGACTACTTACGAATTACAGGATGATTCATCCGCACGCGTATGCATAACTGCGCGTTTTGCCAGCACATATCAATTTTTGTAGTTAAAATTGATGCCTTCAATTTCAAATGTTTCTTCCTAATGTTAGTTTCTTTATTCTATATCTCTTTAACTTGTTTTTTTTTTCTATTATTTAATTTCTTCTGTCTTTTTCTTCTCTTTTGTTGGTTTTCGTTCCAATTCTAAGTTAAATCTTCTTTCGTTTCGTTTTATTTCCCTTCTCCATTTATTTTTCAAACTCCTTCTCCAATTTTCATTTATTTCTCTTTACTGTCCGGTCATTTCGCTTTTTAGTTCTTTTTTCTCTTCTTTTTTTCATCCTTCTTTCTCTCCTTTTTTCGTTCTTTTTATTCCTTTGATGTTTATATTTTTCCTAGATTTCTTCTTTTTACTTTTCATACATTCATTTTCCTTTTTTGTTCTTCTCTTTCATACCTCCTTCCTGAGGCTCTTCTTATTCTTTCCATAATTCTCTTTACTTTTTTTTCATTCACATTTTTCGTAATTTTCTTTCTTCCTTTTCATTTCTTCTTAATCTCCATCCTATCTACAGCAACCACTTCTGCGTTCATTTACCTTCGTTTTTTTTGTTCTTTTTCTCCTTTATCTCTCTTTTCACCCAGTCTCGATTTCCATCTTTGATTTTCATTCTATAGACTTCTTCATTTCCTCTCCCTCTTATTCCTTTTTTCCCCTCTCCCCAGTTCCCTTTGTCATTGTCTCATCTTCTTAGTTACATACTTCTCTCCTTCATTTTATCTTTTTTCCTTTCACCTCTACTCAAAATGCTTCTCCCTTTACTTCTTCACATTTTCCTTCTCTCGATAATCCCCTTCTTCTCCTCTTTCGACTCGTCTTTTTCTCCTCACTATTCGATCTTTATTTTTCATTTCTCTTGCTATTCTTACTGGCGGCATTCTTCCCTTATTTTTACTCTTCATGTAATAATCCCGGATATAATTCTTTGCTACGATTTCTTTCCCCACTCTCACTAAGTTCTAGTTTCTCGTCATTCCATAATCTTCTCCAGGATATTCAGATAAACATAACCATTCCTTCTCCAACAAGACGCAAATCACGCCCCTTATTTCTCTCAAGCATCTTTCTACATTTCTTTAAATTCTTCATTTCAGAAGTTCTTCCTCATCTACCTTCAATCTTTCTCTTTCTAGGCACAAGTAAAAAGCATTTCTGTTGCATTTGTTCATCTCTATTCGTAATGGATTTCAATTGAAGTATTGATTAGACTTTAAGTGCTTTCTTCCTGTCGCTGTGTGATCTGACTTCGAAGTGATTTTTACTTGATTTAAACGCTGTCTCAAAATATTACTCTGAAAATAAATAACGACAGCCAGAAGCAAATATAAGCGTGTAGATGCAGTAGAATCCACGTTTCTGTGTTCACCTACGCAACACATCAAGGAGCAACAGCATTTACGGATATTGCCGTGAGTGTGCATATATTCATCTTCCTATTAGATATGTACAGGTCTATATAGAATTGTGGAGATATATTTTTCTACGCACACACACAAATGCACACATATGTGTGCGCATGTGTGTGTGTGTGTGTGTGCGTGTGTGTGTGTGTGTATATATATGTGTATATATATTCAAAAACTGAGTCCTAGCAGAAATTTGAGAATTAATTTGATTAAAACTAAAAATAATCCATCATTCTTGATAAATGGATAAACCAAGAAACACGTGTTGGGTGTTTTCTCTCGAACAAATCTGAAGCATATATATATATATTTACACACATACATACATACATACATACATACACATATATATATATATATATATATGTGTGTGTGTGTGTGTGTGTGTGTGTGTGTGTGCATGTGTATACATACATGTGTACTTCCTGAGATTACGTTAGAGGGGTGTTTCCAGATAAGATCGAAATACCTATAAATGTCTTGAAGGTTAATCTTCTCAACGTTGCTCTTTAGAAACGCCCGTGCTTCACAATATATGCCCACATGAAAATATATTCATAAAGATATATGATAATCATGCATACAAACATTTTCTCCCCCCCCTCTCTCTCTCTCTCTCTCTCTCTCTCTCCCAGTGTAAATATATAATCTTTAGATGGGTGATTCTGAATCAGCATATATGCATGTCTGACATCAAATCCAATATAACAGATTCAATTTCCACATGAGTAAACACACGATGGAAGTGTCACGAACACAACCAGCCTGTTGTTATACTTACAGATCCTTCATCGTCAGATTTATACGTTTTTAGGTATCCTACGTGAGTAAGCCCTTTGTTTCAATAATTTGTCGTATAAAATAACATCTATGCATAATACATTATGATTGCCCAAAATAAAATAACAAACTGGATGTATATGACTCGACCATGAACATAATATAGCATGCTAAAGATAAACCTCAAAGCAGAAAGAGTTGTGTTCGATCCATACTGCTGGGGAGCAATCTTGAAATAACTTTTTATTTTTAAATACCCCAAACAGTTACATGATAAACAATAGATGATCCTCGTTAGATGATAGACATAAATTACTGTAACAGTAGCAAAAATATCAAAAACATTTTCCTTATCCTGTATTTAACAAGACTTGCATTAATGAAGGATTGCTGTTCAAATACACTTACATAAGTAATGTATATATATATATGTGTAGTGTGTGTGCATGTGCGTGTGCGTGTGTATGCGTCTGTGTGTATATATATATAATATAAAATATAGATATATTTATTCTACATAATGTGTATAATATATATATATATATATACAGATATGATATGATATATATATATATATATATATATATATATATATATATATATATATGATATACATATACACACATGTATATGTGTGTGTATGTGTGTGTGTACGTGTGTACTGAGCGATTATCCATACAAATGCATCTTTCTGGCACGAGTGAATAAAGGTTATTTAAATAGATTATCAACCAGAATAGCCCCATCTTGTCACTTGTATTGATTACAGACCATCCATCTCTATTCATCTGATGCACATACTGGCTGAGAACTGAAGTTGCAACAACAAATTCTACACTAAAAATTTCAAGCGTTGTTTAATTCAACGTCTGAGCATTGACGTTACTCTACAGCTTCCCGTTCATTGACCCCGCTGTGAACAATCTGATAGGATTGCTTTGATTCGATAAAAAAGAAAAAAACATGTCATTGACGTTTTGTATTTTCTCTCAGATAAATTGACAGGAAGTATGCAGAGGATGCAAATGAAAGGGAAAATTCCAGTGACAAATTAGGAATCATCTGGAAACAAATTGAAACATTTTGATAAAATTCAATAAATTTGACCCGTTATATAGCATATTTCATAAACAACTATTATCTAATTATTTGCAGTGTA
>OY735212.1:55808037-55818037 GCA_963457665.1 Thysanoteuthis rhombus | reverse complement strand
CTGACTGCAAAGGGAATAAGAAACGCTATTCATTTTGCCAGATGCCCAGAGTCTCAGAGAGAAACAATACCACAGACAGGGACATGGTTACTCCAGGTAAATCTTGTAGTCCACGTTTCTCTTTACTCTTTGACAAAACATCATATTCTTTTTTTTGTTTTTTTTTTGTTACAAGAGTTTCTCTCCCTATCTAGCTTCCGTTCATTCTTCCGCTCTCTCGCTTCCTCTCGCTCACTCAATCTCTATTCTGTCTGTCTGTCCCTTTTTTCTTTGACAATACATCGCAAACAATTAACAAAATATATTTCATATGCATTGTGTCCACCTTGTTATCATATTTTCTTGTAGAAGACGGGTTAAATCCACAGTTTTAAAACGTATTTTTATTTTCCCCACTGGCCCTTTCCGTCAGTTTGTGGAAGTTACCGCTCCGTACCAAAATTTTTTGATACCTCCAGGATTGACGACGTGTGTCTTCCGGTTTGCAAATACTGAATATAAGTGGAGTCTGTTGCTGTTTTTTAATACATTCATTCCAAAATTGTGCATAACCGAGGGAAACAATATTTGCAGAGAATTTAATAGAAACAAAGAACTTTTCGTCTGATTCATGATGCATACATTCCTAAATACATTTAGAAGAATAGGAGTATCAAGTGTCTAAACCAGGAGTAAGTTGGTTCTCTATTGAGATTGAAAACAAAACCCAAGCGCTACCAAGTACTGAAACCTGTGTCCATTCCTCACAGAAGATAGACACAGGACAATATTTACGAAAGTATTCTCTGACATAATGCATCCTTATCAAAAGCAGTTCGTTCGCCTCCAATCCTCACACAACGTACAATAGGAGCTGACTAGATCTTTCATGCTCTAAGTGAGAAAAAGGCATGAACTCTTATCTCAACCAAGAAAAAAAATTCAACGAGCTCAACAACAAGATAACGAACTCCTTCATTGAAACTGCGAATATGTCTGAGCAAATGAGCAAACAATTTTTTTCAATCTTTCAACTAACATTCGGACGAATCCATGAATCTCTAGGGAAAACAAGCCACCAGCGCCAATTATAATCCGTTCCAGTTCCTCTGATATCTTCTAATATTTGGTGTTTGACTTTCCCCTTCCCCTGATGTGTCTCCCACTAGATTGTTCATCTATTTTCCCTCCCATTTAAGTGATGGACACTGGGTTCTGCTAAATGCTTAACCCTCAAATCCGTATCACTTGTAAATTCTTTGGCATAATGAGTTGGTGACAAAATAAAGAAAAAATTGTGTATGAAATTAGGAGTGAGATTTCTGGTTCATTCGAAAATAGATGTGTAACATCAGACTTGAATTCAAACGGACGAATCTAACTATAAACCCATTATATGAATTTATGTTAAATACTTCGCATGCAAATTGCAGAAGTCGCCAGAGATTAACTTGGAAATCATAAATGTTCAAAATTAACTATTTCTGTGTAAATGGTTCTAAAAACGTTCACAGTCACATGGACTAAACTCCCTCTCACTCTTTCTCTTTCTCTCTCTTTCACACATACACACACTCACATACACACACACACGCACGTATATATATATGTGTGTGTATATTTGTTTGTGCGTGTTTGTGTATGTGGGTAAATAGGTCAACAGCCCAATACGTAGATATTACCTGAATGTATCGTAGGTATTAGATGAATACTATTTACTACTAAATCATGAGCATAGACAAGGAATATCATTATGTCGAAAGTAAATTGCAATACATATATATATATATATATATATATATATATATATATATATATATATATATATACATATATTCTTTAGCTGAAATAGAAACTTAATTTAGAAAGTACGTAATTTTCATACAAAAAGTCATCCAAACCATCTTACGATGTATCGTCGTGCAAGTTAGTTACTCCCCGATCCCAATAATGTACTACGTTCAGATATTCTGCTTTATACATTGAATACTGAATTTCATAATTGTTGTATATATTAGTTTCTTATTTTGTAGGGTGAATATTACAGTTAAGATCATCAGCAGTTAAAACACAGAGCTATTTTGGGAATTATAAGCAGCACAGGGATATTACGATGCTGTGTTTAATAGACCCTAACTCCATGCCTGAATGTAACTTGATTATCTAATTTACGTTACTTGTATTTTCTTTTGTTTGACTTTCACTCATCTACAGTTATTTATATCATCATATTCATTTATATTTTGCTGTTATTTAATCAATGAATTTGATGCCCTGGATAAAAATTGTACGGGTCAATAATTTATGTGAATCATCTAACGGTATTTTTTAATTTTTTCGATATATTTATGTTGAACGTGTGGTCGTTTTGCTAATTCAATGTCATGGATTTTTTTCTTTTATTTTGTCACTTCCTTATATAAATATATACATATATATAGATATACATATATATATATATATATATATATATATATATATATATATATATATATATATATAATGTGTACTTTAGAGAGTGAGACAGACTCGGGAGTGAAGTTTTTGGTGGTAAGGTTTATTAATCCTTATTTGTCAATAGTCCATACATGTTTCGAGATTTCTCTCATCATCAGTGGTGCGTGTTGTGTGAGTGTGAATTAAAATGTACCATGTGGAACCAGAGTCCACTGTCAGCGGCTATGCATTGTGGGTAGGTTTTGTTGTCAGGGCTACAAGAGGCCTCATGCTGAATGTAAGAATGACCAGCAGGTATTGGGATTTTGGTAAAGCAGCAGCAGTTGGACTTGGGGAGGGCAGAGTGTGTCAAGGTGGGGGGTAGTGTTGGGGAGGTGGGTTTTTTGGTATGTTTGGGATAGTATAGAAGGAGGGGTGGTGGAGTCAAGGAGCTACATAGGTTTCAACCTTAAAAGTTACTGAAGATGTTGCTGAAAGTGTTTTAGCTAAGAATTGGACAGGGGTTGTAACAGGCTAAGGTGAAATTTTTCCTATGGGTCTAGGTGACTTTGAAGCTTCCATTATTGAGTGTGTCTAAGATGTGGGTGTGAGGATATTAATGGTAGGAGTTGTGTGTATTAGTGTTCTGTGTGGTGCGGGTTGTTCAGTTTAGTATTTAATCCATTAGGGTATAGGGTTTTAAGTTTGTTGATCCACATGTCTTCGTGTTTTTCTAGAACTTTAGTTATGTCAATTGGAGTAGTTTTTTCTATTTTTTCTATGATGGTGAAGGTAGCATCAGTGGCAAAATTGTGGTCAGGTGTGCGGAAATGTAGTTCTACAGGGAGTGGGCTACGATTATTTTTTGACTTAATCCTATGTCTATAATTGTTGAGTCTAATATTAAATTGCCACTCGGACTTGCCAATGTACTGTAACTTACACCTATTGCACTCTAGAAGGTATATAATGTTCTTACTGCGGCAGTTGCTATTGTGGTATATGTGGTAACTCACTTTTGTGGTGGTGCTTGTGAATGTGTTGGTGTGCTTGAGGTGGTTGCAACATAGACTGTTTCTTATGTTGCAAGGTGTGCAGAAATTAATTGTTCTAGGTGTATTTTTGTGTACGACTTTATTGTTAACGATAGTATTGCTACTAATCATGTCTCTGATGTTTTTGGGTCTGCGGTAGGAGATAACACATGGGTCTGTGAATGTTTCTTTTAGATCTGTTTTGATCGTGAGAATGTTCCATCTATTATTGATGATGTGTGCTAAGGGTGGGAGTGTGTCGTTGAAGGTTGTTATAAGGGGTATGCGGTTGGGTTTGTTATTGTGGGACAGTAAAAGGGTTTGATCTCTGGGTATTCCAGTCGCTTTTTTTATTTGTTTTTTTGTGTCATCTAGTGGATAACCTCGTTGGGTGAAATATTGTATTAGGTTATGTTTGTGTCTGTTAAGTTCACTATTGGTGGAGCAGATTCTTCTAATTCTAAGAGCTTGTGAAAATGGTAGACTCCTTTTTAAGTGTTGGGGATGGGCTGATTTGGAGTGGAGGTAATTGTGGGTGTCTGTGGGTTTTGTGTAATTTCACCTTAGCCTGTTACAACCCCTGTCCAATTCTTATATATATATATATATATATATATATATATATATATATATATATATATATATATATATATATATATAAAAGTATAACATGAGCTGTATATCAAAATTATAGCTGGAACGGAGGCGGTGGTTGATCAACACTGTAGGGGTGCCATGTTGATATTACTTTTTGGTCTTCAAAATCCCCCAAACAGTTACGTGTTAAACAACTGATGATCTTAACGAGACAAAACTTACGCACAGTACCATAACAACAAAATATATGTAAAACAGAGAAAAAGCACTGAAGAAATTTACAATAACATATAATTAGAAATGAGTGACTGAAGTGATGCAAAAAACTTTGAATGAGTTTATCTTAATGTTTTTAATAATCAAGACTCTAAGCTCTCTGATATATATATATATATATATATATATATATATATATATATATATATATATGTATATATATGTATATATATATACATCTATATATACATATATATATACATATATATATCTACAGATGTATATTAGAGATAACTACGGAAAAGTCTTTTTCACAGAAGTTTTGATAGTGCACAAGTCAAATTAGGCGCACACACTCCTTGCTCCACCTATTTCTTTTTCTGTTTCCAGATTGTTCGACTGACATGTTCTACACGCTGCTGTTTGAAAACTTCCACCTTTCTTTCCTAATCTTTTCTGGTCAAACGCCAGAGAAATTACTCAGAAAGACGTGTATAGTGGAACATATTTGACATATTTTCTACTTATTTTGCGACGTGGAAGTCCACTCATCCAAGTTACTACTAAATGTGGATATCAGTGTGTTCTTTCCAACCCAACAACAAAAACATGGAGTTCAAGCCTTTTTCAGTGTCCACCATTAATGTTTTGAGAACCTTTTCTGCATTGTTCAAATTGGTCGACAGGTTTGGAGAAAAACATGAAGCTTTCCTCATGACAAGAGGATTTCACAAGTATGAGACGGAATAAGTATTTGATAGTTATTGGTGCAAATATGCAAGTAGCTCTTCCATGATTCTTGTAATTCATAATGTTTAATTGCACAAAATTGAGATATTAAATCAGTCGTTCTCAACCTAGGTTGGGGGACCCCCAAAGATATTTCAAAATCCTCGTGTGCGTGTGTGTGTGTGTGGGGGGGGTATTCCATTTCTAAGTGTGTGGAAATGTCCTTGGGTGCCTGGCTAACCTACCTTTAATAATGGATGTCTCTTGCTGTCTAGAGTTGATTTTATTTGTGGTTATTTCATTCAGAGAGAGGTTGCAAAGTAATGCCGGTGTCGTTATATCTCGTATTACTACGTGGGCAAACACAACAGCGAACTAAGTGTGTCAAGTATAGACTGCTGAGTGTTATTCACATTCGTCTAGATGTGCATCTGTCGTATCAGCCCCCAAAGTTGTGTCATCGTTCGCTTATGTTGTTAATTATTTTATGACGGATGGGTGACGCCAGAAACCCCGAAATATTCTAAACATCGGCGATAATATTTATTTTCATCAAAGAGGCCCGCCTTCTGCGACTTGATGGAATCACAATGCAATCAACACCGAAAGCCTGCAGTATATATCCTACAATACACATTACCATAACAATTAGTTCAGAGGCTGCAATGTTTGGGGTTTTTTTTTCACGTTTATGCATGATAATCTGAAACCAAGTTTAGTATATGTTGTGCCAAAAAGAATTAGAATTACATATATATATATGATAAAGTAAAGGATTTGCTACACAAACAATATTATCTTTCTTTCCTATTTGGGCATCCCGACGGGCAGATACATAAACTTGTTTGTGTACGAAATCCTTTATTTTGCTTTCCATGCTGGGAAACGTGACAATGCAGAATTCAGATTGAGGCCCAGTAAACATAAGTGGTGTTACATATCAGAGCAACGTCTTTACAGCTGCTACCATAGAAGTATAAAGGCAATCAAAGATCTGCACTTTTTTGCAAAAGTGAAGTCCTGTTTCGGAAATTGTAATATACAACAACCAGGCAAATCTGCAACCATTTTATGCCCCTTTTCCGCGAAAGAAGACAGAAACAAAAAAACACACAAAAAAATATTGATCCAAGCGTACAGATATCAAGCTATATATATATATATATATATATATATATATATATATATATATATATACACATTTTACTATTTGACTGTGATTTTTCAATAATTGATTCCAAATTTGGATATTTCAAATTCAACATGGTATCAAGAACACCTGTGTGTGCATCTATTTGTATATATGTATATGTATGCACGTATGTGCGTGTTTGTGCAGCCGTATATGTGTGTGCGTGCATGTGTGTGTGTGTGTGTGTGCGCGTGTGTGAGAGAGAGAGATAGAGGGTGGAATATCTTGTTTCATTATATTGCCTTTTCAATTCCTTTCTCATTCCTAAAATGTTCGTTCGATTGGTGCCCTCAAGCCATTTACTTCTCCCAATGGTATGAACTGCTGTCAAATTGATTAATTAAGCTATTAGGTGAGAATTAATTCCCTGTTACTCGACTGTTTCTACAATCGAGATTTGCACAACTACATCATGTAATACACGCGAAAATCTTTTACAATACCCAGTGGATGCGTTTCTTCACACTTTCAAAATGGTCGTCAAGATACTCCGTGTTCCGAGCATAAGTTGAATGATTTTTACACTCATTTCTAATGACCTTGTGGTTGTGACTATAATTTTCACTTTTTCGACCAGATTATGGAACAAAAATCAAATTAGATGAAAAAGGATTAGCAGTAATACAATCATTTCAGATGCCATCTGATTAAAGCGCTTTTCAACATTATAAAAGATTGTAAGGTTGAGGTTTTGGTGCAAGGCAACGACGCGTTCACTTTTAATCAAGATTTCCACCGTAGATGAATGGTACAATTACTATTTTTAACTCGGCAGGTTAAGGCTGCGTTTCACTTTCCAAAAGTTGGGTGGTCTTACCAAAAAGATGGAATTGATGGTGACTTTGGTGACTCAAACTACTATCTTGAGTTACCTACATATAGTGTTTGCTTTTTGAGGATGAAATCGTCAGAAGCTACTTTATGTTATTGCAAGACATTTGACCGAAAATATCTGTATCAATGAGATAATTTTTCAAGTCTGTCATACTACTTACAATCCTTGGCTTCAGAAAAAAAAATAAGAAAAAAAGCTATACAGACAAATACAGAATGAAAGAAAATAAGACTTTAAATTTGGTAAAAAAATAGCTTCAGATATCTGAATGTGATATGATTGATGATGAAAATAGTTATAATAACGATAATAATTGAATGATTGAACTAATGAATAATATATAAGTAATTACTCTAGTAAAAGTCCACCGGAAATAACAATAAAACCTGCAATCCAAATCTTGAGAAATGCTTTCATTTAATTCATGTTTTAAAGTCATTATTTTTCCACGAAATGGAAAAAAAAGGATCGAAAGTCAGCTGCAGCCCTTTAGCGTCCGTTATTAAAAACATCCTTTGTCCAAGATTGATCAGGTCTCTAAATCATTTGCATTGCGGATTCAAATGTTTCTTAACTTGTCTAGTTTACCATGCCATCTACCATCTTATTTTTTTGCCATCCACAGTTTTGCTTATGATCAATAATCGTATCGTTGGTCTTAAAGCCAAACGGTTTTCTGGCATTTTTTGCAAAATGGCCAGCTCATTGCTTTTTGATTTTCCAAATGGATTCTTGGATATCTCTGAATCCTCTTTTCCTCTATTTTATTGTGAAGTCTTGCAATCTTTCCAACGGGATTATAAGCATAGTTCTCTCCTGCATAGTTTTCAAGATTTGTTCAGGTGCTACTGGGAGGATGTATTGGTGGTAGACCCTATTTCCCTGGATCATTGGAATTTTTTTTGAAGTTTGAGCTTACTCTACAGAAAGTATGAAACCCAAGAGGGATCATTTGTAATTGTCTTCCTTATTTTGTTTTTGGTCTGTGTTTTTGACTGTTCTGATTTTACCCTAAGAACAGATGTTGCACATTACAGTTAAAAATTCAAACTGATTATGACCGGTGTTGATCAATAATTTTCATCAAAATGACCTTACACTTTATTTCAACGCCAAACGTATCTTTCAAGACCCAGAAAAGTGACTTATCAAGTTGGAAGCTCTCATCCCCGTATATTTGATGGTTGCACTTGAAATTCAATTTATATACCGCGCAAGGAATATTGCTGAAATTAAAGGGAGGTTTGCACTAAAATAGTGTTCTTTTTAATACTTTGTTGACGTTATCAGTGACTTGAGTAGCATTGAATCCTAATTTAATGCTGCACTTGGAAATTTATCCAACTTTTACAGCATATATCGTTTCTGTGAAAATAAAAAAAAAAAGTCTCTAATGATACACTGAAGGAATATTTTGTTTTGCTACCTTGAAATATTACAATAAGTCGTTACACGTAAATTTAATAGTTAATCTCAAGTGAATATTTATCATGGAATCATAAATGTAACTCTGAGATAAACTAATAAATTTGGTCCAAAGAAGGACTTTTTTTTCTCAGTATAAGAAATGAAGTTGTCATCTACGTTTGGATGTCATTGCATTAGTAAATGTTTCACTTTCAATATTGTTCTCTATCGTCTGGATTGGTGGCTAAAATAATTGCACTTGTCACCCGAACATCATTGGATATACTTGATTCAAAGAGAAAGCTCAGATTTCTATTGGTAATTTCAAAGGCATGTTTTTTCTCGGTTTCTTGAGATAGTAATTTCTTTTAGTTCATGATTAGACTACAGAGATTCCCTCATTCCTGTCTACCTTGATATTGTCCATTCCTTCACCCTTTTCCCTGATGCATTGCTCGTAATAGCTGCACTTTTTGCGGTCTTTGTAGTTTTTTTCAAATAGTTTTCACAGTTAATATCAATAATGAGAAGATGGTTTTCGTTTGATGTGCTGTTCCAACACTGCAGGTAACAAAGATCAAGGCACAGCGACAATGAAAGAACCATCTGGTTACATAAAAAAAATATTCAACCCGCAACAAATCTTTGGGTAGGTTGAAGGAGGATGGGATATAGTAAGGAAAATAAGGAGACAAACCAAAAGAAAATGAATTAAGATACGACGAGGACGATCAGAGAATACGATGATCAAGAGATACAAAAATCAAGGATCAAAAGGTGACAAGTGAAGAATATGTAGATCAAGGGTAAGGAAGATCAAGGGAATATAACAACGAAAGGACCATCTGGACACATCAAAAACATTATTCACACTATAGATCTTGAAGCAAGTGGAGTAAGGAGGAGAACTTGTAATGAGAAAGAGGGATGACAAAGGAAAGACAATTAACAAACGAAGAAGACGAATAGAAAAGACTAATGAAATAACAATCTTAAAAGAAGCACATGTGAATGTCACATGCTATAAAACAGTGAATATTGCATATATCAGACCTATTAAAACTCACAAACCAGAAATATCACAAGAACTGTTGACACTGTTTCCTAAGTTCGGTCCAGCTGGCTATGTATGTATCATGCATGCAGGCCACATCGAGATAAAGGGCTGAAAATTTCAACGTTTACTTTTTATCCTGTCAACAATAAACGCTTTAGTTTTTGTTTCAATTCCTCCAATAAATAAGTTTCGAGAGATGGGTTCAAATTGGATTGGGAAGTTTTGTGTCTACTTGCTTTCTGAAAGTCCAGCCTTTTCGGTGATTATTGCTCAAAAAAGTGAAATAAGTTACTTATTCATCTATCACGTTTCCAACGTTTTAATAAATCACCTCAACACCACATGGTGCCAGGGAACATCATTATTAATTGACTAACGAAATCTGTTCCGTTAGAAACGTTTACATTACTGTCTAAACACGGGTCATCCTGTCCGAGCAAAGTGCAATAGCTTTCCATTTGAAACCATTTTCAACGCATAGTTTCTATCACTTTGATCTTGTCCACGGTCTGGAATCA
>OY735212.1:55700537-55805537 GCA_963457665.1 Thysanoteuthis rhombus | reverse complement strand
CACACTTTCCGCTCGTGATGTTGATGAATAATTATTCCTCCGCACTCATTCACCATACAATATCATATTCCCTTACTAGGTACAAGATTTTCAAAGTAGACAAGCTGTCTGTATTTTATTATTCGTACATTGATCGAAGGAGTACCTAGTGATTTTAGAGCAGCCTGTTAAAGAAAACTAGGTTCGATCAGCATATCTCAAGTGCTCCAGAATAATAAACATTTGAACTTCACATTCAGAAAAAAACTGGAATACTTGGAAAAGGAAAGTCGATCTGTTTTAAACTGGCCTGGAATGATTCTTAATAACCATTCCATTGAAAGTCATCGCAGAAAGCAGCAATAATTTTTCATGCGTACCACACGCCACTGGAATGTTTAAAACATTTAAGAGCTTAAATTGATCTAAAAGAAAAAAAAAGTGGGAAAAACTGCAAGCTGACAAGTGAAAGAGGTTTAAAGATGAGATAGAAAGACGTTTGGAGACATTCATTATTTTTGGGGGGCGTAAAACAAAACATAGAGAGAGGATGATAATAATACTGTCTACGTCATATTTACGATTGCAATTATTGAATAATTTTCCTAATAGATAACTTCAGAGATCCTATTAGAAAACTCCAATGATAGAAATTTGGTAGATTTCTATTTACTTCTGATGATATTGTAGGTTTTTCAAAATCAAGCATACCTATAATCCTGACTGCCGACCTAAATAAATGATGTGCACGTCCTTGTACGGTAATGGTTCTCTTTCAGGACGTCACTTATCAAGTAAATTAGAATCTCCGTGGTCACCCATACATATAGGTTTGTATCATACTATCCTTGACTTTAGTGAATACCTCTATTCAAATTTGCACAAAATTATGTACAAAAAAAGTTGCCTGTTTACCCCAGAACAAACAAACTGGAAATGTAAACAAGAACCGTAAGTTCAACAATGTATCCACCATCTATGATTGTAATGGCGTCAGAAGTAAAAGGAAGATGAGGATTGATTCAACCGGAGTTTTTGGCCAAGTTTCATATGAATCTAACCTGATACGGCAACAGAAATCAATATTTTACATTTCAGTGACTGACCGACCGACTGAAAAGGGTCTTATAGAAATGTGTGAATGCATCTAGAATGTTGACAAAAATATTTGAAATGTTTTGTAAGCTTATACGTGATTTGATCTGCCGTGGTCTCTCCTTTTTGCTTTGTTTCTTCCTTAAAATAGATTTTTTGAGCTCTTCGTGTTCTACAGAAGTAAATAAGTTTCACTTTCACGTCGTTCGCTACAGACGTATGTAAATCCTGTCATTCGAAGTCTTTCACACATTTAGATACGTTCAATCCAATTACGTGACGATTGGGAAATTGAAAAACAGTCTCAATGTTCAGCTTCCTATTTGCATCTGGTGTACAAAATACAATGATGAGCCAAAATATCGTGACTGGCGACATGTGACAAGAATGACAGTTAGTGTATCGTACCAAATCTCCATGAAATACCAAACAGAGGAAATCGAGCAAAGAATCACTCTGTAAGGAAGATTTCAGTCGAGCTAACTCAACATATAAGAACAAAAAATTCTAATTAGTCCTAAAATAGAAATATTATACAACCTATGTATCTTCCTGATACTCACCGACGGATCTGAAACACGGAACCAGACCAGAAGACCGATCTCAAAACTGTCGACAATGCCACGTTCATAGGAAAATAATCATGCTCATCATCACATGGGGAGATCAAGAATTCAGAGAGTCGCTGGAGATCTAGAATCTCATTGTTGATTCCAAGAGATCATATGCAAAATTCTGGCCGGCAATTATTGGTTCTATGCCACCCATGATGCAGAGGTTTGACAAATCTTGGGGAAGGTCTATCTTCAACGACGGTCGCTAAAAGGGTGGTAATAATGATAAACAATCGTGCATGTCTAGATCAATGGTATATATGCAGGCCAACCAGAAATTAATGTTGATGTGTTGAATGTCACAGTCAAGGGCAAGATGAAATATTTGAGTTGTTTTGATAAAGGCCAAATTGTTATCGATAGAGTATTTCTAAAACGACATGGTTTTGATGGGTACTCACATTCAGTAGTGGTGGGTAACCATCGACACTGTTTTAAGGGGAAATCACTAACCAGCGTCAAGGCATTTGGTGACCAATAAGTGAACGGAGGATTTCCTTTCAAGTATTTTGCAAGAATGAAAGACAACCGATGGACATCACGTCTCACAACATGGATCCCCAAAGATCACATGAGAAACCAGGGCCGACAGAACACTAGATGGAGAGATGAACTAGACAGATTTAGGAAATACTGGCTCCGCCATGCCTATTATAGAGAATTGTGGCAAATCCTGGGGAAGGTCTATGTCCAACTACGGACGTTAAAAGACTGATGATGATGATTAGCCAAAAGCACGACTAATGTCTTAAAGATTTTAGATAGCTTTAATCCAGCTCAAGGACAGAATGTGTTATTACTTTCATGCATGTTCGGGTGAGACTTGCTTTGTTAGTACATGAGTGTACACGGCTTTCATGTTTTGGCTCCTCGGTGTATGGTCAATGAATGAGAAAACCTGTGGTAAGGAAGGATTATCATCAAGTCTCCAAGGAGAGCTATTCATAGTCTGTCGTCCAGATACCAAACTGTATCAGACGACACATCATGACTAACACCAAATATGGACATCTGCTGGGAACACCGACGGGGGAAATAGGTACGTAAAGTCGATGTGTAATAGAATAATGCAGAATAATCTAATCCCAGCCCCTGGGGAAAAAGTCCAACCTCACCCCAATTGTTATGCATGTGCATTTGACTTCTAAAAATAAGGAACAGGTTAATGCCAGTCGCATATTGGATAACTGAGTTTCGAAAACTATGGGGTAGCTGATGTGACAAAGTTTTACAGTCGACATTGACATTCACATCAAAATTATATATATATATATATATATATATATATATATATATATATATATATATATATATATATATATATGTACAGACGCACAAACATATCAATATACACACACACACACACTAACATATACATATATATATATATACATACACACATACATACACACACACACATATATATATATATGTATGCATGTATGTATATCTATATATGTATATGTATCATAATGTTTTTGAAAATTCGTAAGATGATAAAAAAGAAACTGGATTTTTTCTTGCGCTGTTTATGATGTTTAATCTCAGTGTTTGATAATAAACAGAGTGGCCAGAGGTAAAAGTATGAAATACTAGAATTGTTCCATGTTTACGCGTTTGTGTGTGTGTGTGGGGGGGTGATGGAAGTTCATTTTGCGCAAAGATAAAGGGCGGGAACAACATAATTTGGCCAGTGAATGACGACGGACTCAGTGAGGCCTTTGAATCAGCTATGGGTAAAATAGCTGGGCAGACTAGGCTCTTCCGTCATTTTTTAGGCTATCAGTCGATGAAAGGGAGAACTCTCAATGAAAAATAAAAACCTCACCAGAAAATAGTTTCAACGTGTGATCCTATTTAGTAACTACCTTCCAAAAATAAAGGAGAGGACCTTGGTCCAGCAAACGATCTTATATGGTTGATGATGATGACGATGATGATGATGCATGGCTTCTTATGAATGTTTAAAGCTTAAATTGACCAAATTTCTGATTCAAATTCGATGAATTTGGTGGTTTTTGCATGAAACTAATTAAATCATTGAACATAACGTATTTGCTGGAAAAAGGAAGTCGATATTTTATCAGGTGTGTATATTTATTCAAAAGAATGTTTTAAAGTTTTGAACTCACCTCAGCATGTAATTTGCTCCCAGTAATTCATAAAAAAAGCAAATTCCACTCACCTGTAAAAAAGAAACAAAAGAAATATCATCAAATGAAGGAATAATTAGAAAAAAAAAGTATTTTTGCCAAAAAAACGATTCATGAAAATTTTAAAAATTTAAGTGTCGATAGAAATTCTTAGTAAATCTAGACAGTCATCATTAGAACTAATAAATTCGAGACTGATAGAGGGTGAAATACATGCATCAATATAAATGTGTCTTAATTGCTATCAAATGAAAATCCTGGGGGAAAGAAATTTCCTGGAGTCAGGTTTAAATGCGATCCATACAACGCAAGAAAACTGCAAACATTCAAGAGTTTTAACAGATTATGGTAGAAATGTACGAAAAACTACCAGCTGACAAGTGCAAAAAGCTTATAGATGGCTGCAGGAAACGTTTAGAAGCAGTCATTGTTCCTAAAACAGTATGCAACCAAATATAGACGAAGGGTTCCAATATTCAACTTTAGGACAGTTTCAATTTCTTCTTTGAAAATAGAAATAAATCGAAAAATAATGATTTCTTGTCAAATCAAAATTCTATTAAAATAAACTGATTGTAAAAAGATTGGCAGATTTCCATTTATTTTCAAAGATATCGTAAGGGTTAAACAAACAAATGAAAAGCCAATATTTTTCTCTTTCTATATTTCGAGGGTGGCTAAAAAGGTAGGGCACGTTTTCATTAGATACATACATATATACATACCCAGCCAGCCAGACCAGCTTAATTTAAAAAACAATAAAGAATGCTTCAAGCAGCCCTGATATTTATTGCTTTATCTTTTGAATTGTCTAATAGAAAGAAGCCATAAAAAGAGGAATGCATAAAAAATTACCTGCATAGATATGAGGTAATTTTAATATGTGTTGCAGACATATATAAGCTTGTGTATACATATATCCTGGAAGTGAGCCAACCTTGTAGATATTTAGAATACCCGATTTTAAATTATGAGAACAACTGAACAAGCATGTTTCCAAAACTATAATTCTCTGAATTGAAAGAAAGGAGAAAAACGGAAGAAAAGTATAGAAATAAAATATGGCATCACTCAAATGAACCTACAGTTAAGGAATTGGTGTCCACGACTAAATGAGGAGAAATTAGAAATGAAAAGATATTGTCAACCAATCCAACAAGGACGGTTTTCCGAAGTGCAGTTTGTGTAATAATATTTTTCAGTGAGAGAATATAAAATGAAGACAGAATGAGAACTGCAATTGCGGAGAAAAGGAATATTGTTTCCTTCATTCAAATCTCTCTACGATTTCTAACTACACGAAAAGGCTGATGTGTAAGACATCCAGATAAATGTTGGATTGAATGCATACTGGTTCCTTTATATATGCAACTCCTGGTCAAATCTACATTGGCACATGACTACGTGTCCAAAGTCATGTAATTCAGCGACCTGTATTTCATCATTTAACTTTTAGCGTCTGACATGGATCTTCTCCATGATTCACCAGACCTCTATACAACGAGTGTCGTGGAGCCAATACTTGCTGAATTTTGTGCAGTTTGTTAAACTACCTTATTCTTGCTGACCACGAATTTGTTTATAATCCGAGGATCCACGTTCATAGTTGTGATGTCAAGCAGTGGTTGGACACTCTTTGCATCATGACCTGCCCATTTGACATTTAACATTTAATTTTTCAATGGTTTCTTTCATATCTCAGACCCTTTTTTTTACTCTAATACTCTGTACTTTGTAAAGGTCTTCCCTTGCTATGTTGAGCATCCCTCTCGTGTATTTCATATCGTTCTCAGTTTGTTGATCAATCCTTTTGGTTTGGTTCCATGTTTCAGCTCCATAAGTGACTATCGGGAGGGTGTATTGTTTAAAAACGCCTCTTTTTAAGACTGATGGGATTTACTTGTACTTAGACTCGTTCTTCGGCAAGAGACCTTTTTTTAATAACCAGTTGATAAATATGTGAGTCATGTGCTGTGATCACGTTACCCTTAGTACTCCTTGTTTAAAATATGTTGCTGAATAAATTACAGTAGTGATATATAAGTAATAAATTATCTACCACTCTTGAATATAGGTAGAAAAAAAAAGAACGTGTCGGGTAATTTCTATCCCAATATATATATATATATATATATATATATATATATATATATATATATATATATATATATATATATATATATATATATCTGGTTGCCTATAAGTATGTGTGCTTGCGTAAAGTATCTCTGATATGAATGTGCGATATTACTGAAGAGAGTGGGGCGTTCTAACTACAGAATTACAAACGCACAGATGGTAAGTACTTTCATATTTATACCGTTATTCTTCATGGTGTAAGTTCGTATGCACGTCTTCATCGAGATAGAAGAGAAAAAGAAAGATGGCTTTGATTGATCTGACCTATCTTTGGAGTGGGCAAAAAGGTCCTTGAATGAAAAAGAGGGAAAAAATTAGCCCGATCCAGGTCCTGAAATAGATCAGACAAAAGCCAAACCAGCTGAATTAGCCGTTTTCCCAACTAAATCCGGTCGAATTTTTCTCAATGTGTCGAATACAAAATCTTAGATAGCTGTTTGAACGAATCGGTTTTTACTGAGCATTCAGTTTAATTCACATCACTTATCTATGGACACTTCAATTTTAATTTTAATGTTGAAATCATATTCAATTCATAACGTCAATAAAGCTGCTCTATAACATACATTAATTTGTTTGCAGCCTTTTCAATCCTTTGGGAGGGTTTTTTTTATTTACATTTTAACAATAAGGCTAAAGTGATCTGTTATTTGTGAAAAACAAAAAAAAACAAAATGATATTGTTTAGAATGGAAATAAATTATCTCTATTATTGTTTGGACTATCCTCATCTTGGTTGTTTTCCATACAACGTTTCGGCTGTTGTGCTTTACGGCCTTCATGTTTGCATATTATTGGAGTCTTAACTTCAAACATCCTAATAACGGTAATACCAATAGCTGCACGGATTAAGTTGACCCGTCTGCCGGTGTGTGCAGGCCTGCATGTGTATCCCTGAGAGAGTTTGCGATACTTTCCAAGGATGAACGACATCCATGCCGAGATTTGATCCCACAGCCTTCAAGTTATTACACTCAAGACACTCCAGTAATTTTCACCCCCTGCCATCTGGTTGTCCAAGAATATATTAATTGAATGATATGTCATTCGTAAATTGCGTGACCTTCAGCTTTTCTCCTTTGGACAACACTGGGATTCACAGCAAGCATATATATATATATATATATATATATATATATATATATATATATATATATATATATATATATATATATATATATTATATAAACTTTTTTGAACCCTCATCAACATTTTTACAGGGTGAAAATATTCTGGTTAGATGCATAAATTGCTAGAAGGATCGAACTTGCATTACAGGATGTCACTTTTCTAACTGTGCTAAACATCTGAACAAAAAGTACCTACCTAATTTCTTTCTTTTTTTCATAATTCTATTACAATCCATTATGCACGTTATATATTGTTCCCTTGACACTGAATATCACACCATGAAAAAATGGATATTATTCCTGACAGAATGATCAAAATGACGTTTTTTTTTTAACAAACATCTGCATCTTCACACGATAGAAGTTTAGTTCAGTTAGTGGCAATACGTTAAGATGGCTCGATCTCTGCTATTTCTTTATTGCCTATCTATTTATGCTGCTAAGGGAAAATGGCACATTTTCATCGTGTGAAAACGAGGGTTTTGTTCAAAAAGAGTTCTATTGAAAATAACGCCTTTATAATTATTTTGTCAGATTGAACATCAATTTACATATATATATATATATATATATATATATATATATATATATATATATATATATATATATATATATATGGTGTGTGTGGGTGTGTTGTGTATATATATATATACATATATATATATATATATATATATATACATATATGTATGTATGTATATATGTATATATGATGTGTGTGGGTGTGTTGTGTTAAAACACAAGTTATGAATAGCTTTAATTAACTCATCCTGATTACGTACGATGGAAAGCGCTTGATCCAATGAGAAATATTATTTTTGTTGGAGGTGTTACATCCAACCATTATCAAGATTAGAAGAAGAAGAATTATGGATATATCCCTTGTTACAGCATTATCTATCCATATATCTATCTATCTATCTATCTATCTATATATATATATATATATATATATATATATATATATATATATATATATATATATATATGTGTGTATGTGTGTGTGTGTGTGTGTGTGTGTGTATATACATATATATATGTGTGTGTGTGCGTGCGTACATGGGAGTGACGTAGAATATCAATGAAAATATTACAAGTTTGCTCCCCCAGAATAAAATGTAATATATCTACACTTATCCCCAGCATACAGAATGCCACTGGTTCTGCCTACGTAGTCTGCCATATTGTATCTTTAAGATCTGTGCCATGAACAGGTTGAGATACGAAATTACTTAATATCATAATAGCATGTCAGGCGCATTTATTAATGAAAATATATTATTGTATTTAGGAAACAACAAAAACATCTGGAAGTTTCCTTTGTTAATATATATCCTTCTCTTCAATGAAAAAAACATGGTTAGATTAACCGATGGCATGTTCGAGACAAGGTAAGAAAGGCCAGAATATTGAATGGTGATTTCCAAGCCAGGTGAGCTACTCAAACCACGAAGATTGGTATCATACATTCTTATCACCATACAATCCTATTCTGCAATGAGTAACAAATCCCTGTAACGCCACAAATGTCTCACCGAACTAACCAACCAAGTTGGCCAAAGATTGTTACTATTTGCCTATCTGTGCGTTGGGTTGTCTCCGGGTGCTTCTGGTCACATTTGGGGGGCTATAACCTTGAACATTTGAATGAGTATAGAGTGTTTCTCTCTTTTTTCATTCGAAAAGATTCTTTTAGGGTTCTTTATGTTCATCTTGGGAAAAAAAAACTGCCCAATTCTTCTGCAAGTATTTTTTAGAAGATTTTAGATAAAAGATATATATCTTTTCACATAATTTGTACAGTTACATTGGCGTGCTACGGTGATTTAATCATGCGGAGTATGGATATATATATATTTAAACTAAGTTTTATTCTATCATCAATAAATTTCAATTGTATGTTATCTCACCGGAGAAGTATGAATTAGTGAGCTAGTCTAGTAGACGATCACACCTGTAAATTGTATTATAATCAGATCTACTGCATATATTTGAGTTCAAATAAATGTAATAAGTTTAAAATGAATTATATTTAGAGGTAAAAAAAAACAAAACTTATTATTTTATCTCATTAAGATTTAAATGCTCACAATAGGATACTCAACTTATAAAAGAATCTTTGAGCTTTCAAAGTTCAGAAATTATCATGTCAGTGCAATGTATTTAATACTAATTAGATGCCCTAAAAGTTCGCCTTTGTTTCAAGGTGAGCCAAGCTTAGTATTGATTAAAGAAAGATGAACAATTACAAAAGAAGAACATTTGGGAAGAAGAGTGTGCGCTTAGCGTACAGCTGGAGATATAGCTTGCTTCCCTGAGGGTCCACTTCCAATATTTAATGAAATGTTACTTTATAATGATGGTAGAAAAGCAGGGGTTGAATTAATTTTCATCAATTTTGGGAGGGCCCTTCCCATCGAAGGCCCAGGTGGCGTTTTTTAATCACTTCATCCATGCTCCAGCCTTGAGCTATCGTTATTGAATTTCTTTGACAAAACATTGCCCGTTTGATCCTCATTGAGTCAACAACAACCAACTATTCTAACTATGTATAAGCCTAAGCTTTGTTTGATAAATAACTGTTTTGTTTCTTAAAATCAACTTTGTGTTTAAAGTGATGGAATCTCATAATGCAAATGGTCTGTCTTATTTTCGGCGTAATAATGATGCATATATGATATACTTTTAAGGACTTAGAAAGCACCACACTACATTATTATTTTTACAGCCAACTCGCTTGAACGTACAGATAGACTCAAATACAATTTGTTCATCTTTTAACGTGATATGAAATTGCACTATGATTTTTTATGCAGTTTGGTTAAAAAGCGCGTAGTACCTCGATATTAATTGCCAATGTATTCTACGACGCTCTTCTTTAAATAAAATATGTAAGATGAATATCCGCTGCCCAGATTGAACCGTGTGAGATTCTCTATTAAGTGGGAGTAGATGCTTATGGTTATAAGAGTAGGAAAAGCTTAATCTATAGAAGTTTTCTTCTGCTAACGTATCCGCTAGACGTTTGTTTAATAAACAAGTACATGCTATTAATCAATATACCTGTTGTGTCCGATATACTTCAGTAATTTCCAGAACTTGTGACTGCCAACTCTTCCTTATGATGACGAACTAACTCTTCGCCATACCGATTTATATTTCTTTTATGTTTGACCCAGGGATTGAACTTACAACTTCAGTGAACCAAATAACTTACCAGCGCTTTCAACAATCCAACCATATCAAAAAGTAGGCGTTTAGATTACGTGTTCTGCTTTCATTTGTCCACAAGTAATATGGACGTATTCCTTTAAACACAACATTATGCAATGGTCAGTGGGCTTATCAAATAGAACATTGCGACTGAAAGGGAAAACAATCCCATCTCTCATATCCACTTGGATCCCAAGTGTTTCAACACGGTAATAAGCACAGTTTTTTTTTTCATTCACAATTTTGAAGTAGCTGACTAAATTTTTTTAAACACAACTTCTGTGTTGTTATAACTTATGGTCTTCCTAGGGTGTGTGTTGCATTTGGTAACCTTCCCAGATTCTTGAACAAACCATCCTTTTCATTGTTGGTCAAATTGCTTTACTGAATTGGTCACATCCAGTGATCTTAGGAATTTTCAGAATTCCTAATTCTTCCTGATGCTGCTGCTCTACCTCCTCCATTGAGTTCATGCCTGTTTCTTTTCTCATTCCTTTATTTGTCACATCCGGTATCTTTAGATGAAAGTTATGAAATTCGCAAACATCAATCCAGTGACTGTGCATAAGTGCCCAATGCATCATTTTTGGAAAGTTGATCTTCCCGTTATTTTTTGAGCTACAATGCACATTTCATCTTTATTTTTATACTTTGACAATTCGCTTTATGATTCAAAGTGTTCAACTCGTTAAAATGGTGCCTCAGGAACTTATCATTTGCAGCCACTCATTTCCTAATGATGACACCGATTTGAATCTCCGTTGAGCCAGATTATGTTTCCGTATTACCTGACTCAAGGGGTTAGGATTAGGATTCACAACTTACGGAAAAAATGAACCTTAATAGCTTTTCCATTCTCTAAGCAATGAACTATTCAAAATGGTTAACAAATGCAACATATAACCAAGAAAGACCACAGTAGGCGGCGACCGGTGATTATCTGACAGAGACAACCAACCAGTAAAAAACGGCAAGAAATATACTGTACAATATAAATAGATATAATGTGTATATATCTGATATTGTCAAGTATAAACGTGTGCTCAAATGACATGGATATTATATTTGCGAAGTATAAAATTGACTTTTGGCGAAATGATTTTTTCCAAGAAAAGTCTCTTCAAAATCAAATTGTCTGTACGATTATTTGAAAATGTACCTCAAAATTACGAAGAAGATATTTCAGAAAACTATTGATTTCATTGGTGGACTGTAAAAACCATTGTAAACCAAACTAGATTGATTCCAGTTGGAAGATGTTTGTTTGGTTCTTTTATTCGAAGACTTTGTTTTAGAAATTGAAAATCATTAACATTTATCGAACAGTGTGATCATAAATATTGATGAATTATACCAATCATCAGAGGACGCATTTTGAATAACCCTGTCGCTTGTATACATGGGTTTCAGGTTACTCAAGCCTCCGAAATTCGACAAATGAGTTAGTTTTTCACAAACTACAATTGTGTGATTAGTCAATTCGTACTATTTACTAATGCTGGACCTCTGCTTCCTCCCTAATTGTCTTGTGACAGATCAATTAGTCTCTTATTTTGACTAAAATCCCAGAACTCTTCCTAAGTTTAAATTTGAGGGGAAATAAGGGATATTTATGGACAATCCATCCATCATCCAACTAAATACTTGCAGATCAGACATCGAGGGCTATTGATCTACCCCTTTAAAAGAACCAGCAACCACTTCATGTAAACGAATATCAGAAGACATACAACCCAACACTGGGAAAGGGAGGATGTTGGATTATGCCTCATAGATAAAAACCAAACCATAGGGAAAAAGATGGCCGCTCTGACCTGCCACAACAATCAGGGGAAAACTTTGCTAGAGCTAAGGATGCTTCTTTTACGCTTGAGTCATTTTCGAATCATACGCAGATTCGCCACACAAAAACTCTGGTAATATCGATTGAAAACCTGAATTGAAGAAGAATCAGTCTTTAGAATGCTTAATTCTTCTGGAATAGATTTTATTAGTGCAACTCTTCAATATACCAATCCCTAGGATATAATAAAGATTTCAACAGACTATAACAAATTCTACCGAGCAGCATGAGGTCAGATCAAGGATCAATCCCTGCTACTGGAACGATAGAACCCAGTGCAACCTGCCACATGATACTTGGAATGTTGATGGCCACCGCAAAGTAGTAACGACTACCCAGCCCCCTTCCAGCGCAGCAGGGCTTGGTTTTGCACTCCGCGTGGCTTGCAAGATCAAAAATGTACCAGCCGTTCCCGCAGGGTCATCAGTTCCAAAAGGCTCAACCACATCACTTGTTTCAGGTGGGGATGATGTGTTCAAAGAGCAACTACCCAAATACATTCTCATAGATCAGTATCTTAGTACATTAGTTTCCCTTTCCACATGCTAAATCGTATGGTATCTGCCTGACTAAGTTGAGCTTAATAGATATCAATGGAAAGTTCTAAAGTGAATGTTCTGCACTGTTAATAGTCAAAATATTAATTCACTGGCATCCTCTCGTGTGTATCAGGATATTAGTTACATCAGCAAATAAAGTTCACCTCGAATATATATCACATCAAAGATTCAATAATATTGTATAAGTATTAAATTGGAAAGTTTCCGTTGAGTTTTATAACCATTCTCACAGACTTTATATACGTTCCATTAGTTCGAATAATTTGCAGTTCTAAAGGGAGAAGTATATAAGTTAACCACTGACTTGAATCTCATCTGCACAAATGTCATTATTTCCATTAGTATGATAAAGAAAGGCGTTTCAATAAAAACCGATGTCAATATCACTAAACTGGTCGTTGTTATCAGAATTGGCGAGGAGTCTATCTTGGTTACCGCCAGTAGCTAGAGTAGATTTTACTTTTACTTTCCTCCTCGGATCTATCCGATCATCAGAGCTGCATTCAATAATTTAAGTAGCTTCGATACTACTTAAAACTTGATCGTATCTTCGTACCAATCATTTTCTCTAACAACTTCAATGTTATGGGCTGTCGTGCAGTCAGCCAATCAGATCAGCCCCAAAGCCCCAATCTCCACTCCGACCCACACCTATGGATTTTCCTTTTTCCGGTGAGAAGGAAATGTTCTGAAGTTTCCCGGAAATCACCACGCTCTTCCCCTTCTCTCTTTCCCGTTCTTCTCAGTATTGGTTTCAATAGCCACAAATCGATGTGCTTTTGCAATCGTTGCCTCTGTAGTAATTACTTACTTATCACGTATCTTGGCTAGGTTTCTTCTCTTGGAACGATTGGCCAAAAAGTTTGATGGGCTTTGCTGGTTGTTAGAAACAGTCAACCGAAACTATGTACTAAAGTTTCTTCAGTTCTTAAGTTGGTTTAGATTTTGCTGGCTATGTATGTATGAATGTACAGTTCTAACCATTCAATTTAAAGGGCTGGCATTTGTAACATTTACTCCTCATCGTGACAAATAAAAAAAAAACTTTTTTCTTGCGACCCAAAAAAAACAAATGGATTTTTAGTCCGTGCTTCATGTTGCAATGTTTTTCCATGGTAAATTGATCACTCTTTTGAGCCCGTTTGTTTTTGAAAATTCACACTTTTTAGTTATCCAACAAGAGGCAAGGGAAACAAGGCGTACAGGCCGTAACATCGAAGCTAAACAGCTTGAAATTAAAGATTCACTCTTAATTATGTCTAGAGTAAAAATGTATCTGTTTTATGACCCCAACCCCCAAAACACTTGAATGGATTTTCAATGGAAGGGGTTTTTATTCTGTAATTTGGGTTTGGATTTGCTAAATTGGTCAATTAGTTTGAGTCTGCTGGTTTTTTTCTCTAATTCAGATCTACTTAGTGATCCTTGCCCAGCAAATTGCAAGAGATTTAAGTAAAATTAATTGATCATCCCTTCTCCAATCTTTTGATTGATTATCCCATCACAGCACGCTGCAGGAAAAAGTTGGTCACGTGACGGATTCCATTGATTGTCTAAGTAGACACGTTTTAGATAGCATCAGCACCATTCTCGGAAATAGGAATTGCAGACAGATGTCGTAACTGCTAAAGAGCCCCAACCTTTCATCTGATTTTTAATTTCCCATGAGGAGCTTAGTGGGTGAGATAGTTGTAGTTTATCTAGGCAACAGCTTTTTGCCGAGAGGACAAACGTGAATGGACCGAATAATATCTGAACAAAAAAAAAAATAAGAAATACTGTGAAAAGCATCTTTGCTCTGTCTAAAAATGTTCAGTTCAAAATAATTCAAATCGAACACGCATCGGAATCTTTTCAAATTCATTGTTAATTGGTTACTTTGTAGATTATATATATATATATATATATATATATATATATATATATATATATATATATATACATACATATATATATATATAGTGTTTGAAGCTGTAAAGCGTACATATATATATACATATATGTATGTGTGTGTATGTGTGTGTGTTTATGTGTGTCAGTGTGTCTGTATGTGTATCAGTGCGTGTGTGTGTGTGTGTGTGTTGAAAGCTTTGCAGTTTTAGATTCTTCATATATTAAAACGAGATTCACAATAAAATGAAGTCATTACAGTCACTTATTTCCCAATATCTGGTAATGCAATTTATGTAATTTTCTCAAGTGTTTTTTTTATGTTTCACACATAATTTGATATTATTCCACTGAGCGTGAATTGTTCTTGTTTAGATCATAACTCAGCTCTTCGTAGAATGTGTAATCAGTCGGCTTCACTATTTCGTTGCAAGGTTCGGCAAATATTGAATTTCTAAGGAATAAGAGATGACAAGATCATCGGGGATGGAAGGGAGTGCATCGACTTGTAGCTCATCCTCTACACCGGTCAACTTTCGATTATCACTTGTTTTACATCCTGTACCTTTCATTGTTGGTGATCAGTTCGGAATGATTTGAAGATATCAAAGAATATCCGACATTCTGACTATGTTGAAAACAAGTTTGATTTAAAAGAAACTGTATTCTTATTTTTTTTGACATATTTCACTTGAAGGAAGAAAGCTTTTACAAACGTAGGAAATGAATTGAAAACACCAAAAACTCAGAAGAAGAAGAGAAGGAGATACATGATTTTCTTTTTTATGAGATTGGTAGATATGTGGAGGGATAGGAAACGGCCATTGCTTGAGAGGACGCAAAGGACATATTAATGACTCAGTCAGCAAGTTACGGAATGTATGTGTTGTTGGAATGGTGAGTATTTATGCTCATTCAAATGGGTGTGATGCTAGACCGTTGATATGTGTATATGTATGTGTCAGTACTTTTAGGTGGAAAATGTGAGTGTGTGTGAGTGTCATAAGTGTTTATATATATATATATATATATATATATATATATATATATATATATATATATATTTGCACTTATATCATGGTAACTTAGGAAATATAAAAATAAATAAATGTATATAAGTCAAAGCAATCCTAAACAGATCAAAGTGTTTTTGAAGGACTTATTTCTCACCAACAAACATGTAGGAGGAGGTTATCATTTATTTTTCAGAAACCCACATGTGTGCATCTTGTATCAGGTTGTAGTAGGCATCAATGAACCAAACACCGTATCCCTAAAAAGACGTACAGTTGACTACTCGACCGGCAGGTCTCTGTACATTTTAGTGCAAAAACTCTGCTTCCTAGCATCGCCATAGAAAGACGTACACTTATTACTAAAGATAAATGATGGGCCTTCCTTGGCAGGAAGGATTTGCCGTTGTGAGTTTTGCGACGGACGATATTGAAATACAAATAAGGCAAGTAACAACTTGATGAGGGTTTTCGTGAACGATGTTTTATTGGCCTCACAACGGTCCTCTATTCAATGCAGTAGCTGCAATGGTGGATTTATGTATCATCTCACAATTCAGAAAATTGTCAATACTTTGAAAGGGTTTCATCTCCCTTCCAATACTGATATTTAACTTGAAAGGTGGAAATATTAGTGATTGCTTGATGTGTAAGGGAGTTGCGTATTTCACTCCAATTCCTGTCGTCGTTGTTACTGACCCTGAAAAGGTAAGAAATCGAAAGCTGTCTGTATCCTCTTTCAAATATTTGTTTACTCTTTGTAATATTTTGTTGTTACTTGTCAATGAGGCATGAGATCTTTATAGAATAGGTACTAAAAAAGAACACCTTCACTCTTTGTTACATCGAGGATTCACAGTGAATATCACAAGCTGCTGACCGGTGAACATAGTGACAAGGTCTGGAGAGAAAAAATAAAGAAACAAAAAAACAAAAAAAAACAGCAGTATAACTGGAACAAAGAGTGTCATTGAACCACAGTTACTATGAAATGTTATCTCCATACAACTTACCGAAACCTCAGCCGCAGGATAAACATGTTCTGTATTGACATTAGCAACTGACTGCAGACATATACCCGAAATAAAACGATCTTCTAAGTCTTCGTACAAAACAAGTGGAAGTTTATGTACATCTATGCATGCACATGAACGCATGTATATTTTGTATACACTAACTATCCATAGCAAATGACAGGGATGTTTCTGGGATGGATAAAATATACTAATATGTATCTTAGTACAAAAGTATTTATAACAAACTGTCAATATAGGTTTATTCAGTTTTTTTCGAATTTGGTCCAACTAGCTGGATAGTTATATATTCTATGTATGCATCACACCTACGGGCCACATAAGAGGAGTTCGATGGCTGACATTTTCAACATTCACTCATTATATCCAGAACGATATTTTCATCTTGTTTCGATTCAGAACTCGGATTTTAGACGGGTTCAATATAGTATGTAAGTTCATGTTAAATTGATCACTTAGTTTGTGCCCGTTTATTTGAAAATTCCCATCAATAAGACATCAGCTCCTTACAGAAATCACTTACTTCCTGGATTGAGATTATTATTCTTTTACGTGGGTTATTTTCAATTTGTATATAACTATGATATTAAGCTAGACCGCTTATGTGTCTCTGTCTTAAAAATGTAGGATTGAAGTATTATATCACGTTCCTTCTTACCGTTGGGGGATTTACCATTTGTAATGGTTTTCGTTCAAGCTTCTTTTATTCATATAATCGTTATATGTATATACATTAATGGACACATGTGTTACAAATACAGTTACACTCAGCCAAAAATTGAAAAAAAAAACAAGAAAAAGAAACTACCTGAAATGGCCCTTGATATCCGAAACACACGGAGTAATGAAAAAATGAAAAGTAACAATACTCAAGTTTGATATATTTGCAGAATACCCTCTCTTTTTTTTTTAATATATATATATATTTTTTTTTCTGGTTAGATCAGCTCAATTTCCGAGTAATGTGAGCATATAATGAGATTATATGCAAATTCTTCAGTTCATTTGTTTGTTTGTTTGCGCTCAAATTCATTGATCCAATTGGTCGATTTTCCTCACTATTACGACATAATGAAATCACGTCATGGAAACTCTCAACACTTCATATTTGATGATGTTGAAACAGCTTGAGTTGAGTTGCAACTTCGAAAAAGTCTGAATTTCGGATATTTTAATTATTCAAAACTGATTTCTTAATCAAATAACTTCAAGTTCCCTACTGCCAATCGATACGTGAGGAAACCCGTCATTTCAGTTTGTTATATATATATATATATATATATATATATATATATATATATATATATATATATATAGACATATAGATAGATAGATATAGATATGGATAGTTTGAAGTTAAAATAGATCTTTAAGATTAGGTATGAAACTAAAAGATAATTATCGTCGAAAATTGAGATTTCGGGGGAAAAAAAAGATGAAACAAAACTGACACGTTCCAAGAAGAAACATATGCCTTGTTGATTGATAGAACATAAAATTACTTGTGAAAAGGCCCTATCTAACGCGATTCAGCAGACTTTCTGAAAAATCCACCGAACTAATTGCCAGGGAATGTAAATACACTTGTCTATTCGCAGTGTGTGGTCTTTGGGTGGCATGTATTATCGCGTTGGGGGTTGTTTCATCTGAGTCTGTCTGGAGATGAAAAGACGTTGCAGCGTTCGAGTACCTTTCATTAACGTGTCTAATCATCAACAAATATTTGTTTAAATGTTTCTACATTATTAGTTTGAGTCTTGATTGTGTATACAATGGGCTAATGAGTGGAAAATACTCTTCATACTCTGATGATAATTATACTATCATGTTATATTGATAAGATGTCTCATCTCCACATAATGCAATACGTCAAACAAGCATTCATACATACCTACGTGTGTGTTTGCACACACTCACACACACACACCTCTCTCTCTTCTTTTTTTCATGTATATATATAGTCTAGAAAGTTCAATTGCTTTAAACACTAAAGATTCAAAAACTTATGTACACATTTATATTTATTTTTTGCGTATATTGCTGCAAGTATATAAGTAGGGTGTTATTATATAATTAATAGATTATGTAACATTTAATTTATTTCATGACAATTATTTTTTTGTGAACGACTCTGAGCAATCCAAATTTGCCAGGTCGAATTCAATTCTGTTTAAAACTATTGTGACCGTTCACAGTTTGGGAACATCTTCTTTCTATTCATTCTTTCAAGTGAAACAAGAAGCACATACACACATTCTTGTGTAAAAATGAAAGAAAAAAAATGAAAAAAAATATAAAAAGGGTGAAAAAAGATAGAAATAACAAAACCACGTATAATGATACAAATGGATACCAATATAACGTGAGCAAGAATTTTAACTACAATGATGCAGTCAATTTAACCTATGATGCACAAAAAACATGTAGAAAAAAAGAGAACAAAAAATTGCTCACAGACATCTCAGCAGGCACAGAACACTCACATATACAAACTATAACAGCATAAAGATAAATGACATTCGAAAAAAACGGCAGAAATGACTTCGTGTACAGATGACTTTGACCGATTTCATTGTCTAGACTAAAAAATTCAAAGCAATAAAGAAGAAAAGGGGAGAGAAATGGAATATGTTCTCAAACTGTGGACAGTCACAATAGTTATCAACAGGTTTGGATTCCACCAGGCGAATATGAACCATTTTCAGTCTATTGTATGAAACTGATAGTCATGGAATGAATATGATGTAACTCATGATCATGCATATACACATATGTGTCGGTTATAGTATTCTTCCTTTCATATGTTTCATTTGATATGACGGACCAGGAGCATTTGTTTTTTGTACAAATGAACAAATCTTTGGTCCCATTGAGTATAGATATTGTTCAAAAGATAAAGAGCTTACTTATGGAATGATCATTGCAGACTTGTTTCGCACATTTCTGCAATTATCAAGAGGGTTCTAATCGAAATTAGTACGTGATTTTATATAAACCCCGTTTTTGTACGTTAAGCCTTTTCCAGAATTCTAGATTCGAATCGGTGATAAGATTTTGTATTATGATGATTGAAATATTATCTGGAAAGTATCAGTGGCATCTAATATCATTGATATTTAAGTCTATTGATGTAAAATTAGATAGTTACAAATATTCACTATGCATATGGGTTCTTGAATATATCTCTTTATGTTTGAGATTTCTCAATTATCATATAGTGTTGAATAACTCTAGATATCAAAATGGTAGAGTGTTCTATGTTTTCATAAATGCATTTGTTTATGTGTTTGTTTTAGTCTCCCAGTGCTCCGGGCCATACCGTTTTGTCTGCAGAATTGAAGGTTAGCATCAGTACCTAACTTTCCCTGGTGGGTGTATCAATGAAATATACTTTCTCCAGAATCTAGATATCTATAGATGCTTTTCTTACTGCATTTTAGATGTTTCCCAGTGGAAAACGCCAGTGATGTTAAAAATAGAAATTGTGTCTATGTATGTATGTGCTAATTTACTAACCTCAGCGTAGTCTGGAACGAAGCCACAATAATGAGAACAACACTCTGTGAAGACTAAATCATTAAAGTAGGAGAACTACGCAATTGGTTTCTAGGATGAGTCTCTTGACGATCGCAGGACATCAGTAGTCCGTGTACATATATATATATATATATATATATATATATATATATATATATATATATATATATATATAATTAGCTGTAGTGATAAAACTATAGTGCAGTGTTGATGAGTGATACGACTGATACAAGAGACATATGCTGCCGCAGTGATTACGAAAGGAGATTGGGAAAATTGAATGGTTTTTAATTTTCATTGAAACTCGGGTTTCCTAACCTCTCTCTACCACTGTTTTTTTCGGTTTATCTTGAAAAGTGAGAAAACCTGAGTTAATATCTCAAATTTTTTTCTCAGGATTTGTTGTTGTTCAAAGGTGGAAGTAGTTACTGAGGAGGGAATAAGTTCTACAACCTCTTGTTTTATGCTCTTCCGTCTCGTTGAGCAATTTTCGATCAGTAAAACTTTTGGCAGTAGAAAACTTGACTCATCCACCAGCAGCAGAGTTTTTAACGTCTGTCGTTGCACGTAAACTTTACCCAAAATTCATCAGACCTCTCCATAGGCGTCGCAGTGATAGTACTTTCTGAACTTGTTTAGTGACTAGTTTGTCAAACCATCTCATTATTTTTTGCTGGCCACAAGAGTTATAGCTTCAGGTCATATTGAAAATGTTGCCGGCGAAAAGCCAATATATATATATATATATATATATATATATATATATATATATATATGCAGTTGTGTGTGTGTGTGCGTGTGTGTGTGTGTGTGTGTGTGTGTTAGCATATTCCTGTCCGAAATTATGATGTTATTTATGTAATCATAGACTAAGGAGAAAAGTTATCTTCTGATAATTCATTTCATTTCAACAAAACTTGAACGTCATCCTACTATCCAAAGGAAAAACATACAAATAATCAATCATAAAATTGAATATATATATGTATGTGTGTGTGTGTGTGTGTGTGTGTGTGTGTGTGTGTGTGTGTGCGTGTGTATACATATTAATTTGGAAAAAGGTCCGGTGGTATCCACTATTGCATAGCAAGGTGACCGTGTGCTTAGCTGTCAGCTGAAGAGTCACTATAGAGAGACACCCAACGATGATCGAAATCATTAGACGGGCGAATGGAATTGCAAGACGAGCTTGCTCACCTTTGGTCCACAGTGGGTGGCAAAATAGTTATTTATCAAACTCCCATCGATTTGGCACCTGGCCAAAGTAACGGACTACCCTGGGAAGATCGAAATCAGTGCACCAAGGAATTGCTCTGCAGAGAGGGCTTGCTATACGATATATATATATATATATATATATATATATATATATATATATATATATATATATATATATATATATATATATATATATATATATATACAAAAAATTATAAGTGGTTCTGAGACTAACGAAGCACAAAAATCTTCATGTTTGTCTAATGCTTTATATTGAAATCATGACTGAGAAGGGGGTGGTGTCTGATCAATATTGCCGGGATACCATATTATAATATTATAATATTAATATATCTTTTGTTTTTGAAATTCACGAAACGGTTAACATCAGATGATTCTAACAAGGGAAAATGTACGCGTTGTACCATGATAAGAAAGTATATATAGAACAGGAGAAAATCATTGAAGAATATTTCATAAATTACATTGACAGATTTTGGGAAATGATTGACTGACGTGACACAAAAGAAAAATTCGAAAAAGTATCATAATGTGTAGTGTTTCAAGCTGTAAAGCGTTCATATATATATATATATATATATATATATATATATATATATATATAAATATATTCATATATATATATATATATATATATATATATATATATGCGCATGTGTGCGGGGGGCATATGTGTGTGTGTGTGTGTGCGTGTGTGTGTGTGTGTGTGTCATGATAATGTAATGCCCGGTTCGATGATGATAGGCATGTAATCAGAGGTCACTTTTGACCTGCTGGAACATTGATCTGGGTGAAATATTCATCCCTCTGGCCAAGAATCTCTGCCACTTCAAAGGAATTCTCCGGATTCTGTTTGCAACAACTTTGATGGGACTGGAGGTCCTCACTATCTTAGCACAGCATGGTTGTTGTACGTCTTCCAGTAGTCTTCAGGACTCATAGCTAACCATCCATCCATCGCAAAGAGACTTCAAACGGTCGGAAACGTTCAGAAGATGTCCACAAACTTATCCCTTACTCGACCTCCTATTCCCTATCTAAGATTTCTTATAAATCGAAAACTCAAAAACCAAACAGAACTAAGTTTGATTGATATCCAAATGGTCCTAACACCGAGAAGACAATGACCAGTCTATTATGAATGAAGACTGAATTATTATATCAATTAATGTGGTATCAAAACTGAGCTCACTATTATATTGGTCTGCAGTCAAATCTCTGATATTATTAAAGTTGCCTCTGATATATATTGAACACACATCCCACGTTTCGTCAGCTCGTCTTTTAAGTACGTTGCCTCGATCTCTTCCATCGTGTAAGCCTAGATGATTAAGTGAAATACAATTAGTAGTCGTTATGCCATCCATTCCTTGGAAAAGAGTAATGACAAAGACGGAATATAAACTGGCAAAGAAAAAATCCTCTATTTAAAAAGCAGTAAGAGTAAGAAAGCGTAAAACTAATTACAAAATAACAGGTCTGGTTAGTCACCAAATAGAAACTGACACGCAACTATTGTCTATTGACTGCCTGCTGGAGGTAATAAACAGAAAATTCAGAAAAATGGGTGATCAATTATAAATTACTCCAATCACCTTTTGGGGATAGCGATTACAATTTGAAACTTAATTTTCAAAATGTAAGTGGACGAAAACTAGGGGACCAATCCGGCATAAACTAATAATGCAAATGCAACCTCTATTAAAAATCTACCAAAGGAGCGATTTTGAAAAAAATCAACACTTTAGCTACATTGATGCAGCCTATATCTGTGATGCATACATAGCCAGTTACCAAGCTAGCTAGCTAGACCAAATAAAAAAGTTGAAAACTGAGAGAAATCTATATTGACAGTTTGATGATAAAATGGTGTAAAACTAGTATTAAAACACCAACAGTGAAATTACTTACGCAAAAAATTTCAGAAAATAAAGCATGAAGCCTTTTAAACGTTTTCAACTCACGTTAATGGCTTTTAGCACGAAAATGGAAATGAAATATCCGTGTTATCGGCAGTGTATCAAGAGAAATGATGTGCAATTAAAAATAATTTCGACTTCCCTGAAGTGGCGTGATTAATAGAATCAATCAAATATAGCAAAAGGATAGTTATTTGACGATTCTAAAACTTGTTAATCAACTTAATAGTTAGAAAAGCCGATGAAAATTTCCCAAATGTACATATCGTAATAATATGGTTATGGATCCCAGAAAACTTTTTCAAACACATCACCATGAATATCGTAATACCTAAAAGTACCACCTTTTTATACTTTTGCAATACCATTGCAATAAACTCTTCCGTATTCTTAATTTTTCATAGGCTTGATATTGTTGTCCCAGTGGAGAGCCTACTGATATGCAAATTAAACGTCGTAATTTTTGGTTTCTGGATTCTTGCTTTATTTAGAAATTCGGTTTGAGAGAGATATTAAGGGGTTGAATGAAGGATGAGGTTTCATCTTCCAGTTTGGCTGGCCACAAGGGATTTCTAACGGATGTTATTCATGCTGGGGGTTAGCATCAACTGGGAATCGCTAAATTCTGCTGCTCTATTTGCTTAGAATTGCTGAATGTCCAAATGACCGAGTACCGAATCCCAGAACCAATTTCCGAGGACGAATTTCCGAGAATCCACATCGATATGGCTTAATTTTTTTTCAATAAATATTTTACAAGCACCCATCTCTAAAACATTTAGACACATCGTATACAGGAAGATGCAGGTGATCTTGTTTTCATTGGACTGCATTTAAAATTATTGAACCTTTGTGAGGTAAATTTGCAATGCATATTTCCAATATCTATAAATTCAGTACTGTATACTTGATCTTTCGTATAGTGAAGTCAGTTTGCCTATGCCAAGTTCATGTTTGATATATCTGTTGATATGCCCATCAAATGTTGTTAAGCTTAAAAATCAAAATCTGTAGATTTAAAAGATAAACTGTTGACTATACTTATGAAATCATCTATGAAATATCGTGAGGCTGAATTTAAAAAAAAGATAGCTGCTAACCATAACACAAACACATTGTTGGAAAAATCAGAATCGCAAGAATTCGAAGTTTTCTTTTCTTAGCAAAAAAAGTGTTGGAGATTTTCCCGGTATATAGTTAGGAATTGCCTTGATGGATGAATGCTCTTGACTGTGTACCTAGAATCGCTGGAATGGTCTGATCCAACTGGTATATTGAAAAGTAGCTTTTGTTATACTCATACAATCGGAGACGACTGTCCAATTGATTGGCCGGAACCTCAAGTACATAAAGAGGGTATTCAGTTGTCAGAACAAAATTTGGATAACTTATGATACTTCTCAAAGTGATAGATATCAAATGAAAATTATCAAATTCCGTATTTCACTCCATATAACGCATCTTCAATTTGAATGCAACTTTCTTTTTTTCCCCAGTTTCACATGAATTCAGGATTATTATTCGATAACGACTTTAATTTTTTAATTTAGGTGTTTTGAACATGAATGTTTTTATTCACTGCTGGCCGATCGTACCTGATTTTGTTAATGGTTGAATTGGTTCACGACAATTAGCAGAAGATCAACTCTATCAATGATAATTGATATCTTCCAATTCTGAAAATTTGTGATTATTGTCATTATCTCTCTGAAAATGCGTAGCCACAGTAACATGATGCATACGTCTTTCAAGTGCCATTGAAACTTATTCTTCCATACATCATACTGGAAATTTTCGATGCTAGATTTGATCTAATGATATGTGTTACTCGGCGTAATATAACAGTAATATTTAATCCCAAAAAGCTGCACCACGAAGACCAAATCATAAGCTAGTTTTGGTTCTCATGTAAAATTGAGAACAGACGGAATTTAGAATATTTGAATCTGGAGGTTTGCAGTTACTGCAAAGGTATGACTTCAAAAGACATAAAAAAAACCCCAAGAAACTCTGGACTTATAAGGGTCACATGAGGCTTATTGAATTATTTTTTGTTTGTTTCTTCGTTACCTGAGGAGCTGGGAGTCGAGGGTTTGTTGGTATGATGGAGTAACAGCTGGAAGTAAGTGGAAAAACCTACAATGAGATTACCGTGTTCCTGGCGTTGAACAATAATTCGGAATGCAGGTGCCCGGAGTTGATCGATAAGTACGTAGACGGAGTCAAGATTGGAAAGATTGCTTTGCAAAGGAATAAGGGAGAAGAATCAGAGAGAAATTGTAGAACACAAGTGAAGCGCAGACAATGGAAAATGGTATTAGTCAAAAAGAAACCGTCACTTGACCAACTTCTTTAAGCAGCATGCTGCGTTTCGGGTGATCAACGGACAACTTTGAAAAATGGGATGATCAATGAATTAATCACTACTCTCAACATTTTGTTTGATCAATAAACAACCGAATTTTCAAAATATGAGCATGAAGACTGCCAGATACGAAGTGCGGAACCAATTTATCATAAATTTCCATTGTAAATTGAATTCACCACTAAGAACCAATTGGAGGATTTTCAGAGAGTAAAGAAAAAAATTTCCCCTTTAGAAATGATTAGTGGATGCTCAAATTCCAATCCCTTTAACTCCAATGGGGCGGCTTGTATGTATGCTTTGTACGTAGCCAAACCTCTTGTTTCATAGTTCAGGTAGGTAAATGCTGGCAGTTTTAGTTGACTGTTACTAAAAAAAGATGTACCAAGAAATAGAAGACGAGGAGAAAACAGGAAGTAAAGAGTGACTTGGGGTGAGGCAGGACAAATAGATGGGGCTTAGCTTGGTTACAAAGAAAATGAGTGAAAAGATTGCACCGATATGAGGAAATGTAAAAAAAAAGTGACATTTTTTGTAGAATGTAACATTAAATAGCAGGTGCAGGAAAACATGGAAAATAAACAAAAAAATAAATGAAGTAAGGAGACCAAGCAGGAAAAAATGAAGAGGAAAAAAGCATGTAACAGAATAACAAGCTAAATATAAGGATCATATCTTATATGAAGGTGGCACCGTTGGAGGGCAACATATAGTTTTTAAATACCCGAAACGATACCCAACTCATGATCCTCACGAGAAAATTTCACTTATGGCACTATAAGATCTAACTCTGTGTAAAACATGAATCCCTTTGAACATCTTTCATTATCAGTGATAATCAAATAATTGACTTACATGTGATGAAATAAACGAATAGACAGATTGAAGCCGAATTCTGTAAGTAAGATCTTCATTTCATGTTCCCGTAGTAAGACTTGAAAAAAACTTTCTATACTAATAAAATATTTTTTAGCAACATCTTTAGTACTTGAAGCTGCAAAGATAGATAAGTAAGGTACGCACAAAGGATGTATATAAATAAAACCGTTTTTTCTGCTGCAAGTTTAGCGTTCAATCGTGCACATAGTTACAAGGACTTGTTCTCATGTCTTTTCGGAAGTGCAGAGCACAAACACAAATGTTTGCTTTTCTTTTGCCGAGTTAGATGGTTGCCACATTCGGGAAGAAACCATTCGCGTGTGCCATGTTTTGAGTTGTGCAAAGGTTTGAAAAGATTGATTTCCTTTCTGAAAAGATGGATTGGGAAAGGGTACTAGAAAATTTAATTAGGCACTGTTTTTTTTTTTCTCTTTCAGATTTCTTATTTCTTTGCTTTCTTTGTATTCTTTTTGGCTGCTCAAAGCTGGATTTTGCAAAGGCTTCTGTCTATAGCCATACTGAAGAGTTGTAATACAACAAAACGGCTGTTTGTGATTGACACAACTATTGATAAATAATTATTAATCATCATTATAATTAAAGTTCCTTTCTTTAGGGTTGAGCACTATTATGTGGGGCACCCGTCTATAACTGCGATATGCAATGCTCTTCCAACAGTAGAAGAAGAGCTCTTTGGTAGACGGGGAATTATACGTAAGTAGATATACATTACTTAGTTCAGTCCTCCTGACCGTCCTGTTCCGCGTAGGGCGGAGGGTTAAAATGTCTGCGTCTGGGTCTGAAGCAGAGGTTTCGATCCTACCTCGTGGTACTGGATGTTGGATAGTCTATATAGCCACACTGAAGAGTTGTAACACAACGAAACAGCTGTATGTGGATGACACAATTATTAACTTTATATATATATATATATATATATATATATATATATATAAAGATAGATAGCTATGTACATAGTACTAAGTCCAATTTAAAAAATATCCACGTCGAATTGTAACATATTTCTGGTCAGAAAACCACATTTCCCGATTGTTCTTTCCACATATCAACAAATGAAGGGAAATAGAGGATAGTATGACACTGTTCTATCAACATATCAAGCAGTAAGAACGACTATTATAGGAGAATGGCTCATGAATACGTTCCACTAGAATTAACTCAGCTTCTATTCAAAGCTGCTCGTATTGGGGACCCCGTTAGGATCAAATTCATAATTCAGTGATTATAGAAGCAGCTTGATTACAAACCTATTATGTACTTTTAAATTACCAGGAAAATACTCACTAAGTGTAATGATTTATCTAATCATAATTCTACGGTAAAGCCAGACTTATTCTTTCTCCCTGTCTACCCCCTTACCAATAAAGAAAAATACTTTTTTTATTGCCATGAGAAGTCATGGAAAGAAGTATGGAACAATCAAATAGCAATACCTCGGCTTTTGTGGCCATAAATTAAGGAAGCACACAGTTAACAGAGAAACCAATCGCCGAACTAGTTTTATGTGACACTTGCCTGAAAATAAACGCCGTGAAAAATTACCCAGAGCCAAATTTGTTGCATAGATATGTTCTAAATTTTTTTTTCACTGAAACGTAGAATATATCAGCTCGGAATACGAAACAGATTTCGAATTCCAACCGAGTCTGTTGGAGGTTTGCTGCAATACCCTAAAGAAAAAGAGTTTCATCTGCACTCCATGATGTCTGGACAAGAATCCTCGTCACTCACAGCTTTCGTCAGTGGAAGAGTAACTGGTTGCTGCAATTAAAAGATGTTACATTTATTGCCAACTTTGACGGTGGTTATTCGAAATTTGTTGAAGTTTGATTTATCTTTGTACAGCTGACCAGTGAGAGACCGACTCGATGACGGTAGAAAGTAACATAAAAAAACAGCAGCGCGACGAGTCTCCACCGAGAGAAAAAAATGGTGAGGAAGATGGAATGAAAAGCCGTTTATTTAGCTTAACACGGGGTCGTAATTTCGGAACAGCCAGTAAGAAGATCTCATTAATAATGATCTGTAGGGCCAGTTTGCAAGCCACGTTGAGGTGCTAGAAAGTTTGAATACGTGTTGAGATAATAAAGCAAATTTGAAATACCGTAGAGAAAGACACCAAACCTTGAGAGAGAGACAGACAGACAGACAGACGGACAGAGAGAGAGAGAGAGAGAGAGATCATTCACTCGACAAAAACCTTCATCTAGTTCTTTTTGAAAAAGAGCTGATCACGAATAAGCTGATTCAATTGCCTTTTATTTGGCTGCAATCAGTAGAAAAATGTTGAAATTCTTAACAAAAACAGCATAAATGTAGCTAGGTTTGATATAGGGGATCGATTTTGCATGAACGTAAATTGCAAATTGAACCTCCAATTAAAAGCCTGTTGAGGGTTGTGGGGGTTCGAAGGGTAAAACCCAACGTTTATTCTTGACATAACTATAAACATTGAAAATTTTGACATTAAATCTATTGATGCAACCTGTACGGGTGATGCATACTTACACAACTTCGACCCCTCAAATACAATCATAGCTGCTCGTGGGTCACCTCGCTGTGTCCTCTGAGGAGCAGATGGTGCTTGGAACAGAGACAAGATACACAATCTGGTCCTACTTCAACAAGAGGCTCTGTTGATATGCAAAGAGTATAGACTAAGACATATTTTCATAGACAGTCAGATTAACTTGAAAACTGAAGAGACCTGCGTTGACAGATTTTGCTAATGGTTTCTTATATCGATTTTAAACGTTTCCGAAAGAATATGCTTTTCCAAAAAGATCGTAAACCTCCTGATCTTTCATTCTCTGTCTCTTGTTGTAATTTATTATGTAGGCCAGGCTTAAAAGAAGGCGACTGGCTTCTGATTTTTTTCCAAATTTCTCTCAAAAGCAAACAAGTAAAATAAAACAGAAAATCAGATTAGAGATTTTTTTTTCTTTGTAAAATCGAAAGGAAGGAGAAAAACTTAAAAAACCAACAAAACCTCTCAAGGCGATTGAATTTTTACCAAAATTCACATTTTCTTGATTATTGATATGCAATGTCTCACCTATACTGACATCGATTCCATAAATCAGACCTCGCTCTTCGAACATGTACGTTAAAAGCAATGTCGGGAATATATATATATATATATATATATATATATATATATATATATATATATATATATATATATATATATATATGCATGTGTGTCTATGTGTGTATGTGTGTGTGTATATATATATAATGTAGGATATTTAAACACACATGATTTCAAATAAATATGTGACGCATGATATATATATATATATATATATATATATATATATATATATATATATATATGTAATGATTGCATTATATCGTTTGAAACTCATTTTGTAGGTATGAACAATATGACTGTCAATTCACTGGAAAATTAACACTCAAGAAATTTTCAAATCTGGCAAAAATTAGCATATCGTTCGATTAAGAAAAGGAAAAAAGATAGTTATAAAGTTATTAAAAGACAAATCGTTTTTATTCAAACAATCGGAAAAATAGGTTCTGTTTCATGTGATTCTTACCAATTCGATGATTTATTTGATGAGGGGTCCCGATACACTGCTGTTTCTATTAATTTCCGCACATTTAATAGATGAGTCCTTCCAGGCATTAATTATATTTACCTTTTATAGAAAGTACTTTGGAATGGCTCCAACTAGAAATCTTACTTTGGGAAATTAAAGACTAAGAACAAAAAAAAAAAAAGGAAAATTAGGTAAAATATCCTTCTTCCCGACATTTTTCTTCTGTTTTATTCGATTAATTATAAATTGGGCTTTTAATCGGGGAAAAAATTCACTCAATGAAAGATTCTTTATCATTTTTATCGATTAGACTCAGTTGGAGCAGTTCCTTGGTGCTTTTCTAAAAGAAGTTACACAATTAATACCTCGAGGGATTTAGCTTTTAAATGTTTAACAATCAATGGAAACATCATTGTATAAAAAAAGAAAATAAATCATCAAGATAATAGGAGTTGAGTCAGGAACCATATGGAAAAAATTTTCATTTCTGACATTTGTTATATATTTTTTTTCTTCTAAAAATTATCTTTTAATAAATAAGTAGTTAGAATTTCATCAAAATCGGATAATGCGTTGATGTCCGCGAAATTTTAAAATTCCTTCAATATAAATATCCTGTTGAAAATTATCAATGTTGATACGTATCAGTGAATACACAGAAAATGTGTATCGTTCAGTCGAGTCAGCGTGAATAGAATAAACAATTGAAGAAACTTGGGCTGCTGTGAATCTGTAACCGGTAGGTAACCGCTTCATTATTCCGTCACCTTTCTTATTTAGCTGAGTGACTCGGCTGGAAAACGATGGCTAAAATGAATGCTTTCATCCTAATGCTCTCATCTCGTTCATTCACTGTCAATATCTTGACTATCATTATACTTATGTTGTTGGGAAATGGATATATAGTCCGACAGAATAATGCATTATATATTTGAAAAAATACTATGCATTCATTATCATTCTATTAGATTATGTATCCATTTTCCACACACATACACACATATATAAATATACATATATAAATATACATATATATATATATATATATATATATATATATATATATAATTGACAGTGTGATTTTGTTAGTTTCCTGTCCATGACTCTGGGCATGTCCTTCCAAGGGTGATGATTCTGCTGGGAAAATATCTCCAATCCATCATTGAAAATTATACACTCTTCCAGGGAGACAAATCTTGTATTTTTTTCCAAACAATAACACATAAAAATCAAAATGTTTCTGCAAAATTCTTTAACTGGGATTGATAAGCAGCTCTGATGAGAAAAAAAAATGGTCGCACGTGTAGAGCAATGATCCTCAAGGAAATCATGCAGGCTAATTTTAGTTCCTCATTAATAAAGGACGCATGTTGTATAGCAATAATCAGCAAGCTAATCCAGTATCGATGGTATGATACCAACTCATGATAGTTTAATCTATTTATATCCTGGACGGAGACATTTGTTTTCATGCCTGAGGAATGCTTTCTTTCATAAGGTAACAATTTTTCAGAAAAATCTATCTTATACACTATTTGAAACTATGGGCTATCCCACTAAGAGAAGTATTTCTTTTAAAGATCATCCCATAGAAATTCATATATATATATATATATATATATATATATATATATATATATATGTGTGTGTGTGTGTGTATGCCCGGTTATTTATGATGCCTGCTATATATATATATATATATATATATATATATATATATATATATATATATATATATATATATAAGCCATCACCTGATGAAAAATTTGCTGGTGGCGAAAGTGTTGTTTTTTGCAGCTGTATATATATATGGGAATAGACACAAGTACATACACACACACACAACTACTTTACGAATTATATATTAAAACTAAGGATTAGAGAGAAATGATATTATATGTGAATGTGAGTTCATGAGAAGGGTTAAACATTTAAGTGAGATTACATGTCTCCATTTCCCGGTCATTAAATGTATACGTCTCCTCGCCAGCCATGCTGGTGATCTCATTTCTGTGACATATTCACTGTCTCATCTTAGTTTCTCATGGAGTCAAGGGTATATCGTATATCACAGTTTACTGCTAAGGTATGCATGATGATATCTGTTCTTCAGTAAAGGATTTTCTAAAGGGTTAAGTCGTTCTTGCATCTCTTTTGTTTAAATTTTTTGTGACATGTATGTTCTAACATTCAAAGTTTGGCTTTTCACAGGTTTCTAAGATTTGTGTGTAATGTAACGTGCAAAACCAACGTGTGCCTATACACATATATCAAATCTCTCTCTCTCTCTCTCTCTCTCTCTCTCTCTTTCTTTTCACACACACATACACACGGACAGGGTACTGCCAATGCTTCTATGCGCACATTCTGGTCTGGGAGCTTGAGTTGGGTCTGGGAGGTCATTGGGTTGCGCTACTGTAGAGGAAAACAAATGCGTTTCTGTGTGAGTATGGGGGAAGCCTCAAAAGAGCTTTGCATCTCCATATGCAATCGCTCCTCAGAGATCCAACACGTATACAAATGCATATTTACCAATGCATACTGAAATCTTCACGAAAAACGATCCCTCTCAAAGGTTTTATACTCCAGAAAGTGAATGTAATTACGGACGAGCACTATGCCTATTGGCTCACTCATACATCTAATCCATTGACAATCAATATGGCATACCAGGGACACAGTCTTTTCACCAAGGCATTTGGTTTTGTGTTTGAGTATAGGGATAGGGATTCATACCTTCTCCAAGGGCATTACAAAGAGATTGAAGTATGCAGCCTTTACTGCTTTTTCAGACTATTCTTTTTCTTAACGTAGCACACAATCATTCTTATCTCACAATAATCTGTGAAATATGCATGTGTGCGTGTGTATGTGTGTGCATCGCGATTACTCTACAACTGGCCACTATACGAAGTTAACATTCACCTGATATATCAATCACCACACCAGGCAGTGCACTCTCGTTCTGAATTTTTCTCGTGGAACAGTGATTCTGGAGAAATCAAAATTAAGAATGATCTAAGTTTAGGTATAAAATATCTAAATTGGCATCACCGAAAAGAATTAAACAAATCACAAAGTCGAACCCCTTACGAATATGCACCTTTGGAACTTGTTTTTTTTTTGTGTTGTTTTTAATTTCCTTTTTGTTGCACGCATTGATAAAACGCCCGATAAAACCAACACTCACTCGATGATCGTTGCCGCCCCAAGAATCAAAGTGCTTTACTAAGAGACTTAGCAACAACTATCAATGATATTAAGAGAGATTTTAAACAATCCGACTTTAAAAATGAATAAATAAAACAAAAATCAGAAGAGAGAATAGAAATAAAATGTTTTTCTAAAACTGCGGTTGATATGAATTGAAATCCTAACTCAGGCAGACGTGGCATATCACTGTTGGTGGTTAACATTGGAGACGAAACAGAATGAGAAAAAAAAAAACAAAAAAAACACAAACACACACTTAAAAGAAGATAAAAAGGAAATAAAAAAATGCAATTTTCCACATTTTTTAATAGCTTAGAAATAAAAGAAAGGAAAAAATAATTTTACCACTCACGAATTTTACTATTTTTATACGTTCAATTTTTTAAAAATTCCTATCAATCTTTTTTTTATCATTTAAATGTTTTGAAACATCTGTACTGCTCTGTCTTTCTTACTTTGTATTTTTTTAAATTGAAAAATCGCAAGGAAAATGGAAGACACAAACTGTTTTTGCAAACACGAATATCAATCGATCTGAGAATAAGTTTTAAAAAATCTAAAGGACATTTTCATTGAAAAGAATGTTGTTTTTATGTATTGCAAATATATCTGCACGGACACAAAAATTATTACAGCAATACTAAATATATTGAGAAATATTTCAAGCTAATATCAATAAAATAAATGAAAGGAAACACACTTTTCGGCCATAAATACGTTTTATCAAAGCATTTTTATTTTTAGTACGACTGTTATTTCCCTGTTTGTTGAAACGAGTGTAATCAAAGAAGAGGTGGTTAGTGGCATCTGCAGACCAAAAAGACCCGCAGGGGGTAGGATCGAAGCTTTTGGTGTGCAATATATCGGAAGAACCCAGGGGGAAAATCTTTAAAACAAAACCTTCACTAATCTGGAAATATATATAAAAAATATTCTTTCAAAAATGTGCAGAGAGCACAGTTGGATCTGGTGTGCCATTGTTTTAAGATTATATGGAAACTTGTGACTCGAATTTTTTCAGATTTTCAGCAGAAAATATCTTCCTTGCCTCATGGGTCAAGTCAAAGGCTTAAGAATCAATGTGCCATCATATAGTCACCAATGGAGCTGAAAAATGGAATCTATTCAAAAGATTGACCCTCAAGCTGAGAACCATGCAAGTGCACATGAGAGGATAATGCTCAACATTACATGAAAAGATCAAAATACAGCATAGCATATTGGAGAAACAGTCAGAGAAGGCACCAATGGCTAGCAAAGGAAAGAAATAGCCTGAACATCAACACCAGTGATCAACATCAAGATGAAGTAAGCACACACAACACAATTTGGCTTCATCTTCCACCAACGGACGCTAAAAAGCTGCTGCTGATATTGATGCTGCTGCTGTTGATCGATGTAGATCAGTAGGTAAAAAATATACCAATCTGACCTTTTCCTTACTTTGATATATCAAACAGGCTACAGATAGTCTGTGCTTTTCGAAAACTCGTTATACGTCACTGTTTTGCTTTTACGAAAAGAGGACGAGAATCAACTACAACGTTCAATATTTCTTTTGCAGCAGACTGTTAGAGAAGCAGCGCACAACTTCTTCCTTTCTCACTGATAGAGAAAAAGGAATATTGGAAAAATGGGAAAAAATGACCGGTCTGGTTCGTCAATATAAATTGTCACGTGATCAAAAATTTTTTCACTGCTTGTAGTGTTGGTGGCGATCAATTAAAAATGAAAAAAATTGGCTGACAATGAATGACTAATTCTGAATTTTCTATTTACAAGCAGAAACAGATCAAGGGATCAATTTATCATGTACATACTTTGTAAATTGCATCTTCATTAAAAACCTGTTTGAGATGGTTTATCTGATAATATAAGGAACATAACTTTAAATTTTCAGCTCTCTAGCTACATTACTGTGGCCATTACGTTTCATAAATGAATACATAGCCTGTCAGCCGGACTAGCCCAGGGAGGTTGGAAGCTATGGCGACTATGGTTGTCAGTTGCTGGTTTCTAATAAAGACAATTGAGAGAAATATATGAAACGTGATCGTCCAAAAGTTGGAGGGATTGAAAAACTATAAATTATTAAGAGAAAATTCTTCCGTTCGTTTGAAACTGAGTTGGATTCCGTGATGGATCCTTGGAATAAATCGAGTTAGTTATTGACATTATTCTATTTCCAATGAACTCAATTCATTGATGATTACATAGCACAAACTTCATACAAAAACGATTCGAATCATTATTCATCGGAGAAGTATGGGGAAAATTACGGACTTATTTATACACACTTATTTATAATACCAAAAATATATTCTGTGTAAAAACAAAGAGTACTCAACACATGTTTTGTGATGTACCAAATTATCAGTTTTCCAAAAAAAAAAATAATATCAATCTTGAAATGTGGGCAGATCTAAAAAGAGTCTATCTGACTAGGGTTTTTTTTTGCATTTTATAGAAAATGAAATATTGAATCATAACTTGAGAAACTCTTTTAAAATTTCAAAATTTCATTTGAAACTATATTTGAAGAATATTCCCATAATTACATGGTTACTGTCTCAGTAAACACATACATACATACTTACATATGTAATGCATATATCCTACACATAGCATATTCATAACATATATATATATATATATATATATATATATATATATATATATATATATATATACATATATATATACACATACATATATATATATATACATACATACATTATATATATATACATATATATATATATATAAATACATACATATATATATATATATATATATATATATATATATATATATATTCATATATGATATGTATGTGGGGGGTATAATATATATATATATATATATGAATCATATGATTATATGGATCGTATATAATATATTATGAAAATATATAAATATGTATATGCATATAACGTATGTAATATATTTAGTATATATATGTAATACTATGAATATAATATATATTATCATATATATTATATATATATGAAATGTAAAATATTTATGAATATAATACGTATCATGTACACGACATTTAAATTATACGTATAATATACGTATGTGTTATATATAAATGTATTTTTGTATGTACAAATATACGAGTGTGCAGGCATATTTTATCCAAGTACATACATATTCATGTAGATACACATACAACTATATTTGTGTTTGTAAGTATGTCTCTGTAGATATAATCTGTTATCAGTTATAAAATAATTTTAGAGACAAAATACAAGCCAGCAATCCGAATTATGATTTAAAAATATATAGGCCAACTCCTTTTTTACTCTCTTTCTTTTTTTTTTTTTTTTTTCTATTTCATCCGCTTCCTGCTTTTTCGCTTGGCTGATCCGGTGAAGAAAGATGGTCGATCTGAATATAAAGTCCCGGGAGATTATTGGACAAAAACACAAGGGGGCGGCTTAAGATGTTTGTTTTTCTTTTTATTCGTTGGTGGGACGGACAGTATTGCAAGGAATTAGATACGTCTCAGGGCATTCAAGACAACAAGAGATGGGACATATCTTTCCATATACTTCTCTTTATACATCATAGAAAGCACATATCTCTTCATGCACACATAGTCTATGATAATATTGATATAAAAGTACATACCCGTAAGTAAATGGTACGTAGATTTACCTCTCTATATATCTATATATATATATGTATGATTAACTACCATAGCTATCTCACTTCCTTATTATTAACAATAGTAGTTGCAGTGTTACTATTAATCTTATCATTATCATTATTTTGTACTTCCAGCCACTTTAAGAACAATCAAATCGTCTTTGCATAATTATCTAATGAATGAAGAAACATACGAAACGTAGAAAAATTAAACTAACATCTGAAGTCACGTAAGAATAAAACACTCTCGGAGAGGAAACTTATCACTTGGATCTGATGTTGTAATAATATACTGATAAGGAAAATGCCTACAATACATCCAAGTAATTCATACATTCAAACTTAACTCAGACATTTAACTATCACCACTATAACATACAAACATTAATACACTTATTTCATCAAATGTTCAGCTCATCTCTAACTCAGCTGGACGTTTGATGCTGGATGTATCGAACACTTAATAAAACAAACCCATCACGCAGGGGATACATACAACAATGAACATTAAGTTAAGTTATAGTACAGCTTGAAGTATAATGGAAGAAAGAATTTGCAACAAAAGCACGTTTATGTTTCACACCTATAAGGGTATCTCTTGGCAATTTGCCCGAAAAAGACCAAACAAGGCAGAATTATGAACGTGTTTGTGTAACATTCTTTTTATTCCATCATATATATATATATATATATATATATATATATATATATATATATATATATATATATATATATATGTGGGGGGGTTGTGTGTGTGTTTATGTATGTATATAATAATTAAAAAATGAGTACAATGTATTTAGTGTTTAAAGTTGTATAGATTTTTAGATTATATATATAAGGTAAAAAGGATATACTTGAAAATTGGTTAATATGCACACTAATTACATGTTTTCTGATGCACGTAGGTCGATAATGTACGCACATAAATACAGGTATAGACAACCAAAATCATATATCTATCCATCTATCTATCCATCTATCTATCTATCTATATATATATATATATATATATATATATATATATATATATATATAATATATATATATATATATATATATATATATATATATATAATATATATATATATATATATATATATATATATATATATATATATATATATATATATATGTGGGGGGGTTGTGTGTGTGTTTATGTATGTATATAATAATTAAAAAATGAGTACAATGTATTTAGTGTTTAAAGTTGTATAGATTTTTAGATTATATATATAAGGTAAAAAGGATATACTTGAAAATTGGTTAATATGCACACTAATTACATGTTTTCTGATGCACGTAGGTCGATAATGTACGCACATAAATACAGGTATAGACAACCAAAATCATATATCTATCCATCTATCTATCCATCTATCTATCTATCTATCTATCTATCTATATATATATATATATATATATATATATATATATATATATATATATATAAATATATATATATATATATATATATATATATATATATATATATATATATATATATATATAATATATATATATATATATATATATATATATATATATATATATATATATATATATATATCAATTTAGGTTCAAATTATAATATCCCTACAGAAATTGATTTTCTGCAACCAGTCTTATTCTTTGCGCTCTCAAAGAAACTTTTATGCAATGATATTACATTTTACACCCGAATAGGGCCGTAGAATTGATTGGTGGTAGCGTTATGACTACATCATGAAAAGAGAACAGATTTTAAATTACCTGGAAAAAAGTTTGTATGTTAGTGATTCTCGTCAAAGTTATAGAAAACAAACTCCCTCATAAGTTATTGAAAATATGTGTTAAGCAACCATTGAATATAAAGCATGTATATCACCTCTAGTTTTCACTTCAAGTTCATTTACATGAATAAAGATTGGTTCTCAACTACTGCAAGCCAAACATAAGCAAAAGGAGTGTGGATATTCCCCCTTGGTTGTTTAAATGTGTAAGGTTTATCACTTGACGAAGAGGTCGGGGACTCCAATGAGTTTCACACAAATAGCTCAGGGGAAATCAGTCTGAATGGTGAAAATAAATATTTCACACGATTTCACTTAGCATCGACGAAGTTAATGAATTATGTGTTTAATGTTATGAAGCCAGAGAAATGTCAATAAAGATTTCCTTTCTTTCTTGTTCACTGGGCCACATTCGATAGATACATCTATAAAGATAGAAAGGAGAACACGTGACTAGTTCAATTTTGATATTCAATGAAGCTCTAATGAACAGATGTATAGGAAGAAAAACACCTTTACTCACTCGCAAATTGATAGCCAAATTTAAGGAGTGATATATATATATATATATATATATATATATATATATATATATATATATATATATATATATATATATATATATATATATATATACATACATATATATATTTTTGATATAGGGATTTAATGAATTTTATACAGTCCAAAGTTTTTAGTTTTTGATCATTGTTAATGCCCTGGGGCTAGGGTATTCCATGTTTCATATAAGATTCGATTTCATTGCTATTCAAATTGTTGTATGTTTAATTTTATTATGAGGATCATCGGCTCTTTTACCATGGGTTCTTGGTTATATATATATATATATATATATATATATATATATATTACAATAAAATAGGGGTGGCAACAACAAAGCCCTCATCAGATGAAGGCCCTGAGAGATCAGGAATGGTTTCAGGGTCAAAGCATCATTACCTCTAACTGAGATCACCACAACATTACCTTGCAATGACCAGCCGGTTATCAGTTACAATACAGGATACCAGATCCATGCAGATGCAGTCTTTGTTCAATCGTTGAGTTTATTGAAATATGCTGCTGATGCAGCTCATTTCTTGTATCGGCAGTGTCAAAAAAAAAAAGAAAGGCAAAACAAACGCAGGAGTATTTCAATATTTGGGCTGTTGTTTGGCGTATTAGTTTTAATTTAAATCTTTATTGTGGTCAAAATAACAGGAAAATATCTTATTTGTTGCCAACAAAGATTGGTTTATCTCGTTTGATGTTCATTGTTGTTGAGTCAAGAATTTCTAGGCCTAATCGCCAACGAACCCCGACATCTAAGTACAGCAGAAAGGATAGTAGCGTCGTTCATTCGACCTCTACAAGTGATGCATACCTACGTATCCAGCTTGTTGGACCAACTGGAAAACTGCAGAAACCTTTGTTGATAGTTTTCGTGACACTTTCATCTGACAATTCTTATCATAAAGGTTACCAAAAAAGGTTAACCAAGTATTAGACATAGTGACTATATGTGGAAACCTGTTCAAACAAATCACTGTGTGGGAATCCATTATCTCAGAAATGATTATTTTTTTAGGTTTCATTCAATCTGTGCAAAGCAGAAATTTGAGTTTGCACTGATAATCATTTCTAAAGGGTGATTTCAGTTAAAATTTTCAGAAATAGGTTATGGTGTTGAAGTTTTTAGACGTGTCCATGCATCTCTATAAGATGCTTCTCGGTCCGTCGATCGGTCTTAGTTAACATAAATAGGAAAGAAAGGAGAGTTGTGGCGTCATCAAAAGATGTGACATCATTAAAAGAACGCTATTCCAATCATTTGTTCCAACAAGCTGCTAATAGTGTCATGATACAATGTCCAAGGTATGCATTTTTCTATCCATAAGAAGCTAAAGATTGAACCAAACGCCGAAAATTGACATTTGCTTTTTTTGTAAATAATAGATTCAGAATATCCATGTCGATATCGCAATACTTTGCAAGTATAGGAATCAATTAACTCAAGGAAATACTTCTTGTTCTTCTTCCTCCTAATACTACAATCTGGGATGGTGGATGAGCCGTTGAACTTACGGTTCTTGTTCATTTATCTCCTTGTTTTTACCCCGCCTTCCCCAGGTGAATGTAGTGAAATATTCGTTTCAGTAATGCAGTTAAGAGATATAACCCATTTGCTGAATGTCACAGATGAGAGAAAAATGGACCAGAGCATATTTGTCTTGATTAACAAATTTACACAGTGTGTCATTGAAAATCAATTCAGAAGACACTTTTTCAAACCAACTGAACAGATTTGGATCAATATGTGTGGCCTCTCTTGTTATTTTGTAGCCAATAATGATACTCTCAAATGTATTAGTCACCTTTAAGATATCTAGAGGTAACACTGGGGACTAACCGAGTGGATATTAATTGCCGACTTATACACAAAAATAAGAGAACAGCATTTCTTTGCACTGTACCAGCTTGGCATTTTTTCTGACCGATAGTGATTTCAACACAGTTATATAAGGAGATGTAAGATAGCACAGAGGTCATCAGCGTTGAAAAGAGAATCGGGTAACGGCGTTCGAATTTCAGATGAGGTAGCTTATGTTCACATAGCACAATTGACCTTCCGTATTTATTTTATTGTCACAGCAATAAGAAAAGTACAATACTGTTACCCCCATCGTCAACCCTGGCGAAGGTTGGCCAATGATGGATGAACAGTGTATCAGGAATCATTATTTGGACTTGGATATTTCAGGAAAAAAGGTATATCTACACATGTCTTTATATATAACTCCTACTTACCTATATGTGCATATTGCTGCAAGTTCATATATATGTATATATATATATATATATATATATGCCCATATATGAACTTGCAGCAATATATATATATATATATATATATATATATATATATATATATATATATATATATATAGTGTGTGTGTGTGTGTGTGTGTGAGTAACGCATGGATTAATGTGCAAAAACATTCTCTCTAATATCTAATGCACAATGTTGGGGAATCTAACAAACAAATTATGCGTAAAAGATTGCACATTTTGGAGGTTGAATTATGGAATTTCATTTTTTAATCACCGATTTTACTCATGTTAGATCCTTTTATTAATCTATCTCCCTGTTAACGAGCTTCACATTTTCACTGCAAGACTAAGATGAGAAATTATGCTTGCAAGTTTGAATTGAACGCTTGAAAATAGCTATTACACACACGCAAACAATATATATATATATATATATATATATATATATATATATATATATATATATATATATATATATATATCAGAGGGTTTCTCTATTTAAAGTAGATGACATTTTAGTGTTTTTAAAGGATGTCTATTTGGAAGCACACAAAAACATAAGTTACTCAAAGATGAAAGTAATGCCTTCTTATAAACTCTAGTTCACCATTTCCACTATGTGGGTCAGGGAAAATTGCCAGGATGATTTTAAACAACAGAAGTCTGTAACGTCATCATATTGACTTTAAGATAACTAACTTTGGCTCAGCGTCAAAAGTGCAATCGATTTGAGCTCGAAAAACCACCAACTTTAATCTTCAAAGTGTCTAGTAAGTTTCGAATTAATTATAGAGTTTAAAGGTTATTGGTGCGTTCGGCATCATTTTTGTTATTATTAATTATTATTACTATAAAGTTCGTAGAGTTTCCAACTAAGGATTTGAATTATCCTCTACGGAGAAAAAAAATTTCTGGCCCATTTACACCATTCTCATATAGAATAATGATAGTAATAAAGGTCCAGTAGGAAGAGAGTCCAGAATTTACATCTTCCTTATATCTGACTGTCCTGCCACTAAGAAAAAAATGTGCTAATGATTAAGATGCATATTGCATTTTCACTTGATGTCTATGTTTCAACTAGGATATTCTTAAACCGAATTCATGTTAAATCAATATCCAAAGAGGTCGGTCTTCGGGAATAGGGGTTTATCAGAAAGATTACAGTGCCAATTTCGAAGATACAAAAACATCTTCGGTAATAAACCATATCCAATGCACCCGTTCAATATTATAGATTCTCTTTACTGCATCACTGCTCTCATGAAATTCATGAAATATGCAATCACAGATATAACTCACATGGAGGCATCAAGTTCCGATATGGTTGAGCGTTATCCAAAACTATAATCGAGAGACAACCTAATAGACAAATTATAACAATAAATCCAGATTTATATGTGAGAACTTTGATCTCATGATAATTTGTACCAAATTTGCATATTTCCAATGGGCTATTACTCTCCAAACAAACTTATATGTATATTAGTGTCTGCATGCATCAGAATATTCAAATTGCAATTCTTTTTGAAAATTCGCTAAATGTAGATTATAGAAAAAATGACATAAATTCAACGCAAACGCACAGGTGCATACACTTACTATATATATATATATATATATATATATATATATATATATATATATATATATATATATATATATATATATATATATATATATATATATATGATTGGTAGATAGATAAATAAATGTATAAATTTAGAAAGAGAAAGGATATATAGTCAGATGAATATATGTATAGATATGTATATAGAGAGATATAGATGGATAGATAAAGATAGAGAGATGGATATATAAAGATAGAGATAAATCTATAGGGATCGATAGATACATAAAAAACAGACAAGGGCATATATATATATATATATATATATATATATATATATATATACACACACACATATATATATATATATATATATATATATATATATATATATATATATTAGGGATAGATTGTATAAAATATATACGTATGATATAGGCATATATAAACACACAGGTGTTCATAAACTAAAAAGAATATACGTGAACACACTTATTGTTTCGAGCTATAATTCAAGATTTAGTCAGACAGAGAGAGAGAGAGCTAAGTCTGAAAAAGAGAGATAAAAAGCTTGACAAATGATGCATAGAAAAAAGATATAAAAGATGGAAGAGAGATAGATATTGAGATAAATTGATATAAAGAGCGATATATAAGGTGTCGTCCATGAGAGAAAGAAAAACGAGTATAAGGGAAAATATGGAAATATAAAACAGAAAAAATAGATAAAATGTAGAAAATATTTCAATGTAAATGAGTTGCGAGTGACTCGGATGTTAAAAAGATTTTTAAAAGTAAAAAAAAGACTGAAAAATTTCACAGTTCAATATTTATTCCGTCTTTTATTTATTTATTCATATAATTTTGGATATTTTAACTTGAAAGATAAACACCATTCCTATTTTTCTTGTAATTTTATAAGAACACAGATTACTGTATTCCTTAGATGCGTGAAAATTGTATATCGGGAATAAAATTCACCTTTGTCTTTCTCGCCGTTGCCTTGTCCATATCAATCTTTTTTAGCAAAAATGTGACCCTTTTCTTGTGCTTTCCTGACAGCATATAACCATTGCCAATATTCTGCGGTAAGAAAGAGAGAGAGAGAGAAAGAAAGAAAAGTCATCGTGAGGCTCTCTCTTGTACAATCTGGCCATAATAAGTATTCACACCCACATATACTTTGTCCAATAAAAGATGAACGTTAACACACCAAGGGAAAAAAAACAGGCTTGGAGTTAATCCAAATACTGATGACAATATTGTAAATAAACATCGAAATAGTGGAAAGCCATCCGTCACTCTCCAGTAACTACAAGCTTATTTTCCAAGTTACGTTCATCTTTTACATCTATATATATATATATACATACATATATATATATATATATATATATATATATATATATATATACTTTTTTCAATGCATATATATACAGACATATACACATATACATGCATCCATGAAACATGTATACGTACATATATTTGTATAAACGTACAAATGTAAGAATATAAGTAAATATCTATGTATTCGAAGACGATAATCTGGCAATACCTGAATTGATACAAATGTTATTATTTTAACGCATAATATACACAATTGCTATTAATATTTATGTGGATTAAACTACTTAAACTCACTTCACTATATGCATGTACATGAGATATCCCTCCGGGAAGTATTCAATCATTTAAAATTTACAATGAAATAGCCTGCCTTGGATGAAGTAATGCCTTCTTATAAACTCTAGTTCATCATCCACTTAGTTCCTTCATAATACTATTAGTAACTTCATACGGTTTGGGAAGTGCCCCTCACAATTTTCAAAATAGACTGCCATGTTTAGATTACTATCAGCTGCCTTGTCACATTCCCCTTAATTTCGTCCCCGGTCTCGAGTCTCTTTGGGAAAGCCAGCAGTCACATGAGGCCAAATATAAACTGTGGCGAGACTGGCAGACCTGAGTGTCGTGATTTCTTACCGAAAGCCCTCCCCAAGACGTGAAATTCAGGCAGTTTTATTCAATGCAAATACGCAGTCCAGAGTATGCAAGCTCATTCATTGGTATCTCATTGTTAACTGAGGTACCCAACAGGATAGTGGCCTATCATGCAGGTGCATTGTGCTTCTTTCTGATAAATTGACAACTTACATCAAAGCTGGACATCTGATTTTCGAGATATTCAAAATGGCTGATTACTTTGCGGACAGACTACGTATATTTAACCAATGCTGCTTAGAGAACACGTTAGTAGCTAATCAGTACCCGATTAACCACAAATCTTTACGACTATTCCCTTTCAAATCACTTATTGGTTATCTATTGGCTTCTTACTGTCTTACTGGTCCATATTAAATTTTGCATTGAAATTCACAAATATCTTCATATTACTAGTAATGGATATATTGTATTCGTTTATGCACATAAGTACTATATCTATACATACATACACATACATGATATACATGAATTAGGTAAATGCAAAGGTTTCCAACATTCTTAGAAGAAAATACTTCCATTCATATATGTTAATCGCACCATTATTTAGCTCTGAAAATATTCTGTTTGGTTGATATGACCTTGTGCCAAATTTTCCAAGGAAGAGTTCCCATTGCTGACCAAACAGAGGTCGTTTCAAACTTCGGACAGGCGTTGCCATAGAACACAATCGGTGATTCACTTACTTAACTACAGAAAAGTTGTTTTTTCAAGCTCTAATGTGACATTTAAACGGGTCAATTCCTAACTGTGTGGTTGAACAGTGACAGATTTTCTATGTATCAGTAGTAAGTAATTAAAAATTACTTTCTGTTCCATCACGAATAAAGAAAACTCTTTTTATAGGCAGATTTCGTTTAGCAAGAAATGTTTATGATCATTCATCGACTTTCTTCCACTTAAATATTTAGAATTGAATCAACGCCTGATCACCAGTTACCAATTTGGTCAAAAATGACTTTATTTTCTATGATGTAAAAGTTTTTCTGAGGCTTGTAAATGACATTTGTAGTTAAATCGCAAGCAACATAGACACGAAACAACTTTGATGATATTTATGTTTCCGACATTTTATGGGTTTTTAAACCTTTGCATGAACATATATATATATATATATATATATATATATATATATATATATATATATATATATATATATATATTGTGTATATGCGTGTATGTATATATGAACACGAATAATAATGAAAACATTAATTTGATAATATCTATAAATAAAACTGTTCCTATAAACATTCCTTTATATAATACAGAAAAAACTATACAGAGATATTTTTTTGCATGAACGTAAAGATACAAATATTTTCCAAATACATATAGAATATATATATTTACATATACCTATTCATCATGAACAATATTTAAATATTTTCAATATACATACGATGAGAATTTTGAATATCTTCTATGTATTGTTTTATGAAAGTAGGGAGAAAGATACTATTAACGGGAAAATATGCTTCCATGATAGAGGATGTAGTGAAATCAATGAGTCGTTTCTTCGTATCTTATAGTATATGGAAACGAAAACAGTTTTGAACGTGGAAACCTCTATATTTGAATGGATATGTTTTCAAAATATCAGTTTTGGCGGTCCTGATCAAGCAATGAATCACCAAGCGGGAGAGAGGAGCAATATGGAAAGTCAGGTGATGCATGACGTTAGACAAGACATAATTTGAATAGCATTCGGAGAGCAAAAGGCGATCTTTCAAAACAACATACACGAAAAACGACAAAAGAATTCCATCGTGATCGAATAACAAACGTTCGATAGACAAATAAGCAACGCATGTCTTTGTCGAATTCATCATCCAACTGGCATTAGATTTAGGAATACTTGACAACAGAGAAGCAGCTTTGACACTACAATATACGCAATACAACGGGAAGTTTGAGAGACTTGTATTAGAGCAAAAAAAGGATTTATGAAAGCAAAATATTAGAGAGAAAAGAGACAGACCAGACGGAAAGACAGTATAAAATATGACCTGAAAATCTTGAACATGATATCCTAATTTAACGTTTATAGCTTCCGCATATAAAAGCCAAAAAAACATTGTTGTATATGTCACCATTTTTTGCTATTCCTTATGGAAAGCTAGATGTGTTTCAATTTAGATAGACAGGTCACCAGGCTCTTTTAAGTGGGGAAGAGTCTCCGTTTTTGTATTTATGTGATGAATGAATTCATTCGATTTCCAACATTGCCTTGCCAAGCTGAAAAATATCAACACTGGTTCTCCAACTGCTGCTTGATACACTCCCTCGATAAAAGTCTTGCAACGAGGGAAACTTCCTTTTCTGACATTATTTGGTGACTGAATCATTTCTATGTCATTTTCCAAAAGACGCTTACTCTTATAATTTGATGAAAGAGACTGAGAACAGTGAGATGGAAAACACATCACAACCCCACGCACACACAAACATCTCTCTCTCTCTCTCTCTCTCTCTCTCTATATATATATATATATATATATATATATATATATATATATTGTGTGTATATATGTACACGTATAATTACAAGCAGGAGAAATTTCTAATTTTCTCAGTCGGTTTTAGCCCTGACTTCAGTCAAAATGAAATAAACTTTTTCCCTAAGTGCAAACATATCTTGAAGATTTGCATGAGCAATTGGTACAAAATCGAATTATTTCCCCAAATTCCCCCAAGATGCCTCAGATTATTTGAAGAAAATCAGGGAACTTTTTGTTAATAAAAATATGTCCTAGGACATCAATTCAAAAAAATTACAAAGCCGAACATAAACTGCAGCAACCCCAAATGTAAATGGAAATAGTCGTCTCATAACTGAATAATACCACTGCTTCTACCGGTGTGTTTATATTTGTTGTGTTATTTTACCCTAAATACTATATATATATATATATATATATATATATATATATATATATATATATATATATATATATATATATATATATATACATATATATATATTGTGTACTGTAGAAAGTGAGACAGACTCGGGAGTGAAGTGTTTGGTGGTAAGGTTTATCAATCCTTATATGTAAATAGTCCATACATGTTTTGGGATTCTTCCCATCATCAGTGGTGTGTGCTGTGTGAGTGTGTATTAAAATGTACCATGTGGAACCAGATTCCACTGCTAGGAGCATATATATATATATATATATATATATATATATATATATATATATATATATATATATATATATATACTAGCTGGGGTATCAACACATGTTTGAAAGAAAAATTGCTGCCTATTAACTCATTATATGTATGTGTGTGGTAGGCATAATTGTATGAAGACAACAAATCTCAATCTATAGTCATGCTAACTTTGTACAAAAATATTTTGGTTGTTTGGTGCAACTGTTCATAAGTTCATAAAATGTAATGTTGGTTAGAAACAGAAAGAGGAACATGCATCGTCTGACTGGGAAAGAGCATTTAATTTTCTTCAGTATTTCTAATCGTCACCAATGATTTCTTCTAAGAATAAAAGACGCTGTGAAACTTTGGGAGTCAGAGTCTCTTAGCCTGTAATAATCTCGTGTAACCCTTATAGACAAATTTGCATTCCCCAGGATATATATATATATATATATATATATATATATATATATATATATATATATATATATATATATATATATATATATATATATACACACACACTTTTGAATAAAATCATTCACGGCAAAACAGTCCTTTCACACAACCCACCTGAAAACGGCTAAATTGTTGCATTTTCATATATGCACATTTGTATGATTGTTTGATACAAATATATGTATTACTCACAGATTAACACGCACCGAAAAATGCCTTTTTATAACTAAATAACCCAAACCAAAAACAATAATATTTCAACATGAAGGATACAAAAAGATATCAATGCAGAGACAAATTCGCTCTTTATCGTGGCATACCTAGATAGAATTAAACTTTGTGAAATAAGCTCATTCAATTTTGCGTGGAAATTCTTTCGTTTCCCTCGTGCTTGGATATTCACCCTCAGTATTCAAAAAATTTTCACAAAACATTCACAGATTCTGCAGGTCCGTATTTATTCTATTTGTCCTGTTTTTTTTTTCTCGATATCAATATGTACGCACAGCGTCCTCTAGGTTGAAATCTAACGATCAAACCTTCGATTATAAAATTAACACAATATTTTTTCTTTAAATATGAATCATGTGTGCCTGGTGCACCCGAAATTTCTTTCATTTCTAACGCTAAGACTTTGTTATATATTTAAGGAGGACTCTTGTTTTCTAGGCACAAAACATTTGCAGGGTCGAATTAAGCGTGTATGGAAAGTTTCGAGTAAATTGCTAGGACTAAGCGTGCTTTGCGTTCTTTCAAAATTGAAGTGAAAATTCCCTTAAGAATGTATTCAGCGTTTTTCAGGGCGATTATTCTGATTCAGTGTAATTAAAAATGTATTCATAAAAAAGTCTCCACAAGAGGAATGCAATTTATTAAAATTTGTTGGCCTTTACATAAGTTATTCCAAAATTAATATCGTCGATTTGTGTAAAAACTCATTTTACACATGTAAATGGCAAAGCGCTTAACGCGACTATTCGATTATTTTATATTACATTGCGCAAAAGATGGCCCCAGGAATATTTGTATTGGTGCTGTTTTTCATTATTACATTAATAGTGAAAGAATGTTTTCCAGGTAAATAAATAAAATCTTTACATGTAAAAATGAAAATGGGTGAGTGTAGAAAAATTGTGATGCTATTGAGAATGGTGATAAAAGAAACCCTTAAACAGTCACTTGCCCAACTGACAGGAAAATAAATAGGTAGGTGGTAGAAACATGGAACAAAAATGGAGGAAAATATAGACAGGTCTAGTTAGTCACTCAATAGAAACTGTCATGTGACCAACGTTTTGGGAAGCAGGAAGTGTTTGGGGTGATTAATTAGAAAAATTAGAAGAAAGTGTGATCAATGAATAATTTCTCAAAATAAAAGAAGACAAACAAGCCTAAATATAACCGGATATAAATAAACCGATCAATTAACATTAATTTATTTGGTGAATTTACCCCATAAACACACATTGTGGGTAGTTGAAAAAATGTTTTTGTTGACATGATAAAGAGTGATTGATAAAATTTAGTTCTTTCGATTCAGCCTATTCACGTGCAATATTTGCAGCCAGCCAATCAACCCAGCTGAAGAGACGTTAAATGATATTAACAATTTTGGTTGACAGTTTATAATGAACTCCAGGTTTTGCAGATGTATGATTTGATTTTTAGCGGTATTCTTTGGGGCAATTTACACCCAAGGATGGTTTCATTTTTCTATTGAGATGAATTGGATCCTATCTGTTTGAATTTGTAAATGTAGGTTGAGACTGATAATCATGAAAATGTGTCACTTCATCTCAGATAAAAGTAACGTACGTAAAATAACAAACAGGCAAAGGCTATCGAATTTGTTAAACGGTTTTACTACCACTGAATCAAGAGCAGGATGATTGAAAGGGCTATAAGTTGTTTGAATGAAAACAACTATTGATATATAGAGATATTTCATATTGAATACTTTTTTTTATAATCGACAAAATTTACACATTATGTTAAGACACGTTTTTTCCCCAGTTAATAATAAGATTTGGACATTCACATGAAATGCTAGACTGAGAATCTCTTTCTCCTGTCGAACACTGTACTGAAAAGATACTGCGTGGAATATAATCGACTGAATCAGCAGTGAATGTGAAAGTCTGAAATGTAAATTCCGTCCCTACTTGACGATTATTTTGATTAACTATGAACACTTCTTTGTGCCTCATCATAGTGTAAGGAAGGGAAGATGACAAACGTTCACCGGTGGTAGAGTTGATTTTTCTCACTGCAGTTGTACGACATCTCGATTGAAAAAAAAAATAAAACACATGATCAATATCGCCTATCAAATATTTGGTCATTAAAAATCAACCATTTTGGTGCATCACCTGCTGGTTGCCATTAATCATTCGCCATTCCCGGCCTTCTAAAGAGGTAAAAAGACGCTTGAAGTAATATGCAGTAAGATGGGACGTACGTATTTGGCTTCTCCGGTGGAAGAAACGGAGAAGAAAGTAGGGAAAGAAAATAATAATGATAATAAAAAATAAGAAGGAAAGCAAAAAAGAGTGTTAAAAGTAAATGGAGAAAAAAGAAAATGTTCATCTTCAGAAGTAGTCAATGAATTTCATAGAAAAAACAGGTTAGAATGAAGAAGCAGTAGGCGTTTAGAGAGAGACTACAGCAAGAAGCCGATCACACAAATACTTATACAGAAGCCACAGACTCTCCAGCTCTGCGTCAAAAATGCACCTGACATGACATTAGAAAGAAAGAGGATAAATAATACCAAAAATAACGAACATAACTCACAAATATGATCATGTACGATGTTTGTCAGGAAGGTATCCAGTCATTTGATATTAACGACAAAAAAACCTACCTCAGGCAATGGCACCTTATTCCCTTCCAAGGAATCCAAATGAAACCTTATGCGCTTATTCAAGCGTCCTCTTCAGGGTTATTTTTTTCTCTTTTTGTAAAATTGAATCGCTATCAGCTGCCTCCTCACGTTCCATTGAATCTTGTCCACGGTCCAAAATCTCTTTCGGAACAGTCAGAAGTCACAGCAAGCCAAATCAGCACAGTAGTGAGAACTGACAGATCTGGAAAATGCGTTGTACCCTCACGAGACATGGAGAATGACAGTACACTTTTACTGTCGACTGGGTTACCCTGAGGGAGAGTTTCTGTTTATGCATGCACAGTAAAATACCCAATGATTGGTTTACCAAGTTTCATGAAAACCGCTCGTCCGCTTCCCGAGATATTCAAAATGGTTGGATACATTCCAGACAGCCCTCCAACATCAAAATGCATACCAGGCAAATATGGCGGTAAAAGATAAGACTTGGAAGTTCGATAAAAATTGTATGAAAAAGCTACGAGATATCTTTAAAAAGTGACGAAATAAAAACCGGAAAGCTTTTGGGTATTATTCAACAGTAATAATTAGTATATTCCTGGTAATGCAGAAAAGCGGAAATAATTGGGTGACAACAATAGACTGCCGATATATCTAACATCAAAAGCATTGCTTTTAATCTCTGAGTAACATAGAAGAATAATACAAGACAATAACACTCATCTTTAGCACATCATGCGGCATAAGGCATTAGAGAGCTTCAAAAGAACAGTGAAACTTTATCAAGGAGAAACAAAGGACTGTGAATGCAATAGGATGTCATGTAATATAAAACATACACACACACACAGAGACTCACACACACACATAAATATATATATATATATATATATATGTCAATGTGTATGTATGCTTATGCACACGTATGTGTGTATGTGTGTGTATCTTTGTCTATTCTGGAGCCTTTATATATCTACGTGTGGATATTCAAGTTATCATATTTTCAGTAATAGGAGAAAAAGTATTTTCTGACGAAGTACGATTTAATGAAAATATTGGAAATATTTTTATGCTTTATTTTCTCAGAAAAAAGTATAAAAGAAAGTATTACTATTCTTCCAATATTGTTATCAAATTGCATACATGTTTTTTGTCAATGATGTAGTTAATCAACATGAAAGAAATCAGTTATATTAGATTTTCTATCAATTTTTTTTTTATTTTATCTTCGGAAAAGAAACAATTTGGTTTAAGTGAAAGAGTACTTTGCTTCAAAAAGATGAGATATTTCTTTTTGCAACTTGTTAGATTTAGTTGAAATGAAAGTCCATTGCTATAGACAGAGGAACAGATAAAACCCCACTGTTCATTTTAAAGCTGGATAGATGTTATGGACATAATACAAGGTGTCTCAAAAGTAACTGTGTACATTTTTCTCCTTTTTACGCTACATATTTCTGTCAGATCTCATTAGAATTGATATCAATTGATCAAATTCTGAGACATAGTTCGGCATGCAAGCTCTTTATTCATCCCATCTTTTTGGGGTTAAGGCTAGCGATTTCTTCTTGAGAGACAGGGTAGATAAGTGTTAGAGATCAGAGAATGTTTCAGTCAAATATTGAATAAAAAATATGGCTTATATGTAAAGCACTACCAGTGAAATACTTTTCATTTTAACTCAACAAAATTTGAACATTCCAGTGAAGTAAATTATGCTGTCATTTGAGACACCTTGTGTTTATTGGGACTGATCTTTCTCTTTTTCTTTCTTTCTTCCTTTTTTTCTTTTTTTCTCACACTCTCTCTCTCTCTCTCTCTCTCTCTCTCTCTCACAGCGATTGAATTATATTATAAGAGCCTTGAATATTCAACATCAGACAAAATCTTTGTAATGAAAAGATGCAATAGCTGAAACTGGCATTTTAACTCAAAGAAAAAATTCATTCCGGTAAGGATCTACATGGACACACCAAGTTTTGGGGTAATATAGACGCTGAATGTTGAAATGCTAGGAAATGGTATTCTTCACGAACCAATAGTATAATTTAATGCTTGAAATGCTTGTCTCGTATCTCACAAAACTGAATAACCTCACCAATGAACATAATGATCCATCTAATCGAATTCCTTGATAGAATCTCATATTTGACAAGGCGGAATGAATTTGATATGCAGGCATGAAAAAGAAGATACTCCATGGCAATCCCCCTCTTATCTTGGCTAGTTTGTTTGCAATTTGCTAAGCTTACTCTGTCAGAATTTAACACTACATAGCCCTCAACCCGTTGATTGAAGTCCCTTACACTTGGCTTGGTTTGGAAGGAGGCCAAATGTTGGGCCCCGTGTAAAAAAAATCAAAATGACTTCAAGAGTTTTTGGATACCCTTTTGACTTCTCTGGTGCCATCTCCAGCCACTTACTCCGTGGAGTGTCAAGTGTATAAATAGAGGTGCATAGTCGGGTTGAACAGTTCTAACACACAGTGAATAGGAGTGAGAATTAAATCACTCGTGAATGGCACAGTCAACTGAAGTTACGGCTGAAGTACCCGGAAGTTTTTGAGAATATTTTTTTGTTTTATTTTCAATGTATTGATGTATGTTAATTTTTGTTTCCGACGTTTTAACAGGGATTAATATGAAATATCATTTTGATATCAATAGTTTCATTATAGAAACAAATGTTGTGGAAATTGTATATACAACGTCGCAATTTTCGAACACAGTCCGTTCTTTTTCTTGCTATATACCGAAATGCTAATTCAGCATTCACCTAAAGACGCTGCCACTTTTAATATCAAAGTTCTTACAAGTTGTTGAGCGTAACTCTCTGGACAACAACCAAAACAAATAGATCAAATCAGTCAGACTCAATTCTAATTCTTGCAAATACACTGAATATTTGATATTTCGCTCTAATATTCGCTCTCGGACAGAAAAAAAAATGGTGATAGCAGCAACGTATCCCCAAGACGACAAAAATGCAGTTATTCATTACTAAGTCAGTCTTGGGTGAATTTTGTTCTTTGCTTAGCAGCTAGACAGGTAGTATTCAAACTGTGCTCTGCAACACACCAGGGTTCAGTGCGACCTTTCCAGCAAAACAAAGTTGCATTTTGGCTCTGTATTCAATAATGCTTTCTAAGTCGTCTATGAGTCTATTTGTCCCCAGTAACCTTCCTTCTCACTTTTGTATTCGAGAGTGTGTTTTCTATTTGGATTTACAAAATTCTGTAAACAAGGTCCACACACACACACATACACACACACACGCTTCGGTTTTTAAGTCCGTCTGGCTAACTCGCTAGTTACGTGTGTATCACTTGTAAAGACTTCACTTATGGAGCCCAACGGTTGGAAATTTGATCAATTACTCTTCATTATGCCTGGAAAATTTTGAAAAACATTCCTCATTGATTTTCAGAAAGAGGTAGATTTGAAATGTAAATTTATACTTAATTGGTTCTTTAATTTTCAGTCCTGCAGTATCCATACTGCTTTTTATTATTCAAACCTTCTTAGCGATCCTTGCCGTAAAAAAAATAAAAGATTTTTTTTTATTGTTACCCCCGTTTTCGATTTTTAATTGATCCCTACCCACGAGACGGCATTCTGCCAAAACAAAAGACGTGGATTATCAGACGATTATGACGAGTGACTTGGCAGTCTTTCTATCACTGTATCCTGTTCTTGTTCGGCTGTCAATGCTAAAGGATTTCTTTAATTATCGAAATATTCTCAGTTGATTCATACTCGTAATGTTACTTCAGCTCCATTCACTGAACCATCGTAAATGACTCCCTGTCTGATCCAATGAGTAGGCTCAGTTGATCAACTGGTACATACACTTAAACAACACATATCAACAAGGCTATTATCCCGTTCGGCCATTATGTCATGCATTTTGAGAGCCTCAAACCTAATGTCTTACAAATTCATCTCCTATTGCTCATGCATTTCTTTCGAGGGTTGTCTTGGTTAGATTTTGAGAGCCACAAACTTGAAAGTTTACATGAGTATACCACTAAGCACCACCTAAAAACAGTCCTTTTTTTTGTGTATGTTTCATTCGTACCTTTTTTATCTCTCATCGTCCAAAGTTTGTGCTGGTATTTTATTTTAATATTTTTAAATACTGTTTTAGACAATTGGTTTTGACGCACGTGCAGGATCCGGTAATTGATTAATGTGCAGTACTGATATATTACGTTCGATTCTATGTCAGGCCTACTGCGAACGTTATCAGAGCCAGAAATGTGCTTTTTTTCATTTGATCGCTTCATTCTCCAATGTTGCCGACTTTCAATTAATAACTAAATCAGTGTATAATAGTAAAAAAGATAAAAATGCCCTGTCTCATCTTTACAGTAACGACTACCAACTAAGTATGGAGGCCGGTGATAAAGTCCCCGTTTGTATTGCATGCACCAGCTTGGTAATTCACTAGTCCGGTCAAGACCAGGACTTTATTTATTTTTTGACCACCTCCTTAGCAGGATGTAAGTCCATTGAAGAGATACCTTCAGCCTAACCACCCAGCTTAGAGTGTACTCAATTAGCTGCTGAGAGCTCAGGGGAGCTTGTCCTTTGCTCATTCCGAGCATAGAACTGAATAATAATAATAATAATAATACTAATAATAATAATAATAATAATAATAATAATAATAATAATAATGATAATATTTCGTTCTCGAATTTTTCTATTTGCAGGAATATTTGAATTCAAGCTCTTCATAAATTGGGAGATCGTAGCCTTCAAAGACAGCGAAGGATTCCATTGTTTTTTTTTTTATATTTTAGATGTGCACGTGTTTGCATGTGTGTTTTGCACTCTTGATTCCACTGTTTGGTATTCAGATTTAGAAATTGGCATCAGTACTTTAGTAAACCCTTTGTACATTTTTTCTTTTCAAAGAAAGCTCTTTTCTGTCTACCTTTCTTGGGTCTTATTCTGACAGTTTCACAAAAAACATCTAAATTTGATAGAATCTATGTTTTCAACCTACCTTTTAAGTTTTCTAGTAGAAAAACGCCAGGGATATCATAGGTAGGATTTATTCAGATCATATTTATTTTTCGATGGATTTTTTTCACATGACTCCAAACTTTAACGCTTTGGTTATTGAATGATTGACTGCAATGGCAAGATTAGATATGTTTCATTTGGATGTAATGGACATGGCTGAATGATTACAGCTGGACCCTTACAATTGCAATAGCCACGTCCCTGAGTTTATTGGTTCTATTTTCCTGATTAGGTTTGGCCATACATCTTATAGATCAAATGAGAGATAAAATAAACGAGAGAAATTGTCATTTGAACATATCAATTTCACTTAATTACATCTTTTGCTACGGATTTAGCCAATGCTTAATAACGCTACAAAGTATTCGGTTTTATTGTACTGTATTCCCCAGGATGATTGTCTTTACAACAGCATTTTGACAGCTGTACCCTCTGGATTTCCTTTTGATTGCCTTTGCCCTCTTCAGTAACCTGTCCTTATGAATAAAAGCCATGGTAATTTTCAACCGTTTCCCTCAAAGTTGTGAGATCAAACCCTGTGTCAAGTTGTTCTGGAATGTCAATCATTTCAATGCAAAGGGAGATTGGCAAAATGAGTAAGATGGTTATGAGGTTTGGAAGAAAGACACCGATGCTAGCTAGCAATGTAAAGCAAAAATCATACCCTGGGGGATCAAATAAAAGGTTCCTATTCAATATTCCAATGAATTTGTCAAATACGACAGGCGACTTAGGACGACCAGAGGATATACAGGCCAAAACGTTGTGAAAAGGAAAACAAAGCCGAAGAAACTGCTTCGAAATAACTATTGTATAATATTAATATCTTGTCGCAGAGATTTTGATAAAAAGAAGGCTACAGAATGTTGCTGCAAATTTTCATGATAAATGCAACTAATGATAGGAAAATCGTTCGGGGTAATCGCGATATAGCTCGTCATCGCAGTCAATAAATCAATATCCGTAGCTTCAAAACTCGAAGACATGTGAAAAATCTCAGTTGAAGAATAACTTTGATCAGAATAAATTCTATTTTTTGAACCAATGGGGTTTACCACTGAATAACATCTAAAATGGAGTGAAAGAATCATTTGAAATATATAGATTACAGACAATTAAGATGTCATCTATAAATCCGCCAAAATAAAGTTGTTTTTGTTTTCAAATAATAATGACACATTTTTAGAACAGGTTTAGTGAAGTACTGATGCCTATTTTTGAGTCTATACGCTAAACAGTATTGTCACGAGTGCTTGAACACTCTAATACATACACATGAACCTTTCGCTACCTACGGTTGTACAATAATGCTAAAAACTGTTTTTATACAGTCAGAGGAAAAAAAGTACTATTTAGTACAGTGGCCGAAATGTTGTGATGGAGAAATAAGATAAAAAAAATCTACCAAGAAATTGATCTGAAAGAATCGATGTAAAATATTTTTTTCTTCTCAGAAATTAGTTGAAAACATTCGGCTTCCAATGACCAGTTTTGGAAGAAAAACAACGTTCAGACATACAGTACCACACACGGTGGTTTTATTTGTGCTCCAACAGCGAGACTGCAAAAAATGAATGTATGTTTCAGACGATTCTATTTTGCGATTTTCACTCGGTTGGAATTCCTCTGCAAGCCAGTCATTCTTGAATTTTTGTTTGCTTGCCCGTCTGATGAGGTCTACATGCTAAGTTAAAGAACCATCTGCAAATCAAGAACAGGAAAGGAATAGGCAAGGTAGGTGCCCAGTCGACAGGAAACTAATCAGACCCACCTTACGAGTAATTATACCACAGAATGAAAAATCCACTCTAGCTAATCGATTATCTGGCCAATGGGATGGAAATCTAAAAAAATGGCTAACACTAGTAAAAAAAAACTGAAGCAAACTAAATATCAAAAGCAAAATTCTAACAAACATATTTTCACACTTTTTGTACGTTGATAAGACTGTAGAATAATGAAAAAACGGTATTTTTTTTACGCTTTAAATATTCATTTTTGAACTTGATCGTTTTTTTTACCAACACAATTGAATTTATCCCTTTCAACTCTACCAATAATTGTCTTTTAATGAGTTGTCCTCAATTCCTTTTTTCTCCTTGGCATATCTATAATCTAATATTCCTCTTTTTTTTTTTGCTTTCCCCGTTTAGCTGTCATTCATTTACCCTTAACTTTGTTTTTCTTGCACACGTTTCTGTCGCTAGGAACCTGAGTTTCGTACCTCGTTCCAAAATCAAAGATGGCTGATACTTTTTTTCTACGTTTAATATCTTTCATCTCCGCTAAAATAGTCGCACCTTTCTCTCCTTTTTACTCTTTGCTGCAGTTTCCTTTTCCTGGTTTTTGATCGAAAGTTGCTGGAATTATCTACGGATATTGCATTCAGGGAGAGATTCTCTTTGCAAATAAAGAAGACACCGTTAAATGCACGAATCTCTCTTCTTCATATCCATTTTACTCTTCGGCAAGCAATTCGTTCCAAAGCAGGATGAACACAAAAACAATTCTACTGAGACAAAAATAAGAAAAATATGATGATATCAACATCATCTGCAACGTTGAAGGAGACTTTCATTTCATACTGTTTCTTCCTGATTTTCAATAGATTTCTATGATAAATCATTTGTAATGTATTTACTAAGCTTAAATCATCATCAACGCATTTACATCACATGTCTTGAAAGCTTTAGAGCTTTCAACTCTAAAGATGTAAAAGAACTTTTAGAATTTGTCATTTCAGTCCATCATTTCCAAGTATCCGTTGATGCAATGATTGTGAGACTTTCAAAAGGTTTTATGTTTTACACATAATTAGATACTATAGTATAACTGTGATTTCCTGCACACACACACACACACACACATATATATATATATATATATATATATATATATATATATATATTTGTATATATAAGCGTATGTGTGTTTGTTGACATAGATGCATATGTGTGAGTGCGTAGGTGCTAAAAAGCCCGATGACCAAAAAGTTTTCAATAGATACTTAAACATAGTGACAATTACTTTAAACGTTTCTCTGTTAAATCATGTTAAATGAACATAATGTTTGTTTGTGCCGGAAATTCATTGATTGATGTATTGGCGTCCTTAGATCTTACCCTATAGATTCTATTCCTTCGTTCTAATGCGCATTTCAATGGACAAACTAATATATTTGGTTTATTTTCTGTCTATATCTTCATACGTATCTGGATATATTCACAGGAGTTCGTGTTTATTGAAGCCTTTCATGTTTGCTTCATCAGTTTTATGGCGGATTCCTGTTTCGCTTCCATAAATCAGGGAGAAGTTCTTTGAATATATTTTTTCCTGTGATTTCGAAAGCTGCCAGATTGCATCGTTATATATTTGTTTAGTGAACGAAAGAATCCTGATAAGCTCAGCATCATTTATGAGAAGGGAAGTGCGGTTGTCTACCAAAGCAAGAAGTCATCGAGAAGCGATAAAGAGGAGCGATTGGAAACTGGGGAAAAAAGATTAAAATGGAATTTGAGAGGGATAAACAGAGACAGAGACACAGACAGAGACAGAGGTAGAGAGGGATTTTCTCAAGAAAAAAAGGGAAGTAAATCAAAAAGAAATGAGAGGCATAATAAAAAAAGAACATGGATAAAAAATGGGTAAGAAATAAGGAAAAGGGGTTTGAAGAAAATACAAAACGATACAAGATGAATATAGAAACGGGGGACTATAAAAACAGAGGAGGAGGTATATAGAAACGGTGGAGGAGGAGGAATATAAAAACAAGAGAAAAAGAACATAAAAACAGGGAGGAGGGATATAGGAACAGGGGAGGGGGATATAAAAGCAGGAGAGGGGGGTATAAAAACAGAGGGAGAGGAGTATAGATACATGTGAGGAGGGATCAATAAAATGAGGAAGGGGAATGCAGAAGAGGAACTCAAGAAATAAGGAAAGAATTAAAAAATATCTGGTTAGTAAATCAGTAGAAACCGCCATGCGACCAATGCCTTGTTGGGAATGATCAATTGAAAGTTGGAAAAAGTGGCTGATCGGTGAGAAAATTACTTCTTACACCATTTTGAGGCAGTGGTCACCGCCTTAAATCTCAAAAAAAAAGATATGTACGAACTGAAAGATCAATTTAACATATTCAAATGACTAAATGACCCCATATTCTAAATTTAAAACATATATCGGGTTAGGGGTACAAAAAAAGGACGATACATAATAAAGAGTAAATATTGAAATTTTCAGCCCTCTAGCACAATTGGTGCAGCCTGTACACGTAATATATAAGTATAGCCTACGAGCCAGTTACAAAATGGTGATAGTTTTTGGTTGACGGTTTATGAGGAAAAGAAAGAGTATTGACTGAAAGGAAGAGAAAATAAAAAAGGGGAAGAAAGGTAGGTAAGTAATGATAAACTTTTCGAAATTGTTATCTACGTACGAAGCCTTTGCTGTTTATGAGATGAAAACCATGGATATACGTTCGAATGGGCCGAGACATTCTTCATTTCAGCTGATTAACTCTAATCAATCGGCTGTAACGTCCATACAATCACAGTGATAGCAGATATATCGATCAAGTTTAACTGCCGTTAGGCTATAAAGGGTGATGAAGAGAGTATTAAAATAATGTTTAGAAAAACGGACTCAAAACGTTGGGAGAGGAACATAGCTTTATAAAGGGAATCCTTTTCTGAGAAAAAAACGATGGCAAATAACCAAAAAGTCACCGTTTTTTTAATATAAAAAAAACAGCCTATATGTTAATATTTGCATCAATGAATTTGAAAACATTGTTACGGTATTTTTTTCATTTTTTCTCTCAGCGTCTTACGCTTTGTTTGATTGGTATTTTGATTGGCTGCCTGTTTGATCGTCTGTTATAAATGATTATTATACATTGCCTTGATTTATTTCAATTATATTGATTGGGATTTCTGAACATCTTCCCAGTCTTACTTTGGACTCATGACGTGAGTATGTTGTATTGTGACGAACTAAAGAATATTTCGAAATCTAGTTTTATTGCTGAGAAAAATCCATATTTGTCATCATAATCTCTAGATACTTGGTAAAAGTCAGGAAAACTGGTGCTGATTCTCAAAGCTGGAAGACATTTCTACTGAATTAGTAATTCGTGATTGTAATGATATTGGTTGAAATTTACATTCAGAAGATCATTTTCAAAACTAACCGAACGGACAGAGATGTGACATTGTTCGCCTTTTCTTTTTTTTTTTAATCTTGACTAGTGGGATCAGGGTTCGCCCTGTGACAAGGGCGGACTCTTATGTCCTGGTAACAACAACCTTTGAGGGAGTTCATGTCTTATACTTTCGCTTGTAAGGCACTCGAACTTGATAGGAACATTGTTGAAGGAGTCGAGAAGGGAGGCTACTAGCAGTCTCTTTGTACGTAACATATGGATATCAGTGAAAGAATCGTGAGTTTGAAGCACATATTAATGTGATGAAGTACGATGGTCTAAATCGAATATAGATTAAGACAAACCATAGCAAGGACAGTATCACTTGCTTATTGGCAACATTAAAACTGTTCAGGACAGCTAGATGCTTTCATATAAAATAAAAGAAGACTTTGAATTTGAACATACTTCCTCATCAAATCAAGAAGACTTAATATAGTTGCTGTACAACAAGAAAAGAGGTTCTGTCAAATCGTGAACGTTTTCTTTTAATATGAAGCCAAGCTTGAAATTGAAGGCAGGGGGAAAGAGATAAACAAGGTATTACCCAAGAATGGGAAAATCTGCAGGACATGTGGTGGGTGCCGCACTCATAGTAAGTTGCACACGGTAATTCGTCCTGAAGTCAGAACCACAGAACAAAATATTCTGAAGGGGAGTTCTGACAATCAAAATGAGATTGGGCATAAGTATAGAGGCAAGTGTTGGCGATTTGAGGGAACACCGATCCCAATAGAACAAAATCAATACTGGAAAATGACGCGATTAAAAAAAGAAAATCAAAGAAAAAAACCCAGCGCATACTTAAATCATCCAATAATTAGGCAAACCATATATATATATATATATGCATACATATATATACCTAGAACCACTAAATTCTGCAAACCTTGCAACATAAGAAATAGTCTATGTTGCAACCACCTCAAGTACACTAACACATTCACAAGTACTACCACAAAAGAGAGTTACCACATATATCACAATGCCAACTGCCGCAGTAAAAACATTATATACCTTCTAGAGTGCAATAGATGTAAGTTACAATACATAGGCAAGTCCAAGTGGCAATTTAATATTAGACTCAACAATTACAGACATGGGATTAAGTCACAAACAATCGTAGCCCACTTCCCGTAGAACTACACTTTCGCACATCTGACCACAATTTTGCCATGGACGCTAGCTTTATCATCATAGAAAAAATAGAAAAAATAGAAAAAACTACTCCAAATGACATAACTAAAGTTCTAGAGAAACACGTTGATATGTGGATCAACGAACTCAAAACCCTATATCCCAATAGATTAAACACTAAACTTAACAATTCTCATCACGCAGAACCCTGATACACAAAATTCCTACCAATAATATCCTCACACCCACATCTTAGATACATTCAATAATGGAAGCTTCAAAGTCACCCAAACCCATAGGAAAATTTCACCTTAGCTAGTTATAACTCCTGTCCAAATCATAGCCAACACATTTTTGATAACTTATGAGGTTGAAACCTATGTAGCTCCTTGACTTCACCAGCCTTCCATTTACACTATCCCTAACATGCCAAAAATCTAATTCGACATCACTCCCCACTACCTTGACATACTCAGCCCTCCCCTAAACCAACTGCTGCTGCTTAACCAAAGACCTGATACCCAACTGGACATTCTCCCACTCAGCAGAAGGCCTCCAGCAGCCCCTAAAACAAATTTTACCCACTAGGCATAGTTCCTGATAGTGGACTCTGGTTCCACATGGGAACTTTAAACACATACTCACACAGCACACACAACTGAGGATGGGAAGAATCCCGAAACATGTCAGGACAATTTACATCTAAGGATTAATAAACCTTACCTCTAAACACTTTACTCCGAGTCTGTCTCACTCTTTACAGTACACATATTCATATATATATATATATATATATATATATATATATATATATATATATATATATATGTGTGTGTGTGTGTGTGTGTGTGTTTGTGTGTGTGTGTGTGTGTGCGGATGTATGTGTGTGTGTATGTATTGAGCGTTTAATTGCTAAAGAACAGATATTAAAATCATTATTTTGGTGCTTGGATGGATACAAACTCAAATATCCTTGTAGATTACATCCATGAATCAAATGAAATGTTCTACTCGATATTAAGTAAGGCTTAAAAATAAGAAAAAGAACTGAAGAGAATCAGAGGAGGTAATGGACTAAACGCTCTGATAAAAACGACCAAGTCAAGGAAACTGGTCTAGAGGAATACAAACCGAGCAAAAAGTAAATTTTCTTTAGGGATCTCTTCTGGTACAAGAAGCTGCATGTATGGATCCAATCATACACCTAGACATTACAAGGGTAGAATATGAATGAATACATTTGTTGTATATTCTTTGATTGTTTCTATCGTATTTATGATGTCTAGGCCAATATGAAATACTGGGAGATAATTTCAAATCAAGTTCCAAAGTAATATAATGCATTTATTATTATTTCTGTCGGATTATATATCCATTTTTAATGATACAATTGTCTGCGTTCAGAAACAATTAACGCAGATATCGACAAGGAATAGACAAATTTGGAGTTAAAGCAGTTATGTATTGCATTGCCAGTGGCTTTTCAACTCAATGGTAAGAGCGACACAACGTCAAAGCAACAATATATGTTATTATTACTATGTGCTAGGATTCCCCAACGACATTTTTCTTAGTCCACACTATTAGAAACCTATAACCTGTCACCAAAACTGTCAACATAGTTTTTTTGTTTGTTTTTTTTTAGTTTGTTTGTTTGTTTTCAATTTGGTCTGACTGGTTGGGTATATATTAATGTTTGTATGTATGTATCAAATGTGTACTAGTAGGCTGATTACTCAAACTTTTACTCCTTATCTGATGAGTATAAGAGTGTAATATCCGACAATATGGAAATGGACGATGGATGATACTCCTTATTATGTTGATAAAAAATGTCTTGCTATTTTATCCCCACCACGTGAAAAGTTTTCAGTTCAGGGTTCATTTTGCCATGTGAATATTGGATAAATTGATCATTATTTGGGTAAGTTCAGACTTTTTAATGATCGCAGCCCAAATCAAAGGCAAGTGATTTTACTTTCCTTTTTTTTTTTTCAATTCATTCCGTCAAACACAGCTTACTGTTAGATGATGTTGGTCATTTTATGGTTTCTATTGAATGACTAACCTGACCTGAAGTTTTTGAAAATGAAGTAACTTGAGATTATATATAGAAAGCAAAATGTACTTTCACTAAAACTTGAGTAGAAAAGGACGTTATTGCAGTGAACTCCCCAGGGTTGATGTCACCCGGGGCTGTAACTCATAGTATCATTCCCTGTGTTGTCTACTCTGAAAATTCTTGCATGCTAAATCGACTTTAAAAGTGTCGAAAAGACGCCGAAATACACTAGAAATTTGTTGGATTAGTCTGAAATTGCTTGAATATAGTTCAAGATTGGCTAAAATTGTTGAAAAATAGCGCAAGAAGTAGCGGTAAATGATGAATTTTAGCGCCACAAAAACATTATTGCACCACCTAGAATGTGCCACTCACATCCCATCTGTTCATCACTGTGATTGAAAACGTTAGGATTAAGAATTGCAGATTTGTATTTTTGTAGTTGGCAGATAGGATTTTGATGAGAGCCTCAAAATTATTTGAGTGTGTTTATCGATTGATATTGAATTATGTCACACTGGAGACCAATTCTTTTGTTTGATTCAGGCAGTGGCGGGAACTGCTAACAAAAACCTTAATCTGAATAACTACTGAATATTCAGCAGAAGCATAGATGACTGCTTACCGCTAACCTCAGATCTGCCAAAACTAGTAATGCGAAATGCTGGAGATATTATTCGCGCACACGAATTACGCAAATAAATCAGTTGAGCTCTTGTGTTTTGATTTTGAGCCCTCATAAATGCTAAGAAAATTCCCTTGCTGAATTTTGATAGAAAAGCACACCCAGTACAACACGAACCATGGTATTTTTCCCCCTTTTAAAACTAAGATCAGCATATCGAGGTGAAAATGAGAATATCAGAACCTCCACGCTCTCTCTTGATAAAATATTTCTTCTTGAAACAAAATAGAAATCAAGAGAGATCAAACTCATTTTTCCGATACTTTTGTTTAGGAAAAAATATGAATGCCATATATACGATATTTCCTTGATTACGCTCTGCGAAAACGAAAACGCAGGAGAAAACAGGTTTCAAAATCGTGAGAGAGAGAGACGGAGACAAAGAAAATTGCGGAAGAACTACGCAAAATGCGAGAGATTTGGCAGGTCTATTACATCTATTATACGAATTTAGCTCCAGTCCATTTTTTTTGCAATAATGCATCAAAAACAAAGATGAAATTTTGACATGTTGTAGCTCAGACACTGAGGTTCCTAAGAACAGCATGACATTAACAGATGACGAATTCATTGTGATAAGTATACATACACGCACACACACACACACACACACACACACACACGCACGCACATACACACACATACATTTCAAGTTGAAATATCGGATCTGGTAGAATTTAAATCAAGTTTATTATACTTACATGTTTCGCCTTTTGGCTTCATCAAAGTAATGATTCTAGTGAAATAATGTGAAAAAAATTGTTTTTTCCTCCAAGTAAATAATGTCACGTAATGTCATAGCGCGTGGGCACAAATGCCAAGTATTTTACATTACGAGCAAACTGCAGAAATGGTTAGCAACTTGTTTGGCAGGCCGCTTTGCTAGTGAGTTCAATTTTCTCTAATCGTCTACTCTGGTGGCCTTTTGACAAACTAAGATACACTTTGTGAATAAATGATTGCATTGTGACTCCATATATGACTGCAAATGGCTAACGAGCCGAATTGGCAACAAATTCTTCTCTCTTTGCTCGATTCTGTGTGTTCATCTGTCTCAGTTTGCTCCTGGTCACATTTTGAAAGAGAAAACCTTAAAAACTTGCATGAGTACACCATTAAGCACGATCTAATAACCTTTTCTCTAGGGCTTTTAGGGGGCTCTATCGTGATATATTTCCATGATAATCATCTTTAAAAACATAGAACAGATATGTAGATTTTTGTTTCTACTTTAGTTTTATCTTGACATGAATTCATTCATATGAAAATTGTTGACAAAGATTCTTATGAACAGCTGATATATACATTCAAAAAAAATTACAATCATTTTGAAACCATCACTATGACTTTATTGATATACTTTCAATTCCGCAGAACCCTCAAAACGAAGAAGAAACAATGTGCGATAATTTGGGACGCCAAAATACGTTTTAGCTAATCTACATTCGAAATGTTTTTGAATACGTGGCTTAACTCCAGGATTTTCAACCTATCTACTTATCATTTTGCTTTTCTTTCTTTTTTTTTTTTTTGGTAATGTTAAGAATCTTGTGGAAGATTAACATGGGTGATAGAAACTTTGAAAATAGCTGCCAGAAAGAGTCTGAATAATTGCCAAGATTTAGAGAGGAAATGCCTACACAATCGAAGAACAAAAATACAGGAATGTTTTTTGTTAGGAATGTTCAATGGAGAAGAGAGGGAGAAATATAGAAAAAAATCATTGAAAGACAAAAAAATATTGAGTTTTCGAAATATGGTTTGGAAGCCAAGAAAGTAACCAGCGCCATTGGATCTTGGAGTGGATGTGAAGAAAAAAAATGAAGTATGGAAAGGCCAGATAAAGATGGAAAAAGTTGAACAAAGAAAGAATGAAAGCGAAGGAATCAAGTAAGAAAACTGAACGAGAAAAAAACATGATAAATGAAGAAGTTGATGAACGGAGGTGGTATATTCTGAATTCAAGAAAGGGGCAAGGAAAAAGTATGAATACGCAGGTTAAAAATCGCAAAGATAAGACGGAAAATGCCAAGAAATATTACAATATCCAATACAAAATGAGACAAAATGAAATAGAAAAAAGAGAAGCGGCCTGCTGCGCAGCTCTAAATAGTTATCCGCTTACCAACCGAGCAAAAGATCTGTGTTCAAGTGCAAGTGAAAGGCCATAATTTTCCCAGCTCGTTCTCAAAATATCCTTATCCCCACATGGGAGATAAGCGTAAGTCCATCGTCCAAACGCTTTGTTTCCCCCGTATTTAACATTGGCCCTCACTAGTGTTGGTACATATGAAAGAGTTGTCTACTTGGTATCACCATCCACAGCCTTTTAGTGTCCGTCATTGGATATAGACCTCCCCCAGGATAAGCCGGACACGAGCGTCGTGGAGCCAATACTTTCTGAATTTGCTTTGTTTGTCCACCATCACATTTTCTGTTTGCCAAAAATTTCCCCCTTACGTTGCCCGATATCTTTACAACATGACCAGCCAATTGTTAATCTAGCTTTTTAATGGTTTTTAAAATATCTCTGACTCCCTAATGTTCAGTGTTGTTTTGTGTCCTCTTCATGGAATGCTGAACATGTTTCTCTCTTTTTTCTGAGTATTGGATATGTTTAAATCTCTTTGCCTGATACCAATGGTTGATGTTTGAAAAAAATGATTTCGTATACTGATTTCCAGTGAAATCACCGTGACTTCTATAGCCGGAATGATTGAGATAACGTCCATGAACTGAGTCGCATTATTTGTCTGCCATTCTTGCAACATCACCAGATCATTGCTGTTTGAGTTTTCTAATGGATTCTAAGTCTCAGACTTCTATTGCTTTCTTTCATATGCTTAGCTGTCTTGTGATCTCTCCATGTGATGTTGAACATGATTTTCTCATGTGCAAGTTACATGGTTCTCATTCAGGGTGGTTAGTCACTTGGTTATGTTTCATGTTTCAGCTCCATGGGTGACTCTGGGAAGGATGCATTGGTTGTATACCAATCTTTTTAGGACTAATGGCATTTTCTCATTCTTGAAAGTTAAGCTTGTTCTGCCAAAGGCTTGCCATAGTAAGCAAATCTAATTGGATAGTTAGTACTGCACACGATTCTTAATCCCGTTATAGCGCTATTGTTTGTCTTGTGCAATAAGCAGTCTCCGCAGAAACACGTTAAAGGAATACATTATCTTATTTACGAAGTTTCTCTGAGTCTCTTCTGTAAATGTTGACTTCACAACTTTTACTAGTCTTTGTTGCAGGCATCAGATTATGCTCTCGACGGTGAGTGCTCTAGGGAGATGCAGTTTTGGGGGGATGGATTTCTGGTCGATAGGCTAGAATTATTTTCACGGTAAGCCAGGGGTCGTCTGTTATGGCTGTGTAGCCGACTTAAGTTATGTTTAGTAATTATCCTCTGGACTTACTTTAGATAATAGTTATTGTCTTTCAGATTGAAGAAAGGCAAATATATATATAGAGAGAAAGAGAGTCTGTATTTTGGACAAAGCACTTACGATAATTAAAGAAAGAAAACCTTCATAAAAAAACAACATTTTTTTTAAATATAAAAAATCGTTATTTGGAAAGATACGTTTATTAAAAATGAAAAAACAGACGATAAGATAAAAAATAGTCCAAGGGTAAGAAAGGCTGAAAAGGCTGGGAAGACTGAGATGAGATAGCTAAAGTAATTATTAATGATCGATGTCTGAACACCGAACGCGGAAATATGTTTAAAATAGGAGAAAAAAAAACTTTGTAGCAAACAGGTCAGGTTGATCACTCAATAGAAACCGTTACATAACCAATGTCTTCGAGTAACTTACCGTTTTGGAAGTAATGAATTATAAATTTCCCCCAAAAAGTCTGATCTAAGAATAAGTGAGCTCAGATAGGGTGTGTACGTCTGCCCAACACACAGAAGGTCCTGAGTTCGATTCGTTGTCTGAGCAAATGGTATGCTCTCAGCATCTAATTGAGTATAGTGTGATTATTCCTGTGGTGGACGTACATCTTATTAAGTTACTATGTAGGTATAGAGTCCAGGTTTCGAACAGATTTGAGACTTGCAAGGATTACGAAGCTGGTGCATGCAACAGAACCTGGGACTCCAGCACCGGTCTTCATACTCTATCTGGGTTTAGCTTCAAAGGTGTGGAACACATTACCAAATGAATGAGTTACTTCTCACCCCTTTGTTCAGGTGGTCATCACTAAAAAGTCTGAAGTTTCAAAAGAATAAGTGGGCACAAAATAATTCAGTATAAACTTACTTTGTAAATTCAACCTTCACTTAGAACGTATTCAGGGATAATTTTCAAGAATCAAAATCACAAACAAATGTATCAATTAGAAACTTTTGATAAATCTGCAACTCAGACGTGTTGGCTTCTTGTTTTTGTCATACGCACAGCCCCCCCCCCCCTCCGAAGCTAATGGGTTAAAAATTACAACATTTACTCCTCATTATGTCGAGGAAAACATTTTCTTTGCTTTTTGATCCAGCCCCAGGATGCTTTTTAGTGAGGGTTCAATTAGCAAAAATGATCCCCTTTTCCCCTGATCACCTCTTAACATATGTTCACTTGATCACCTGCAATACAGCATGGTGCTGGAGGAAGTTGATCACGTGATATATTTTCTATTGCATTATTAACCAGACATTCCAACGTATTTTTGGTCCCATGGTAGAAATAGTTTATACTGATTAATTTCTCTATTTTACGTTGTCTTTGTAATACTGCTTTGTTCGTTACGTTGAATCAGGGTATATGGATTCCACTGCTTGACTTAAAGATTGAACTTGCGATCACTACTTAAACTGCATCGATTATATCCACTTGGACATTGTCCCATATGGCAACCAATTGTTGAAATTAATGACTCATGTAGTGGAGGCTGGAGAATGCAGCAGCCGAAATGCCGTGAAAATAACAACCACGATAATGACAACATTTTCAAATGATAAAACAATCAGAAAATAGTCAGCAAACTCACGGTGAGAATCGAATTCAAACCCTCTAGACAAGGGGGGGGCAGTATATGCCTGACTGTTTCCAACCATTCAGCCAAGGGGCTTTGGAATCAGTAGCTGATTTCACACTTTGAACCTACTTTCTTGCGACTGACGTTCCACGTTTGCTGATGTTCACATTCGTGACTTAGTCGTCTTTTCCCAACACGACAATAATTTGATTTTCCACAAATTCATTGTTGGAAGAAGTATTGCAATATTATTTATATGGTCCAATTCTAAGTTGTGATAGAAAGCAACTGAAAGGATGGAATGAAAAAGCACGTAAAAATTAATAACACTGTTGCAATACAAGGATAAATTTGAAAAAATATTGAATGAATCAGTTCACACTACTACTACTACCACTACTACTTCTACTGCTACTTCTATGAACAATAATAACAATAACAATACTAATACTAATGATGATAATGACAATGATAATAATACTAATAATACTGATGATAACGATAATAATACTGATAGTAATAATTCTTTATCACAGAAATTCAGACGAAATAGAATTTAATAAGAGCAGAATTCTGATGCATCGACATACCACTGGAAGGAAAACTGCGAATAGAGGGGGATCACTGAAAGAAAAACCGCGGATAAGAGAGACTGCTGTACGGGAACTTCAGATTAGATGAATAATATACAAAAAGATGTTTTAATCTATAACCCCATGCTTGTTACTGTCACAAGAATTGATATAAAAAATAAATAAATGATGGCTCCATAATGACGTCAGTTAATGGGGGGAATCGAAGAACCTTCTTTTGAAAAATATATGTATACGTAAAACTTTTGATAGTTTTAGTGACACCTGGAACCTCGTAGGCATTTAGATCTGAAAGAACGTTGCTCCAAGTCCAGCTTCATTGGGGGTTTTTTTAAATCTGTTTTCTTTAACCTAAAGCCTTATATACAATGACAGTATTTTATATCAAATTGAACTTCACCCAAAGCTATAAATTTACTGTTTTGTGTAACTATTAAATGACTTTGAAATTACAAGTGAGCTCTACCGACCTTCTTAGGGTTAGAGTTTTTTTCCCTTCTAAGTTGAAGAGCTCCAATAGCAATTGATATAACTGAGAGCACGAGAATAACTGGAAGCCAACATTTTATTCCTGGTTTCGGATACAAACTGCAAGCTGTTGACACAATGAGGTTATTATTGTTTAATTCCATGTTTTAGAAGCAGATCTTTACTTTTGAAGCAGTAAAATTTAATCAGAAGAATCTTTCTTTTTAGCAATACTATTTGACTCATTCATTTGGAATTAGTTTCCGAACATCTTTCCTTTGGCAAACTCAACCTTCAAGAATAAGAAAATCCTTTTAATCCTAAAAAGAAAGGTATACAACTAATGCATCCTCGTGATAGACAAGTATGGAGCTGAAACATGGAACTTGACCAAACGATTGACCCTCAAACTGAGAACCATGCAATGAGAGAATCGTGCTCAGTATCACATGGAGAGATAACAAAACAGCACATTATATTAGGGAGAAGAGATTAATCTGCGATATCATAGAATCTATTAGGAGACTCGAATGGCAATGGGCTGGGCTAGAATGTCAGACAATTGATGTATATCACAATGTGGATAACTTCGTATGACATACAGAACTGTGACCGACAGAATAATATGGTGAGAGGGACTACAAAAGTCAGAAACTGATAGCCACGCAAAGCCCATGAGAGAGAGGATTCTAGCAAACCTTGGGGAAGGTATACGTCCAGCGAAGGATGCTAAAAAGCAGCTGTTGTTGTTGTTGCTGTTGTTGTTATTGTTGTTGTTGTTGTTGATGATGATGATGATGATGATGATGATGATGCATTACCACTATCTCGTTACTAACTTGGCCTTACAGAATAAAAAACGTTAATATGATTTGTCATTAGGCAAGTTCTCCATTCATTATCCAAGAAGTATGACACTCGGCAGGGGCATAGTAAAGATGATTCCACGACAAGGACGACATTGCAAATCAAAGGATCATTTGAATTCTGTCTTTCCTTCTCTCCAAATCTGCAGGGAGGAATGTCAGACACCTGGACGATTTCCAGAATGGGAAATCACTTGGAAAAGCCTATTAACTTAGGAGGTCTCCAGCTAAGGCTTTAGATGGAATCTCAGTATCCCGTAATGGCTGCCTGTCTGTCAACTTAATATCGACCTTTGCAATCGAGGTCTGAGCCATATGTCCGATTTGCCAAAGGAAATGGACAAATGACCATCTTAACAGATGTTAGGGTTTCGACCCCATATATATATATATATATATATATATATATATATATATATATATATATATATATATATATATAATTATATATATATATATATATATATATATATATCGGCGTCCTGCATACGCTGTTGTATGTACAGTAATTGTAGCATTAATCTATATCATATCAAAAAGTACATTTACAATCGATATACAATGCAAAAAAAATTGATTTCACTTGATTCAAGCATTTTATATTTTCTCTAAGAGGAAAAAATTTTCGAAACATAATATAATGGTGCCTATCACATATTCTTCTAACGAAATTTCACTCTGCGAAATATGGTGGACTTCAAAAGTTTCAGCAAAATATTTTTGCGTGAAAAAATAAAAACGAAATTCCATACAAATTTCCAGGATCATACAGGTTTTATTAGTACTTTTCTAGATCTAAAACTAGTATCTGAATAATCATTTTTAGAGACAGGCAGACTGACAAATATTTGAAAAATTATAATAAGACTATTTATTATTAATCTATTTCATTTTATATATTTTCATTTGTATTTACGCATTATTTAAAAAGTAATTATACATTATTTATAAGAGTATCATTAAGACTTCTGAGGTGTAAAAATTCTATTTGAACAAATCACTGAAATCCAAACGGTTTGATTTTTCACATAACTAAATTTCCAGTAACAAACCATTTTGTGGAATTCATTCATTAAGAACTGGGATAATACATTGTTATAGCCAGCATTTGAAAGATTAATAGATTCGATATACTTATTCATCTTGATTTATTTAGTCCTTGTTAGTTCTTTCATGTATCGACCTAGATTTTACAGCATATTCGGTGGATATTCTTGCTTCAATCATACCTGAAAGGTAAACAAGACAGAACTCATTTCTTCATTCATATTTATTCCAAAACTACGTATCCCGATTTCAACCATTTTATCAGTAAGTTTTGTAATAAATACAAGTCAACCTGAATTCAAAGAGTGAATTTATCATCGGTTTTGCGTACCTAAATCTTACTTATGCCGTCATGATATCACTGGTTTTTGATGAGATCATCGTCATTTTAGTGACAAACCAAAATGAAATCAAAACCCAATAGAAAGAGTTAGACAGTAATTTTTATAATAAAAATCTATATTAACAGAATACTTTAACTTTCTCCTCTCTCTTTTTCTCATGTCTTAAAATTCAAAAGTCTTAAATTCCGGTGTCTGACAAATTCATGCTAATAAAGTCAACCCTACGAGTTTGACAAAACCATGAATGTTGATTTCTGCAAATACTTGGGAATGTCTTCTCCCATGTGTCAACATATAATTTCAACCATTCATCTCATCAGATGCGCTACTATATATAGCGGTGATTACCGTCTCTGGTTGATTGACAATCAGACAAATCGACATAGCAAACACTTCCTACCATCCCCACTAACGTTTCCTCACAACCATTCATCGGAACATGGAATTATATTTTACCACGCCGGAATACAAACATGTATCATTTGCATGGATGAAATTTTACTTTACTGCAATTTTAGCGTGACAGTGACTGAAGAGAGAGACATTTCAAGGCAAATCTCCTGAGTCGATGTAAATCGATAACTTATGAGTCAAACAGATATTGAAAAACAAAATCCAAAGCCACAAAGGAGGACCTTCAAAGCTACATATGTAAATGACACTTCACTTTTATGTGCATCCATACATAGATACAAGATACTTTCATACACATTACATAAGCACCTATTCAAATATATTCATACATTCAGACTACGGTTTATGTTGGTATGTGCATAAACATATTTGAGTATATATATATATATATATATATATATATATATATATATATATATATGTATATATATATATATATATATATATATATATATATATTTATATATTTATATACATATATATATATATATATATATATATATATATATATATATATATATATATATATATATATGAGGGTATTCACGTGGTATACCTGATAGATAGGTATCCAGCAATCTTTCACAGAGAAAACATAAGATTCACATGATGGCGCATTTTCTATAGATTAGATTGGGACCTCATTTTTTAAGAAGTTTTTCCCAGAAAGTTGAAAAGAAAAATAAGAAAAAGAGTTTCATCTTATATTTTAGTGGCAGTTTATCCAGCAATGCCCCAGGGAAAATAACTTGAATTATAACCAGAGAGGGAAATTTGTTCTTTCGATATATTTCTTTTTACACAATCAAACAAATGAAAAACATTACTGACTGTACGTACTCATGAAGTTGTATCTGTACCGGATTATATACTCTGAAGCGCAAGAGTAGAAGGTGGTATCGTTCGATTCGACGGGGATTCTTGATACTCTTCAAAAGTGTTTCTTTCATTGGTTGCTAGAACGGAAACTTTCATTGATCGAATCCTGGAACAACTTATGAAGAGGTTACCCCGGGAAAAGCACGGGAAAGGCTTCATGAGGCCATTGATATTGACAGATTGTTTTAGCGGCGCGTTACAGTTTGCAGATATTAGCTCGACATCAACTTAACATTATCTAAGAATCGAGCCGTTTAGATACGTAACCGATGCATCTTACGCGCATTATTTTGGCCAACAACGTAGAAAATTCATCAAAATTACAAATGGCAATCACTCTTGACCTTGATGTTGGGATCACATGACTAAATACTTTGGTTGATGAGGAATCTACCTCAATTCTAAATTTCAGTTTCACAGATGCGAAATCGTGACTAAGAACTCGGAAGATTGGCTATAAATGACTCAAATGGCCTCAGATGATCTCCAGTGATTTCTTAGGTCAATATCATATCCTCTTTGACCTTTGCAAAGAAAAGATTCACCCTTATGCCAAGTTTCAGTTATATTAGAAGCGAAATTATTGCCAAAAAGTGAAAAACTGAACAGAAATGACCTCTAATGACCTCCAAATATGGTAAATTGACCTCTTCTTAGTCTATGTGTAGAATATAAAATCGATAGGCCACATACTTTAGCTGAGCAGAGCCACAAAGAAACATATAAGCAAACAAAAGGCTCGAATATTAGTATTGATCTTTTTTTAGCAGATTTTTCAAGAAGTAAAATAGAAATCAATACCGAAAGAATCAACACCTCTGGGTCAAATTAACGTTATGAACATCTTTCCAGCAACTGATACTAAATACAGGTCTGGTTAGTCATACAATAGAAACTGTCACATGACCAACATCTTTTGACTGCACACTGTGTTTAGGATGACCTATTGAAAAATTGTAAAATGGTTGATTAATCGATGAGTTACTTCTCTGGCCTTAGAGAGTTTTATTTTCAACAGGCAAACGTGGATACTATTGGACACAACCTCACAGGGATCAATTTAGCATAAAAACATGTTCCAAAACAAATTCCCCGGTAGAACCTTCCTCGGGGAGATTTTGTAAAACAAAAACAAAAAGAAATTCTCAAGACATAATAAAGAGTAAATGTTGGAAATTTCAGTCTTTTAGTCTCTTAGCTCCATTCATATTCATACACAGCCAGCCAGTCAGACTAATTTGAAAACTGAAGACACTTATTTTGACGGTTTACATTGATATATAGGTAAGTTTGAAGGATATAGTGCTCCTCATCATGAAGCCTACGCAAGACATTATCTTAATTGGAGCTTGCCTGGCCAGTAGACAGTAAGTCCGGCCCCATACGTTACAGGAAGCAAGTTTCAAAGGGCGTTTCTGCTTCGACTACAGTGGCAAAATTAGATGTGATTTTTCAACTTTCCGATCCAGCAAGTCACTCCCAGGTTTAAAAAATTGAAGAAAATATCCCTATCCACAAAGCTGGACTTTAAAACATAAAATTTATGTAGAGAGTAATTATTGTCAACACAACAGTAACGAATTTGAAAAAAAAAAAAAAAAAAAAAAACAAATGGGGAAAAAAAATTGATCATCCCTACTTGGACAACCATTGCTATCAAAGATGGCAAAAAGATCTATATTTATTTTTCTGCTTGTGTTTGAGTGCTCCAGCACTCCTGGCCATATCGTGTTGTCTATAAACTTCAAAATTGACATCAATACTCAACTACAAACTTCTGAAAAAATTTTTTTGTAATTTTTCGAAAAAAACCTTCACGTTTTCAGAGCCTTATTTTGTAAGATTTATTAAGAGAATCTAGTTTCAACTGAATCTAGATATTTGCTAATTTTTTTCATTCGTTTTTAGATATTTTCCAAGGGGAATGAAATCTATATATTACGACCTTTGAATCCGATTTTTTTCCCAAACTAAGTCAAAGACTCCCACTCCACGATGGTTACTGACCACCTATCCAGGGAAAATGTTACGAAGTATTTTGAAAAAAAGCAAAAAAACAAATATCTATAGGCCCCTGGTATAACAACTGCTCCAGTCCCTTCCATGTAAAGACAGATGTTCTAGCATTCGAATAGTACTTATATATATATATATATATATATATATATATATATATATATATATATATATATATATATATATATACGAATGTACAATTGTATATATATAAAGAGAATGAGAGAGAGAGAGGGAGGGAGTGGGGAAGAGAGAGGGAGAGAGAGAGGGGGATGGAGAGGGAGAGAGAAAGATGAACGCAATTTATATATGGAATTATTTGTTGCATGTGCATAGCGTTGTCAACATAAGACACAAAACAACGATGTGTTCAACCACCACGGTGGTAGGAGAAAGAGAAGTACAAATAAATAGCATGTCTTTGAGTCAGCTGATTCTCCTACTTGCAAAATATTGCGATATGAAGATATAATTTCCAATGAAAATTGTAACTGGTCGTTTTTGGCATTCTTTTGGAATATAAAAACGCGTACATCGTACATTCTATCATGGCTTTATAGCAGCTGGTAAAAAAATTGATCTGAGTACGTGTTTTTCCATTGATATTACACCTCTTTCTTCCTCTCGGCCGATTGAAAAGAATCTCATTGAGATGTATGGACACATCTGTAAACCTAAATGATATTACGAGATGCACATTTTAGTATGGATTTTCACATTTTACCTGCATTCGTGTATCTGATTTTTTTAATGTTTGAGAGGTGTAATGTACAGTGTGCGCATATGTCTCTTTCACTCAGTGGATGATCAAGCCTGGTTTATAGCCTACTTCAAGTTCCAGTTACTTAGACATTCTTCAAAAACGTAAGCATTAGCATATCAACCGTCCCACATGCGAATCAGTTCGCCTATTCATGAAATGGTAATATTTGCAAAACTGTAGCTCTCTGCTTCTATGAAACAACTTAACGTATTCTTTCTTACACATGAGCACGTAAATATATGATAGGAATGCAAATGCTCTCTAGAAAAAAAAGGACGAAATGGCAAAGGATAATGATGAAAAGAACAGGGTAAAATAGATGGACGAAACGATGTAAGATGGCGTCTGAGATATGGATATGCAGACGAGAACTTGGAAAGAGATAGTAAATTTCCGAGGAACAGAGGAGGAAAGCAGGAATGGAAATTAATACATACTGTAAGAAGGCATCTGCGTGATTTCACGTCTCGCTGCAGTTGAGTAAATACTAGCTAGGCAAGTGGACGTCATTGTAGCGATAAGCACATCGTGTCAGTCCATGTAACTTAAACGGATTTACGCTTGCGTAGACGCATATGTCATCCCCAGCATATTCTGTCTTCATTTTGTCCGATGTCATCAAGGAGACAAATGCATACGAAACACTCCTTGTACGTCTATGCATAAGACCGAGATACTCTTGAATAAAAGCTTGCACCGTATAGCCACTCGTATATAGGAAGATGTACGCATAAGATTATCTTCCTGATGGTAGTAGATTTCGTCGAAATTACATGAAGCTTTATTTTCAAATCTAAATCAGGAAGAAATTAATTTATCTTATTAAAAAAAAACTATTATTGATAGTGATACTATGTTGGGAAAAGATTATAGTATAAGGTGTGATTATATCAAACTATTTTTCTTAGCTCTACGTGGTTCCATCTATAAAAAAAAAGCTAATTTGTGTTTGGAAATTTCACATTGAAAACGTTGAATCAGAAGTGAATCTACCAAAAGTGGAAATTTCATCTTCTGAAGACACTGTTCAGGTTTATATGATTAATGTCGTCAACATTTACGAATACGAAATGCTGATATTTTTTTCATTCTTACTCAGGTATCAATCTGCCCTCGATTATTTTCTGTTCAATTTAGTTGCAGAAATACGGTTAATATACGAGTACATACTGAGTACGAAATACATTGTGAAGGAACCTTAAGGAAGAAAAACAAGAAATTGACAATAGTGTTTAATCTAAGATTAAAATGAAATGCCGATGAATAATTTTAAAACCCAGGTTTCTTCAGTTTCCAAGTTGATTAGGCGAGCTGGGTATGCATGTATGTTTAATGCACACTTGCTGCGCCAATTGAATTTGAGGGATATAATGTGAACATTCACTATTTATCATGTCTAGAAAGAAAGTTACTTACCTAATTTTCATCCCCCATCCAAAAAAATTTCCTTTACGGTTAAATTGGTTTCTTAATTTGTATATGGCATCATTCATGATTACTTTTGAGAAAATTGACTCTATTTGATCCATTCCCAACAAAAGGTGAGAGAAGTGATTTTATTCATTGATACCCCTTTTCAATCGATCACCCCCCACCACGGAATGCTGCAAAAAGACGTCAATCGTATGACAGTTTCTATTGGGTTACCAATCAGACCTGTTTATTATTGTTTTCAAAGCTTTATTCACAGAACGAGGAGATGATAATTTTCAGCCGTCTGATTTGATTTCCCAGGAATTCTGCGGAAGGCTGGATTTTTAGCAAAGCCGGAATAAATATATTTGGACTTGTTCACTGAATACCGAGTTCTAATTTGCCCAGGGAGCAAGTGTTCGATCGCTTTAGCGAGCAAGCCTTTAAATCAATTTTGAAATAGATGGTGCCACTCTGTATTAATTCAATTACGCAGTCAGCTCCTCAAAACAATGTCAGATACTTTGATTTCATCGATTTCTCTATCAGAACGTATTCATCTTTATATGCTTTTGAAAATGCGACCATGCGCACAAGCAGCTCTCATATTTGGGGCATACTAATATAAGCATGGCACTTCATTCTCTTTAGTAGTTGTGAATCAGCCGAAATGTATCTGTTAAACCATTCAACTAAACATCGATCTTCTCCTATCACCTACCTCGAAACCCCTCTGCTAATACGAACACCTATAGTCCCTGCTTCCATTAGTCCAGCTCATTAAATGTCTATCTTTTTAAGTACTTATCCAACGATTGAACTATGAATGTGTCAATTTATCTGATAATCAGTCCAGTGTTCTATTTCAATTCATGGTCTGCTTTCCTTTCTGAGCGCAGACATCCATTGTACTAAATCTTTATCTATCTTTCTTTCTGTCAATTTATGTCCTACTAATTAGCTGTGTATGTAGATCGAGAATTCAAATTCAAATCCTATTGCCAAGCAAAGATCGATAGAGCAGATGGTATACTAGGCTGTCTCAAGCAAACTTCGGAGAACATCAGCAAAGACATCTTCATTTTATTCGATAGGCCTCGCCTTGAGTGTGTCACCTGCGTGTGGTCACAACATCTAAAGAAGGATTCGATACGGTAGACCTAGTGCAGATAGGGGCCACAAAGTTAACACCTCGAAAGAGTCACCTATCCTACATAGAGCAAATTCTAAATATAGAAGAGACAGCGAATAAGAATAAAACTTTCAAAATCCTAAACCAACGGCACGAGATCAATCCCGACTATAAGTATCAAAAATATACCACAAACAAATACTTCAGCCAAGTATTATCAGGTTCATTTGTGAGCATAGCAACAAATTGGAACTCCACCAAGACACGGGTTCGTGGTCATTTCTTTTCGGTCAATGTTATTTCAGACTGGAATAGACTATCGAAGTCTGCAGCATCAGCTGAAACAGTAACTCTGTTCAAGCGAAGACTGCAAGAAGACTGAGGAGGTGAACCAAATCAACCATGCACCTGTAGACTCTCTCACTAGAAAACGACTCCAATCTTTAGCCTCTAAAAAGCGTGTTGTAATCTGAAGGCTAATACACAAATGACTGAAATGAAACGTCAACCGGTCTCAATACACAAGGAGTAATCACAGGCAAAACAAATGAAATAATCGATATGAATAGATACTCGTTGCAGACGTATTAACAACGTGTCTGTATGATTCTGTCGCTCTCTATCTACTTCATATCTCGAAGCATCGTATAATTTGCAAGCTACCTGCCTCACTTTTCACGTCTCTCTATCTCTATCTCTCGGTCTCTTCATATTCAACCCCTATCCCTCATTTTATCTGCATCATTTCATCTTCCTCCACTCTGACTACATTTTTTTTGTATAGTTTCTGTATTTTCGAAATTTCAGGTACAATACATATCCATTAGTTTCTGTGTAGTTAACTAATAATCACTTGTCATTTTTTCTATGATTGCAACGTGCACAAAGGAGACTATCAGAAAAGCAGTCTCATGAGCAAGACCAGCTGCACCCTAAGTATATAGTAAAAACTGAACCATTAACAAGTTGTTATTCGTGGAGAAGCATTAAAATTGGGTATTGACTCACTTATGAAGGGGGGAGAAAGGATAACAACAATCTCTATGTAATGAAATTAAAATAAAAGACAAGAAATAGAATTGGAGAATATGATAGTTGGAGCATTTTATGCTCAAATCATCTGACCTGCAGAGCAATTATATATGTTAATGACGTCGAGAATTATTACCAATTAATATGAGGTCCCAAAATTGGGACTTGAAAAACCTTTCATGAGCACTGATAAAATTATATATCACAGAAATTTCCGACTGAAGAGTAGGGGTTGGTATTTTAAGGTGAGAGTATTTCAGAAGGGGTTATACTTATGTAGTCGTGACATCATAGAAACTATTAAAAAACTCAAATGGCAATGGGTAGGCCATGTTGCAAGAATAAAAGGCAACCGATTGACATCACGTCTCACAACATGGATCCCCAGAGATCACATAAGAAACCGAGGCCAACAGAACACAAGAGGGAGAGATGAACTTAACAGATTCAGGAAATACAGGCTCCGCGATGCCCATGATAGGGAAGTGTGGTGAATCCTGGGAAAGGTCTATGTCCAACGACGGACGTTAAAGACTGATGATGACAATGAGTAAGGTTGTTATTTAACATGTTTATAGAAACAGGTAGAGTCCTGTATGAGAGGAGGTCTTGATGACATAAATCTCTCTAATACCAGGATGGTGATGTATTTGGAATTTGTTACTGTGCTCTGTTTATTGTTCTTTTTAGCATCTATTTGTATATATTGCAGTGAGTATTTGTGTCAATTTCTACCATGCTGTATGCTATTTTGTGAATATCTATCATTCACTTTCAACGAATGCTTTTGACTGTGCCCAGTAAAGAATTTTATGACGTAATATTTGTACAGTTCTGAAGAGAAAGTTTTCTCTATCAGAATTATTCAAAACATAATAATGTCATTATCCCGATGCTGACGCGTTTATGCTAAAATGAAATTTTAGTGCTGGAAATAAAACGTATTGTTAAGCTTTAATTTGATTTAAACAAAGGTTGTTTGTCATATGATCAAAGAGACTCTATACTTCCAGTGCTTAATGCACAAACTTACGATCGATAGAATTCATTTTATTATATATTCACACGCACAAAAACACATGCACTATATATATACACACACACGTGTAAGTGTGTGTATGAGAGTGTGTGTGTATAAATATATAGCTATTATCAGATCTAAACTCACTTAATCCGAAGCAAATGTGGTTTTGGTTAAAGAATAGTTTTCACAGAATCAATATTTCCCGCCTTTTGCATAAAAAAAAATTGATAATATTAGACACCGTCCATCAAAACCGTCAAAATCTGCTTCTTCAGTTTTGTTTGACTGGCTGATTATGTATCGATGGATGTATGTACGTACTAAAATTTAGAGTGTTTACTACTCAGTATGTCTAGAACAAAACGTTGAATTTTTCAAATCTCTCCCTTCCCTACAGTAGATTTTTATGGGCATTTAAGTTTACAATATGAATTTATGCTGTATTGGTAAGTATTCTTAATCATCAGGAAAAAAAACGGGCACAAACTTTTCAGTGATTTAACAAAAAGTGAGAGGAGTAAATTATTCATTGATCACTCTTTATAACAATTTTGAAATTGATCATCCCCAACGCAAAAGACGTTGTTCACTTGGCAGTTTTTATTGAATGACAAACCACGCTTTCCTAATCAAATTCGGGGTACAGAGCATGAGACTGCATCGTGGTCGGGGATTTTCATTGTCGACCGCGAGTCTGCGTTAGACTAGATTTCGAATACTCATTTTCAGGACCGAAAGATCCCTTCAACTTGGGTAATTGATGATGAACATTTCTATCCACATTCACACCATTAGTCTTGATAAGTTAAGCTTGGTAAACATCGATAAGTTTACAGAGCATTACATTCAACTTCTATTTAGAAACAAAACCTGTCTAGAAACCACCAACATTGGTTTTCAGTTTCCAAGCAGGGATACCTGGCTTGCTAGTCATCCGTCTATCTGTTCAGGTCCGGTCAATAAAGCTTGAAGGTTGAAACTTTAAGCATTTACTCCATATTTTGTCTTTTGAAGAGTATTTTTTTTAATTACTCTGCAAAAAGTATTTTAGTTGGGACAATTTACATTCTAAGTTTATGCTACATTAGTTCCCAAGTTTGTGTCCAGCAGACTTCAAGCTGTTTTTTTTCCTTCTGAATTCAAACCATTAGTAGTCACCACCCAAAGAGAGGAGAGAAAAGAAATTCCTTCATAGATCACCCTTTTTTCCAGTCTTTGATTGATCGCCCCCATCACAACGCACTGCCAGAAGTTTCTCACCATAACTGTTATCCGTGAATTTCAGAAGAGTAATTAACATTCGAAGATTCCTTCAGACGAGTGAACTCATTCTTTTTGTTGCGAATTATGTAACCGCAAGGCTTCGGCATTTAGATTCGAATGAAAAGGGATAAAACAGATGAATCACTATAACCTGTGCTTTTTACAGGTCTCATTTTATCAGAACTGATCATCAAAAAATGATATTTGAAATCATCTTTAAAATTCTTTCTTTTTTTTTTAAATCTAAAATCCTCTAAAAAAAAATAGAACAAAATTCGGGCATTGTTGGTTGGAAACAGCCATACAAACCAAAAGCAAATGTACAAGTCTGGCAGATTAAGGGTCAGACACTTCTTCTATTCTCATGTGATGGAATAGACTGGATCAGTCGGTATATTGCTTAGCATTTTCTTTATCTGTTGGATAGAAACCTTTGCTGCCTTCACAGGATACCTGGTTCCTGAGAATCCACGTATATTGGATTGATCAACATCTGGAGCACCAAGAATGGGTTCAATTGGCTGATCAAATCTTGGAATGAAATTAACCTACTCTCAGGAGGAAATTTCAGTAAGTCTACCATTAAGTGATGTCTGCGGTTATTCAGTGGAAAGCAGGCTACAGAAGGGATTTCCAGTATTTAGATTGTAGTTGCCCCTTCTTATCTTCAGGGGGTACGTTCGGATAAAAAGCAGCTGGTGCCGAAACTGCGAATAGTACAGAACTATATATATATATATATATATGATCACAGTATTGGTATGGATTATAGTGAATTCGAAAATATGAAAATGAAATGACAATATTGGAAGGCTTAAATGATTTGTTTTCAAGATTTCCGATATTGTTATGTCCTTTTCATATGCATAGATAATGGCAGAAAAAATTGGGAAGTTTATACAGTGTTCAAAATGCATAGCATTTGTTCAAGAGAGGATTAGAAATGTTTTAATCCGGAACTAAACTCGTTTTCAGGAGAAGAGTGTGACGTCAAGAAACATACTTCCCGAATCTGACGGTCATCTATTTCATTATATATATATATATATATATATATATATATATATATATATATATATATGTGTGTGTGTGTGTGTGTGTGTATGTGTGTGTGCGTATGTTTGTGTGTGTGTGTGTGTGTGTGAAGTTTTCTTTTCCTATACATGTCTATGATGAAGTTCAATTTATCAATTAGACACTTTAGAATATAAACAAAATCTAATGATAAAACGTGGCAATAATACCATCAATATGCTGTAATAAAAGAGACAATTCGTATTCATCTCAAAAACATCAGTCTAGGATTTTTTCTCTCATTATGTTCAGAACTTTTACTTAAGGAAAGCATTTTGCAGCTTCGCTTTTGCATATTGTAGTGCCAGCAATTGGGACAATATGATGTAAAACATTTTTATTATTGATTGTTTATTTTTAGGGTTCACTGTGGATACGTATTCGGGGATCACTGTGCAGATTAAAATTTTACAGGGTTTTAAAACTGAACCCATAAAATATTTACAAGCATAGGAACTAATCTGACAGACAGATGCCTCGGCAATTAGGGGATGAAATGGAATGATTTTTTTTCTTTTTTTTTTCTCTCATCGTTTTAAGTCTGACAGGAATTGGCAGTTCTTAGAATGGCAGAAATTTCTTCTCAAGACAATAATCAAAAAGGTTTACAGTGTTTTTAAATAATTAGGTGATCCAAAGAGAGTGGTTGAACAGGAATGCTATAATTCTATTCTTTCTTTTCAACGTCTCCTTTTTTTTAACAATTTATTTTCGAGACAAGTACAAGAGAAAATGAAAGGAAAAAAGCAAGATATATATATATATATATATATATATATATATATATATATATATATATATATATATTCCTTTGCAAATGAATTATTTTCTATTTTTTACAGTATTTTTTTATGTTTTTATTTTTGTTGCTATGATCGTTGCTTTAATGGGGATCAACTAGAAAACTCAATAGGAAAAAAGGGTTTTATTATAGAAAAAATGATGACAAATGTTGTTGAATGCAGTGAAAAATTGTATATGTATACAACGTCGTGTTTTTTAAACTGGATGTTATTTTTCTCATTCTCCTATGTTCATCTCGGCCACAGATTGGCATCCACATTCAATTCAGATACAAAATTAGTCGACACAAGTCGATCATCTATCCAGAAAATTAGTTAACAGGAGTCATTTGTTCATAGACTGTATCAGTTTTCATAGTAGTTCTGGATAAGGTGCAATTTATTTGACAGATCAAGTATGTTTGTTAAAATTCATTTCAGTGCAAATAGTTTGATGATTGATATCTTGTAAAAATACAATTCTGATTATCTTGGTATTTCGTAATCATTAATACCGTGAAAAAAAAACGATATCAGAAATGATCAAATTCAAATCATGTTATAATCCTATCATGTCCGTCCATTGTGCTTGCAATAATTTCTGAACCAAAAAAATGAATCTCTCCTTAATTTTCAATGTATTTCAAATATTATTTATGTTTTTCCGTCTTTTTTAAAACTTTGATGGAATAAACTATTATTCAACTTTGCTTATGTAAAATATATTCCATAACGTGAATTCTGTTATGTAGAACTTAGCCGAAGATTTTTGTTTTACCATTTATTCTGGTTGATTTGAGGCTGTCAAATTAAAGATGAAAAAAAGGTAAATTCAGACGATTTTGTTGTATGAGTTAAAAACAGGACATAGACTGGTTACAACATCGACCAAGTATTTGGCCAGGGCACTGTCAACGGAAGTACAGGTCAACATTTGTTCAAAAAGTTTGGGGGTCATTATTGAGGCTGGCCCATTCGAGAGATTGAACAGGAACTAAACGGTGACCTTTCAACAGTTGTTTGACATTTTCACCAAATTGCAAAAGCAAAAAGGCTCTACGTGTCACGCGAATAACCTTACAAAAATGTACCTCTCTCATTTTACTCAACAAACCTCTGTCTACCGCGATTCCAAGCATTTCGACCAAAAGAACGTCTTCAAAACTCAGACAGCAACACGTAACGTCTACGGAAAGTTAATTGATCCAGGATTTAAGAATTATTATTTCGATTCATAAATTTTCTTCCAAGCTGAAATATAGTGATATAAAGTGAACAGTGAAAAGTGCAATTATTTTTGAAAACCCAATGAACTTATTTGCCGATTGTTCCGATAAGAATTGTTGACATTTTATATAAGAAATGTCCTATGATGTCGCTAATACTAGTAATAATTCCTGGCCATTTGTGTATATGCTTGTATTATTTGCTCCGTCACTATATATGTAATACTATTGGTAAATAAAGTTTTGATGTACTTTCAAATAGATTTTAATGGATTCTGTTTGTAGTAGAATAATTTCTAACGAGTGTATGCAAATGCTTTTAGTGTTTGCTATATCTGTAATCTTATGAATGAATGACATTTAGACGTATCTTTAAATAGATGATTTTAATGCATAACTATAGTGATGTGGAAAAACCTATAATTTTAGTTGAGATTTGGATACAAAACTCTCTTTTCACTTGGGTATCTAGAACGTCACTTTCTTTGAAAACCTTTTTTTAAAAGCCTTGAACGCACGTGGTTGAAGGCTTCTTTGCCTTGGTCTTTGAACCAGTCAACTTCTACCTTTTGGGCCCCTGCATCTCAAGTCAGTTAACTTCCCTCGACCCCTTCGAAATTCGTCGCTGGTGCAGTCTCTATTCATTAACCGTGATTACATAAATATAGTCTTGTCACTTATCCTCATCGATGTTAATATTCGCCAGAACTTCATAGCTATTAAATGCGAGCACTGCAAGTACTATTTTCGGCGATCACGCTACGGTCATTATTTCGCCTCTCACACCTATCCTGACTAACCACCATTTTATCATTTACCTTGGTCAGCTATACCACTCATTATAACACGCACAACTCATCAGGCTCATTCGATAGATAGACGGAACAAAATTAGACACTTTATGCCACGTGTCCTTCAAATTCTTATTCATTCCTATATTTCGTTTCTACGCTTAGGAATAACCTAAAATTAACAGGCCTCTACACTTCTCTTCTGTACACAATCGAATGTATTAATGATTCCATTCCATGTACTGCATTTACATTCTTTATTCGTGCATTAAATGAATCTCTCATTTTTCACAGATAAATATTTTTATATGTCTTTTTACTCCATTTGATTCCTGCATTTATATTTCTATTCGTCGTGCATGTTCTTTGGACATCTCCTTTCCTTTCTCAACATTTCCAGTGACGTCACTGCTATCACCAAACCACGTAAAAGCAAAATCTTTTGTCTACGACAACTTCTTCTCGGCACATCTTATCAACAGCCATAATCTACATCCTCCTACAAAATACAAACCCTTATGACCGTTCTGACCGTGGGTTTCGAGAGGGGTGAAAGAAGATAATCAGCTTGAGATACCGGGGCTGAAAAAATAGAAGTTGTCCATTTCGAAGACCGGGGAAAGGAGGCTTTCATCCACGTGTGTTCAAGGCTTGTAAAGAGGGTTGTCGAAGGAAATGATCTTTTAGATACGTAGCTAAAAGATGGGGTTCGTAACTAATTCTTGACTGATAATTATATAATGATGAGCATAAAAAGAAAAGTAAAAGATTTTGATGACTAAATGAAAATGAAATGAGTTTAAAAGAAAAGAAGATTTTGTTAGAGAAAAAACAACATAAAAACGCTGTAAACTTTTTCATCACCCTTGTGAATATTTTTCACATATTCAAAACTGATATTTACAAGTTCTCTCTGGATTTGGTCTGAGAAACTGGACAAACTCATCAAAATATAACATTATACTCTTTGTATCATTTTCTTATATAACCAGTTGTTCGTATATTTGATCAAGAAGTCAATGTTGTCGGATTCATCATAGAAAGATTCTGATCAGTATTGTCATAATTTCCTAGGACGAAGTAAGAACCTTTTTAATCAGGCAAACTTGGTTCCTGGCGAATGTCAGACTATCAAAGTTCATGGTTGAGACATATTTTCCAACAAAAATGTCTTGAATTTACTTTTTATGTTTCTTTAAATCATACACAGTAGCTGATCTGATCCCATAGTATTCACGCAAACTATTTGCAAAAGATTATGAAAATGATACAACTGTTCCACTAAAACAGTTTGTTGCAGGTCAAATAATATCCCTGGTGGCTGATTTGCAAAAAGTGAGGGTGACAGATTAAAAATGGGCCGGGCATAGAAACTACCATACTTCAAAATTATAGATTATAAAGGTCCAACCTGTATAATATATTGAATCATTCAATGCTTTAATCTTGGAGTCAGTATGTCTAGCATAGATATTAAGATTGAGAGCATCTAATTGAAAAAATAAACGTAGTTAAGGCTCAGAATTATTCTTAAATGTCTGCGTGGTTATTGTAGTTGACATGACAACTGATAATTCCAATCATTTCCACCGGTCAGGTGTTTGAGAGCGAGGTCAGTTATCGTAAAGATATAAAAAAGGAGAACTGAATGCTTCCAGTTCTGAAATTTCCCTGGAGGGACGCAACACATGGCATGTAGAGAAATGAGTACTTTTTGGCCCCAGGGATCAAATGGTGGTTTTAGTTATAATTTCCCAGCAGATTACCAAAACCGACAGACAAGAGAGGAAAACATTGATATACAAAAAAAAAAAAAAAGACCAGGAAACTAGTCCGAAAGAATCAGTATATTATAATTTTGATCGCAGCCGATTCGTTCATTATGGCATTAACATTCTTGGAAAAAAAAAGAAATATAAATCTCCGGTAAACATTTGCCGTTGGAATTCTGGTTCAAATCGATAGAAAAGGCGAAACTTCATGGTATACCACGTAGTGCGTTTCCAATCATTGAAATCACATCTTTCATGTCAGAATGACCCTTATGTCTGTCGTGGAAAGAAGACTGCGTGTCATCGCCACTTTCTCAATCACTTACGCTTTCGCGCTAATCAACATCCCGTTTCGATTTTTGCCATCTTTTTTGCCCAATTTCCAGTATTTATGTGCACTGCGTTATGGAATCTAACCAATCAGAGAAAAGACACAATTCACTCCTTGGTTTTCCTCATTCTGAAGCAATCTTCACGCAGGATTCACTCATGTCCCTTCAGGCGGAATGTTCAACAGATAATGAGGAAAAAGGATGACGTTAATTGTGAGATAGGAACGAAGCGGATCTCAGAAATGTGAAAAGTGACGTTATTAAATATACATTCAATACTGTAAAGGTTTTCTTCAGCGGTGTATATAAGAAGACCAGGAGAAAAAGAAAGGAACGTATGATTATTTCTTTTGGATGTAATGAAAACGTCGTTTCAGCAAAGTTTTCATTTAAGTAGCATCATAAACCAAACGACTCATGTAGGATTAATGAATTTGTAGTTTGGTTGAGAAACCAGTTTTCCATGTTACGAAATCCAACTCAAAAGAAAGCACAATCTAAAGTAAATCAGAGTAGTTCACTCAGATATACAATAAATTAAATGTATTTTAGGCTTGAGAATAATCGAAAGAGTTTCTGTCCGAACGCATGGTTATTGTGATCTGAATTCACACTACTTTTATAAGGGAGTTGCTACTAGGAAGAGACTAATGCAAAAAGACGGTGTATGAACCCTTCAGGACTAGAAGCTCAGATGGAAGAATCAAAAGGGGAGATAACCCTGAATTGATCTTTGTTAGATTCTGTCTGATTTTTTTAGATGAGGGATTATTTTTATGCATTGTTTTTCAAAGACTATTGTCCCCATCTCGTTTCATTTCTTGGAGACAACGTTTTGAACGTTGTTTCCCTAAAACCCTTTTCGGGTTTTTGTCGGAATGTATTGTTCTTTCCGAATATTGTGGCAAGTGGGGTGAACATTGGAGCATTCGGTAGTGATGTTCTCAATCCACTCTCTAATCTTGGGTGGTGGCAATTCCTAGGTCAAAACAATTTTTATGACTCTGATTGGTGTCATGATCCTGTCGTAGTCCGAAGCTGGTGCCATGGGGGCGCTTTTTTTAACTGATAATTTGACCTGCGTAAATAACAGAGTGTAAACACAGCCATCTTTCAAATGAGAGAAGGGGCAGTTAATTCTTTTAGGTTCTCTAAGGAAATGTAAGACGAGGACAATAGCCGAGAAAAACCAAAACTTTATGATCTTTGTCAGGCTTGGGGTGGGTGCAGAGGATAAAACTATATTAAAAATGGTAGCCATAGTTGTTAAATAGATTTCGGAATTTTAACAAAATATTATTTTTGTCGAGAGGTAATGGTAGTTGGCCTTTATAATCGGAAGCACACTTCCACATTATGATCACAATCCTTGATAATTCTTGTAAATCAGGCATTAAAAGTAGATATTGGATAAAGTTATATCTCTTTATGTCTGAAAGTCACAGGACTTTTCTCCAGCTAACTCTACGGCTGATAATGTTCAGTAGACTCAAAAGTTCATACAAATTCTCCAAAAAAGTATAATATTATGGCGTATTGATATGAAAGTAACATAATCATGAGAATAAAATGTATAATTATTTTGATCTTTGGAAAATAATAAAAATTAATTAAAAAATTATTAACAATCTATTAATTAATAGCGCCTTCGTATTATGTTTTGAGTGAAACTTTTGTTCGATATAAAGTCACCTAAGAATGGAAAATGACAAAATCTTGCCAGTGTCAGGTATTTTCAGACTTGTAGGGGGTAATTTTTCCTCAATATTTCCATGTCATGGTTTTGTGCCTGATCTCTTAGAATAACTAGTTATTAAACTCTACAATAAATTTGAGCAATTTTTCGCTGTTTGATATTCTTCAACATTTATAACTTTATTGATACTGAATATATTCCTGCATCATCTTGATTATCACTCTTCATTCTGTTATAACCGCTTTTGTATTTACCTGGAGATGGCATTTATTTATGGTAACAAGCGATAGAGTTTTAATGAGTCAAATGATTATTACATGATGAAACCAAACATTTTGCCGTTAAATCTTTGAACAGAGCGTAAATACTAACCTTTATCAAACATACTTGCATCAACAATCGTGTTCATGGTCTTTTTCTGTTCAATATATTCGTTCAACTTTTTTTTTTTTAATTATCATTCTGGCTTTATATTTTCAACTTTCTGTCTACTTTATACTTTGGTATTTTGTTATATTTTATCATTCTGAATTTTTGGTATATTTTATTTTTCTTTTGAATTTAGTTCGAACTTATTCTTTCAAATTTGTCTTTTACCTTTGTTTATATTTTTTTGATTCTGTTTTCTTGGTGCAATATCAGTTTATGACTGCCCAAATAAGATTCACCCGAAAGATTAATTTTCAGCGTCTTCACTGGTTGTGATTTATTCAATTACACAATCCTTGTTTGAATTTTGATATACTATTCCTTCACAATATTCGATTTATGTTGTTGAATGATATAGTTTATCCTTGTTTTGATCGAATTACATAACATTTCGATCGTAGCAACCTTGTTAGAATAAATTAGATTACAACTTTAGTAAAAGAGCAGCATACGTAAATCTGCAGTTTGAACGATACGACGAAAACTATTTTTGATAAATCTTTCAAACAATACCGTAGGAATTTCAAATTATATTTTTATCATGAAATTTATATACAGAGATTGAAATCACAAAGTTTCATTCGACCAAAACATTGAAAATTTGAGGGATGATGAAAGTTTATGATTGCAGATAAAAATAGATTAAAATTCATTTGGGAAATTATATCTCGGTTAGTCTACTCGATTTCAGAATCGAGTTCTTAGCAAAAAGTAAAAGATTAAAATTGCTTGGTGTTGAGATACATATTTTAAATATTCAAAACCAGAAATTGCGAAATTTATCACGCACTGCTTTAACTTTAATCAAAACATTGGATTGCGTAATGAAATAAGGTTATATCAGTGCGGACCAAAAAAAGTCATCCTCGGGATGGTTCAAATATGAGTACCCCAAAAGATATAGCAGCATTTCAAAAAAATTCTTCTCCCGTTATCAGTTCAAATTTTTGTTCAAACTTATTCTCTCAATTTTTCGTTCGATCTCATTCCCTCAGAATTTTCGTTCTACCCCATTCTTTCAAATTTACTTTCCGCTTTTATATCAAATTCTGATTTACCCCATTCTCTGAGATTTTTACTCTGTCTTTCCATTTGTTTTCATAGTTACTTTTTCTTTCCTTCTTTAACTAACGTTACTTTAATCTACACTTTCTATATCCTCCAGTTACTTCCCTCATCTGTTTTGCTCTACTGTTTCATCTCTTTACTGATATTTCCTCAACCAAGTACTTAATCCTGGCTCTCTTTGGATATTTCTTAACCCCATACACCCCCCTCATTACAAACTCGTTTTCTATCTTTAAATAATCTTCTATACTAACCGTATCACTGTCTTCCCTTTTTAAATCAGTTTTTTTCTTCCCCGATAGTATCTTGCGATTTCTCCCACCCGATGTCGTCTTTCCTGTCGTTCGTTGCAATCACTTTGCGCCGCCCTCTCTTAATTTCATTTCTTCCTCATTAAGAAATGGCTCTAAGCCGATTGCTTCCACCAATTAATTCGATTACTTCCGTGTCTTTGCCGCTGATTTACACAAGTAAATATGTCGGCCGGATGCCGGCCACTCAACAGAACAATACGTCTCTGCACAGAAAACTACAGCAAAAGAAGAAAAAGAAAAACAGTAAAAGCGTTCGTTCTCTTTCATCTAATGAATCTTGCTTGTAAACAACATCACGCACGTTCTCGTGCAGATGTCCTGGAAAACGAGAACAAATCGTTAGTCCGCCATTGCACGCGAAACTGCCAGGATAAAAAAAAAGTTATTTAGTTCTCAAATACATATATTTTGGTAGCAACTCATGCCACCATTTCCAGCCTCTAGGTTAGTTCACTATTTATTCAGAAGGGGGCTGTGTACTACTTTTTATTTTTTTTAATTCGAAAAGATTTTTTCGTGCATTGCATAAATTGTCTTTTATTCATACCCGAAACAGCTAACATATGTTTCCTATGTTTTTAAATCAGCTTCTGACTACAAACCACGCGTACAGAGCACAAAAATGAGTCTAGAGGGCTGAAAAATAGAACATCTATCTCCATTATATCTAGAAAATCTTCTTTAAAAAATCCACCTTAAATAGGTTTTTAAGGGGGTGCAATGTAAGTTTATGCTAGATTAATTCTTTATATTCTGTCCAACATCTTTCATCCTAGTTTTTTGATGATTCGGACTTTTTTAGTCATCGCTGCCCAGCAAAAGGGAAGAAACTGAACGATTCATTGATCCCCCGACATGTACACCAAAAAGTTGGTCACGTGGCAGTTTTTATTGAATCACTGACCATACTTGTTATTTCTGTAGCATAACAATAGGGATTGCCCGCCTGCCTTTAAAATCAGCATCCAAAATCCAAACTTTATTAAGTTCAAGCAATTGCATAGATAAATTACCTTATACTAAATATAGCTATATGCTGAGTCCAAGAAAAGTTTACTGGTGAGACATAGCAGAGTTAACCTCAGTTATGGTACACACAAGATGAGCAATGGAAAATCATGGTCTAGCTGTGGACTCATGATTACGGATGATGATTTACAAAGATAATTTAATTTAAGATCAAGTAAATTCCAGCCATGATATGATAAATAATATTAAAAAGCTGGTAGTTTTTAGATAATTTTCTCTAAAAGATCAGTGTTTTAAATCAGGAATATAACATAATGTTATATTCGATGTGAGATGGGTTTATTTCATGGAGTACTCGATACATTCGACATGAAGTTGATTTAGACTTGAGCCTAAAATATGATGAAGTGAAAATTCACTTCACAAACATGATTATGTTTCTGCTTATTCGCCTGGAGAAGCTCAAACAGGGCAAAGGCATGGACGTATTTGAGTTGCGAATCAACACTTCAATTTATGTATACAAGTATATATATATATATATATATATATATATATATATATATATATATATATATATATACATATTCACACACATATCTACATCCATCTATCTATTTATCTCTCTTTCTCTCTCTCTCTCTCTCTCTCTCTCTATATATATATATATATATATATATATATATATATGTATATATATATAATCATTGTTTCTGCTCATTTAAAAGTTTTGATGTTTCCTAATTGCTTTGATTAGAATAAGCAATCGAAAATTGATTCCATGAACAACATTTTCTCATCAATAAATCCAATATTGACTCCTATATTTCCGATGCAATAACTTGGAAAAAACGTTAGTCAAACCTATCGAAATAGGTTTTCTCTTGGTAAAAGGTCACTCCCCTGCCAAAAAATTGAAGATTTTACAGAGGGTTTCATTTTGCAATGTTGGTCTATCTTGAATTGCTGGCTTAGTCCGTGTCTGGGAGAATTCATGTTTTTTTTTTCTTTTTTTCAAATTCAGTCATTTTTGGCCAACTTGATGCAAAAGAAGTAACTTATTCATTGATTTCTCATTTTTTCAGTTTTCTGATTGATCTTACTCAACACGATATGTTGCAGAAAAAAACATTGGTTCTGTGACAGTATCTATTGATTGATCAACCGTATATCATCGTTACAGATTTGTTTAAAGTTGATAAAAGTTGCTCTTTTTGATGTTTCATCGTACAGTTTTTCGTTTGCCAGTAGTTAGCCTGAGATTAGTTTTGATCTATCGTCAGGGCACGCCATATTTTCTGATTTTGAGGATCTCGAATCTGGGTCAACACCTGTAAATTATATAAAACGAATCCTTGGTCACCTGGACGCTTCTGAAGCACAGGCCGCAAGGGACCGGCTATTGTTTGGGTTTTTCTTTTGCTTTTACTCGCACATACGCGTTGGTTGCCCAAGGTTAAGCCAATTGCGTGTTATATTTTCCCTCATCGAACTGTTCCCTTTTTTTTCTTCAGACAGGACACTGGTCCAGAGAATTCCAATTCGAGGGTGGAATCTCTCCATTTCGGGGGATGCAGACACATTTCTGGTATTGATTTCAAGGATGGGGCAATTTTTGTTTTTTCATACTTATGTTTATGAAACAACGCATGAAATTTACCTTGAATTGTATCTTTTACCTAGGAAGTCAAATAAATACAGTTGTCCTTTACTTGGCTCAGAGAAATGAGGAAAAAAGAGAAAAAGGTAGTTTCGTTAGTCACTCAAGAATAATTGTCGTGGGTCGGACAACTTCAGACAAATTGCATGATGTGAATGATCAATCTGAAAAAAATGCTTGATCGATGAATTAGTTATTACAATTGCCTTTGTTGGATCGTTAACAAGTTCGAATCTAAAATAAAAAACAAGTGGACACAACTAAAGGATCAATTTAGTATAAATTCATATTGCAAATGGACCCCCTAAAACAAAAACGATTTCGTGGGGAAAATGATCTACATTTGAAGAAAAAAATGTTTTTTCTAGACGTAGGAAGTAGATACCAAAATTTTTTCAGCCCTCTAATTCCATTGGTGCGGCCTATGCACATGAAACATACATGCGGCTAAACCAACAGGCCAACTGAAGGAACTTTTTCAAACAGTTTTGGAGACAGTTTTTGGTTACAGTTTCTAATATATGCTTTCTTTTGTACAATCTGCAGTTCCTAAAATCGTTCAAAATGATGCGTTCATTTGAAGAAAATGCTCCTATCTAATTGGCTCAAATTATCAAGACACATTCGGTGAACCATAATCAGAAATCGAGTTTTTGTATTTGAATGAATTTTCAAAGCACGAAGTGGTTGTTTGAAACAAAAAAAAACAAACTCCAATTGTACCAAAAGTGATTGGATCCTGTCCAGGTTGACACGGGATGTATCAATCCTCCTGCAACTGTGTTGAAAGGGGACGTACTTATGGAATTATCAATTATCAAATCATGTTAGTGAGATAACATTTTTCTAACCATCAGGCTATGGAATATTATGCTAAAGTCATGCCTTTCTCAAGAAAATTAAAGCTATGTGCAAGTGCAGATTATCGTCATAAGCACGGAGAATAGATCGACGGACAAGGTTCAAATTCTGGAGGAGGCTGTTTATGTTTTCTTCTGAGTAATGCTCTTGGAAAAGTTGTGTATCTACTCTATCCAGCACCCTTCAGGAAGTTTTTTTGAGAGAATTTCTCGTTACTGGCCCGCCATAGAAGAGTGTTATCGAGAGATAACTTGGGAAAACCAAAGTCTCGTCATTACCTTTAACTTTCCCAGCAACAACGGTAGAATGCTGTTGCCTTCATCATCAACCTTTGTTGAGGCTAATCAGTGCTGATTGGAATTTACACTGGGTTTATTGCTGCGTGTTTTGTGCCATTTATCTTTGTGCTATGTTGCATTTGATGATGCATATGCTTTTCCTTAAAAAAACTATTTTCTCACGTACATATTTTCATATCAACTAAAACTGAACAATCATGAGAAAATTTTGGAACGCTGAAATTCGAACATAGCGAACGATGAGAAGAAAGACTGTTTTGCAAAACAGTTTCTCTCCCTAGGTTTCTTCATTCTTCCTACGTATCACTTTTCCAATTTCTTTAACATAGTTTGGTGTATGACTCATTTCAGCATACAGTAGTATTTTTGTGGAAATGTATAACATATGTTTTACTATAGATAAGATAAATGAAAAATAACTTCAAAAATTCAAAATATCATTTCATTTATACATACAGCAGTCGAGTAATTCAATAAATGAGTAGGAAAAGATGAAAGGAATTTTATAAATGTATAGGGAAGAGTGGAAAAAGTTAGATAGTTTATTTGGAGAATAGAGGGGGAACTAAGGAAATTTTGTTTTTTAAAGAGGGTATGGAGAGAGTGGAAGGAAAATAAATTAGTTGATTAGGGGGGAAGAAGGGTAGTAAATAAGACGGTAATAGAGTGGTGTAAGGAAAGTTAGAAAGTTTACTGTGGGGATAGGAAGGGAGAGGCCAGAAAAGATAGGTAATCTGAAAATTTTTGGGTTGATAAACGCACGGCTAGGAAAATGTTCGCACATGAAACAAATTCATGTTTTTGTAACATTTGGATAAAATCATGGAATGAAGATTGGAAAGGATAAGGGAGATAATGAGGGGATACTGGCATATGGTGAGAAAAGAGCCGAGACATGAAATAATGGATAATCAACATCAATCGAATATCCAGCTAGTAATTATGACTACGGTCAATATATGATATTGTAAAATATATGGAGAGGTGTTAAAACAGTTTCCTCTCATATAAAAATCCTTTTTTATCAATTCAGTGACAATCAATGCTTATGAAAAAAGAGAGTATAAACTGTTTACGACATCAACCATAACTAGATATAGAAGCTCAGCTGGGGGTAGGTTAGGAGCTTTTTGGAAACATACCCCGATGGAGGCTCCCTACAAAAAATCTATCAATGATAGTTCACACATAGCATTTCCCTGACATTATACAACGCCAAATGTTTTGAAATTTTCAAGTCCACACTCTTAAATCCTCTAAATTAATCTTGGTTTAGTCATTCAGAAGAATGAAATAATTAAAGAAAATGGAGGAATGTGATCTTCAACACCTGAACCAGTTATTGAAGAAAAAAAAACTCAACTTTTACAATATTTAAAGCGCAATATTGCTGAGAAGTACATTCAATCAAGTTTCGCTTGGCATTACAGTCGACACTATACAACATAAAGAGAGTCTTTCTCACTGGAATCGCATAATGAACCAAAAAACACTAAATATCTGAAAGAGAAACTAATAGACTAGGCAACTAAAGGAAAACAGCAGGATCATTCGATGAAAATTCTTTTCCATGCAAAAAAGTGTAATATAATCAGCACCGCGACTTGACCAAAGAGGGTCATGGTTGGACTGATCAAAAAGACGTTTCTCAGATTCAATAACATGTCATGATGAAAAGAAAATACGATACGTCGCAGAATCACGTTACTAATTACATGATACCCAGTGCTAATGTAATGGCCGACCGATACATATATAGTAACAACTAGTAAGAATTCACTCCGGAATCTCGTATATCTAGTCTGTCTTACTTGCACTCTTGTGAGGTATAGCGTGATCAGACAATTCAAAATGGGAAAACCTTGTCGTTTGATCGACAACTTTCTCTCTCCATCCTTCCCCTGGATGAAACGAGGGCTGCTATCAACTAAAAAGCTGAGTTGCGTCGTAGTTTCTCATACTACTACAATCACAAATGCTCGATATCTGTTACACAACTTATCAATCTATGTCAGCCTTGAATTGTTAACTGTTTATTGTTATATTTTTAATCTTAGTTGAAGATAAAGACAACCAACGTTGAATTATTTTTTCTTAAAAGGTAAATGCTAATTTTTCTGAGAAATAAAAATTTGAATTCAAAGTATCATCAGCACTTTAAGGTTTCCAAATGTCAGAAAGGTAAGGAAAACAATGTTTCCAGCTTATTTGTTTAAAAATGATCATATAAAGAGTTCATGATATGTATTGAAAAAATTATAGAGCATGAATAATAGTCAAATACAGGGTCGAAGTGAAGGGTGAGGCTTTTTTTCAAATATATCGGGCGCCTGGTGGAAAGGGCACCAACAAGCTCTATAAATAATACTTGACCTCCTGCTTTTAACTGACATTATAAACTATCGAATCTTTTGGGGCATTCAGGTCCTGATGATACTGATAAGTCTATTCAAATAATCTTGGTTTTCATCATTCGAGATTATAAAATATAAGCAAAAAACGAAGCTATCTCAAGAACATAATAATAAAAAAAATACTCAACTAGAGTTTTACAATATCTATGGTGCAATATTGCCGAGAGGCAAATTCAATCAATTTTCTTTGATCATTACAATTGACACTATACTAAATGATCTTTCACTCCAGAATTGCATCATCAATTCAAAATGACATTTCTTATCTGATGTAGGAACTAATATACTATGTTACTGAAAATGAAATAGCAGAATCAAGCAGATATAAAATAAAAGTCTTTAAAACGCGGTACTTCAAAGTACCGAGGGGGACTAAAGGTTTATATTACACATGATAGTTGTGCGTGATCATCTAACCTGAATCATGATATACTTTATTCAGTTAGGTTATATAAATGAAAAACTATCAACCCTCTTTTAAGAAACACATTTCTTTTATGCTATCGAAAGGGGTTGACAGATTAGATTCATAAATTCAATCATGACACGCCACATATATACAACACATTCCATAATACTAAAGCTTATTCTGGCCGGCATTTTAAGCAAGGTTTACGAGGAAAATGAAAGCAGAGGCCTTTTGTCTTGAGGCGAAACTCTTATCACAATAGGAAACACAGCACACAAGCAATTGAATATGACAATAATACTGGTCGGCAAAACAATATTAGAACAATAGAAAGCCTGTTTATGATTTAAAAGTTCAAATGGATACAAATTTGTTTTTACAAATTTGGAACCAAACTGTTTCTTTTCTTGAAGTGTCAGACTTATTGTTCTGAGTCTGGAAATCAGAAAAATGTTTTTTTGTTTTTTTTTATATTTTGTTGTTTTTGCTTTCTTTTTTTCATCACAAAAATCAAAATAAAATAATGAATTTTAGGCAGAAAAGTCCATGGACGATCTATGCATAATATCCACTCATGTAGGAACATATTAGGTAAAAAATGTTTATGATTTTCTATTAAAAGTGATAGAACAAGACAGAGCATTTAAAATTGAATTATCATCGGTGGGCAAATCTAGGTGGATCCTCACAATTAGTAAAATACACTCTTCATTAGTACTTGTCGGTATTTATTGTTTGTTTTTGTTTTTTTGACTAATTGTATCGAATCATTAACACAAATAATAAACAGCTTACCGTTACTTGGATTAGTTTGAGTGTGGGTCGTTTGTTTTTATTTTGCAAGTGTTTTTCGTCCTTTTCAGTTGAAAAATCGTGTGGAGCAGTTTTTAATAAACTATGCACACTTTCACTTACCTACAAAAAAAAATGAAAGAATAAACATTTACTAACCTGGGATTACAATTTAGAGAATGAACATTCAAATTAAAGGGATAACAACTTAAGACTATTACCTCAATTCATTACTTGTAAGATGAAGAAATCACTTCATTACCGTTTATTCGGGTTCATTTGTCTCTTAATATCAGCATCGTATTTTATCATTTTCTCCGTTATTGTTACTTAGAATTAGAATTGTATGACTTTTGAAAACTACTTCAAACTTTCAAACCCTTAATTGTTTAAAAATCATTATTGCAATTGATCTCTTTTCAGATTGATCAACTTTTGCATTGTTATAAATGAACTTTAAAAGGCACCGTAACAGTTACCCCAAGTATCCTCTCTTATAAAATCATTTAGTCTTCCTTAATTATTTTTCTTAACCAATTTTCGAAAAAGATTTTTATAGCTATCTCAGCTATCAGTATGTGAATCGTTACTGTAGTAAATTTGAATTGTATTTGAGTGAAACAGGGAACTGAAAGAATATTCAAAGGCAATACTTTTAAAGATGTCAGAGGGCCAAAGAATACTTTTTCATTGGGAAAAATAGAATATAAACGGGAGGAAAGATTTTTTGAATTTACCAAAAGGTGACAGATGATAAGTGATCAAAACAGTAAGTATATGGTTGATAAAAAGTACTGTAATCGTTTTCGATTTGCATTAATTCTAATTTGAGTGTGAAAAATATCGATTGTACTCTGAGACTCTGAATGTCCTCCATGATGAGTGATGTACAAAATTATTATTGCAAGGGAAGTCATGAATCACCGCCACTCATTTGACTGCTTCCATCTTGTAAATTAAGCAATGATGGTGGTAACATTGAATTACCTTGACGAAAATGCCACCAGTGTGGTTTGAACCATAAATTCATGATTATCAAATGAACAAAAACAAAATAATGATTGATTAGTCACGAGACATGGTAATCAATTGATAAATTTGAAAAAGATGTGATCAATTAATTAATTACTTTTCTCGCCTTCGGGGGTCTATGATCATAAAAAATACAAATTTTCATAAAGAACAAACATGAATGCTTCTGGATACAGACTAAGGGACCAATTTGGCATAAACATTCATCGTAAATTAAAAAACCAATAAAACCAATTTAAGCGCGGAGCATTATAATAATAAAACAAAAAAAGAGATTCTCCCAACTTGAGGGAAAAATAACAATATATCAAGTTGATATGGCCAATTACGCCTTGTGACTGAGTAAACTTTAATTATATGTGTGTGTGAGTGTGTATGTGTGTTGTGCTTATTCTGTCAGTACTTTTTGCCTGATTTTTTCAAACCCAGACGATCACTATATTTCTAATTTTCAATGCATTTCTGTAGCAAAATCATTTACCGTCTATTTGAACTCTCCGTATAATTACCCGATAGTCAGTAATGCCTGCAAACATTCTCGACTTCTAAATACCCATCTCGTACTGATTTTCAATTGATGCCATAGATGAAAATATGCAAACTGTTTCTATATTAAAATCAATCCTTATCAAGGCATTAACAATATACATATTATATCTCGATCCTAACAGATGTGTTCAGCCTGAGAATACAACAGTAAGTATTGTTTCCCTTTCTGTCAACAGTATTGGCTGATTCATTACAGATATAACCTATACATTGAATGGTCATTTCTTTATCAAGTTTCACCCAGGATAAACCAGTTTATTAAAGATTCAGTAAACATCAATAAGTCTGAAACCAAATGATTGAAAAAGCATTTTTATTACACGACTAATATTCATTTTCCAGCATAATTTTTTTTCTTACTCTTAACCCAACTGTTCATCATTAATCACATAGATCAAGAATTTTACAGTAAAAATATAGAACCCTGAGGGTAATTATGAATCACCATCTCATATGTATGCATTTTTTTATCCAGCAAATTAAACAGTGGTGGTAGTAGCATTCAATTACCTTGACGAAAATACTAGAAGTATGGTTTGAATCATGGATTTATTATTAAAAATTAACTTACTTGGTCTTGCTAGTCACTCAATCTTGAAAATAAGAGAAACATGGGCGATCAATCAATTAATTGCTTTCCTTGCTTATTTGGACTGTGATCACAAAAAAGTTCGAATTTTCCAAAAAGTTTTAAAAAAGCGTGAAATCTGCTGGACACAGACGAAGGAACTGATTTGGCATAAACGTTTACAGTAAATTGAACCTTCTTTTAACAACATATTCGGGGAATTTTTAAAAAACAAAGAAAACATTTTCCTTACTCTTTTAGGAGAGAGTGAGCAAAATCTCAAATTTTTGCTGTTAATCGTCAGGGCTGGGCGAAGTCGGGATTGATATAAATGTCAGAACATTAAAAACCTAAAGTTAGAAACAGCAATTAAACAGGTCTGTCTGATGTTGATTCCAAGTCAAAATTCACTTTATAACTACAAATATCAAATTTTCAAAATGATAATACCACTCCTCATCAAGGCACTCCATTCTGTAGTGAATATCAGTCACGTACATCGAACGTATAATGACCATTAAAGATCAAAGTTCATCTCATGATTCCATGTCAGATTACAAACTCATTATTCTATACACATGTTCAAGAGTAAGGAACACTATTTCAAATATCTATTAACAAATGTTAAAATATGTAAAAGAAAATCAACGGGAGAGACTCTCGTGATTGGGGAAACGTAATTGATTTTATCCCATTCATTTTTATGTACACCAGAAAGGCTTTTGTACCGTAGATCAAAGGAAAGTGCTAACCCGATTCCAGGCTTTTCTGGGTTTGAATTAGTTACCCAAATTAAATCAACGGATTTTGTGAAATAATCAAGTAGAGAGATATAGATTTTTAGAATTGTTTCTTTATATGTTCACCGCTTAAAACTGTGAAGCTTTCTAGACTGTATATACGTGTGCATATATATATATATATATATATATATATATAGATAGATAGATAGATAGATAGATAGATAGATAGATAGATGAATAGATAGATATGTGTGTGTGTTTGCAAGAGTGTGTATCTGTGTATATATATATGTGTGTTTCTGAATATTTATTTACACGTGTATATATATATATATATATATATATATATATATGCCTCTCTCTGTGAGTCTTCAGTCTTTCAGTGTCTGTGACTAGGACCACTGTATCATGGGCATCACGAAGCCAATATTCTCTGGACTCTAGTTTGTCACGCTATTTTATATTCTGTTAGCCATGGTTTCATATATATAGAGAGAGCGAGAGATATAGATAGATAGACGGATAGATAGATATATAGATAGGAGAAGGACCAGCAGTGGAAATTGAATAAAAATAGAGAGAGGCTTGCTGGTTGATATCAAAAGCCAAGAACAAAAGACTGAGAAGCAGCCGTAAATTGAAAACCCTAAAATTGATTTGCATAAAAATGCTTTACGAAGGGATAGATCAATTTAAAGGAAAATAGATTAGAGAAAGGGAAAGAAGTAGAAAATTTTTCTGCCCCCTTCATTCATTTTTGCATATAAAATCATTCCATGCCTGCGTAACATTTGCATAAAAAAATAAGTCCGGGAAACAAAGATTAGGGGAGCATTATGAAGATACAAGCAAGAATTAGAAAAGAGCAGAGGCTTGGGATAATGGATACTCGTAGTAGTCAATACCCATGGAATTTCCACCAGATGAGCAAGTTTGAATTGAAAGAAGATAACCTATAAACTATTAACTTTTATTCGCTTAACAACCTTTCGAAATACTGAACCATCAGAAAAATCAAGTTTAGTAAAGATGCATGACTAACATGAATTCCTGTTTTTACAATGCCAGATACGAAACGAGAAGTTGTTCTCTGAATACGCTTAGATGTTTGCAGAATTTTTTCTCATCTTATAAGAGCATCCATTCTTCTTCTCTAAATTAGTCAATTTCCATTA